>JABFEB020000040.1:28649754-28662667 GCA_019775895.2 Stomatorhinus ivindoensis
ATATGAGTATATATTTAGGGGCTCAATATTAGCCTGTAAAGGACACAAGAACGATAAATGGCAAGTATTATTCTTTTTTTCCTTTAATTTTGTTTCATTAGTACAGATTTCATAGCGGCTTAAACAGGAAGACCTGAAAGTCATCTTATGGTACTCATACAGTGACAATGAAGATACTGCAACTGGTGACCTTGTTGAATTACACTCGGAAAGAAGCAGTACAGAGAGCCTCCGCTGCTTGACAATGTTGCCAGTGTCATATACAGCCTGACTGTATCAACTGAAAGGTGCAAAAATTATTACATTACCGCTTCCTGGTCCTTAGTGTAGATGGGAATTCTCTGTGAATGGAGAGCAGGTTTTGATGTCATAAATGAGGTGCAAAGTGCCATAGTCAATAAAGAATGATATACGAATCCAGCCATATAGGCTTTAATCTAGGAATCAAGTCTTCTAAATTTGTCATGAATGTCTGTAGCCTTTGATGCAGAAGACGTTCTGTGGTCACACGTCATCAGGAAAACCTTTTCCACTGCTGCTTGTCTTTGACCCACTTTACGACTGTAAATGATATTACAAGCATCTTGTCACTTGTACTAAATGAATGTTTAAAACGATGACTTATTCCCAACTCCGGAACCACATGGGGACTTACCAAGTTACCAAATTTAAATATTCTATCCACAGTTTTATGATTAGCCAGATGTTTCCATGACTGGACATAAGTGCAAAAGCTTAGCACAAACTGGGGACATTCAGCCCAACAATCCAACTCCTCCACCCCTGTGCTCCCAGAAATGACAAGCCAAGAAGGTCTTCACATTTCAAGAGCAAACGAATATATATTTTTAAATATCTGTGGATTTCAACCCTTTATTCATTAAAAATGGTGAATGCAAGACTGAGCTGTATTTGCGCTTGTTCAGATGCGCACGTTTTCACATTATAACCAGAGTTCTCAGCTTCCTTGTCCTGCTGTCTCATAATTACAATACTTGCCATTCATCCTGCAGCCAGCGGCATTCCTGGGAAGGCCCGCCCACCCGTGTGCACAGTGTTTGCTGAGTTTCGCACACATACAATAAGGCAGCATGTCATGGGTTTGAGCAGGGAAGCACATGAAATACTGTTTCACCCAGTTGCATAATGTAAGAGAAGCCTCTGTGAATTTGTTACACACTAGACCTCCCACAGCTGTTCAAAATCTCTGATGGCTATGAAACATTAGATAAACTGTTGCCCGTCATGTCTTTCTGATATATTGATGAAGGCTGTGTTTGTCATGCAAGTTTATTGCACAATATTTCTATTGAGTCACTGTTCTCGCTGTTGGCACTTAAAGAAGCGTAAGTGATCCGGAACCCCAGAAGAACTGCGTCGCCTAGATCAAAAAACACAACAAAATGTCCATTGTTTCATTTCACTTTTATTTTCCAACATATTTTGGAAGATCATGGGATATTCTTGCTGTCGGTTTGCCTGCTGTGTTTCATTTGCTCTTCCTCTTCCTTTTCAACCATAATGCTCAATGCTGCTGGACTTGACAGCTGTATTTCAGCTTCCTTATCCTCCTTTCTCCTGTTCCCCCTTCTTCTGCTGATACATAATTTGCTTCAAAATATGTATGACATGTATTTATGATGATTCAGTAAGTACCAGTCCTTATTAGGATGGTGACGACCAAAGGCCAAGACTCCATTTCCCCACCAAGTTAACCCTAACAAATAGTTTTCTCTGCTCGCATTAGTTCCATTAATCCATGAAGGATATATCTAACCTCCTGAGACCCAAGTGTCCTGCAATTTTAGGTTATTTGTCTTTGGAGGAAATAAGACATCTTACAATTTAGATTTTTTCAAATTTATTTTTAATTTCACAGCATGTACTCTTTAGTGTACAACAGGAATAAATATGTTTCCTTACATCAGTGAAAAGATTGATGCAGAAACAAAATGTCCACCACAATGGACATTAATGAATGGGTGGGGTCTCAGGAGGAGATAGCAGCAATCACCAAATATGTATATGAATATCTAACGTTGTCCAGTGGTTTTGCTGGAATGTAAGAGCAACAATGCATCAGTCTACAGCTTCTTTAATTCATGTTCTGCAATAACTGTCAATGTCTTTATAAACAGTACCAATGTAAACAGTACCAATGCATGCAAAGGATAGAAAAATATAGCTATCCTGTCATTAGGGTTACTGTATGATATAGAGATAAATGATTTTCTATTACAACACCATCTGCAAAGTCAATGAAGATGGAAATAAACATGGATAAGCAGCAGCAGTTTTTCACATCTCCACAGAGACTAAGCAGAGATGGAAGAAGGACAAAGATATCTGGAAGAGGAAGCCTTATGATCACTGCCATAAAGGAACCCTGGATTCAGGAAAGGCTCAGACGTCATTGTCAGGTCATTATGGATAATGACTGAAAAAACCAAACAGGCAAGTATGTGATTTACTGATTAATATGAAACCTATTAGCAAACTACGGAAGGTTGTCATGAAAATTAGTGTACCAGAGTGATGAAGGACCTAGAAAGAAATCTTCAAAAATGAGAAATTATCTTCAAAAAAGAGAAATTGTCAAAATTGTTCAGAATATAGTATTTTCTGTGATTTCAGAGGTGTTAAAGCCGTGACATTGAACGCTACTGCTGGTAAAGAACTCCAGGAAAATAAACAAGTGGATTATTGATCAAATCGAGTTTCACTTGAAGCACATGTGACCAGAATAAGGTTTTGGGTATATTATGAAAATGCCTAGTGCTTTGAAAAGGTCATAATGCAGGAAAAGGTTTAAGAGGAAGAGGGTGACGAGCAACAAGATGGACGATCTCAACTGCTGTAACTTGAGTTTTTCCAAAATGGCCCATAGTGTGTACCATCCATCCATCCATCTATCTTCTGTACCCACTTGTCCTATGCAGGGTTATGGAGGTCTGGAAGCTACAAGAGCAAGGCAGGAAATAACCCTGGATGGGATGCCAACCTATGGCATCCATTATATGTAGAGTATACCAAAGTTTACAGCTATTGAGAATTAGGAACTAAAAGCTGCAGGGTAAGTCAAATTATGCAGGAAATACTTAACTGTTCCCTTTTATACACATTTTGCCCCCCTTGACATAAAACTCCACTTTTATTTAAAAATAAAGATGGTTTATTATTTTAAGTTTACTATAGATAACTATCCACTCTAAACCATTACTTTACAAGGTGCATAACTTTCAGATTATCTTGGGTGCTGGCGTCGTATACTAAAATTGGAATTGGTTGGCTGTGTATTTTTTTCGCCTCCTAGTGGACAACTAGCAAATTGCAGCTTCAATTTTAGAAACGAATCTGTTGGTAAAAGCTAAAAAGAACATTTTGGAATGAGCAGCACATGCAGAATGATAATAATTATGTCTTTGATCTTTAATTCAATTTTCTTCACAGCTGTCAAATTTTTGTTTTAACCATAAGAATTATGTAAAATACAATGTTGCACTCTAACCCGTAAAATTATATTTTAAAATGATCACTTTAGAAACACTTAATTGTAAAATGATTTACTGTTTATTAAAAAAAAAATCTGGAAAAAATCCAAAAATCTGTAAAGTTCAAAAGAAATTAATAAAGCAATACTGGAGAATATGTCCTATAAAATGAACTGATCAAGGACTGTTGTAGGTAACTATTGGAGATAAAATCAAGGGTACTTTACAATATCATCAAATATGCCAGGAACGTGGCGCATATAGATTAACCACTGAGCGAAAGGTTTTATGAGCTAAATAATATTTAGAGAATATGGATTTGCTTCTAGAACAAACATAAATGTTCCAGAACATGTTTAGTACCTGAGAACGTCCTTTGAAGTATCAGACATTCATACTGAGAGATGGTACTGTGTCCCTAGACAGAGTGGATGACCTTATAGATCAAAACCGAATGTGATACATCGTACACGTAATTAATGTGCAGAAAGAACCCTGTTGCGTGTACCAGTAAATAACAGTTAAGATCCAGCCGCCAGAATCCAGAGAGACTTGAGTGGAGAAACAATGGAAGAATTGACCATATGAATCACAAAGTCAAGCTCTTCACCGAACTAGTAAGTACATCCTTAAGTTATCATGTTTTGCATTGACAACAGTGAGGGTTCTACTCTGGATGGCCCATCACAGGACTCCCTCACTAAAGATGATACTGACCCACTATATGACCAATATATCAAGTCCCAGGATAACGTGACGATGGTGCTACAACGAGTAAAAGTATAGCTGGAGCCAGATTCTGAAGCTTCGCGGCGTTTTATTTTAGACGCTTATTAATAAAATGAAAATGAGATTCATTAGTGTGTCAGAATCAACTATTGAATACTTCTAACTTTAGTGACCTATTTAAGGTAATAAAAAATATTTAAAAGATTAAGAAAACTGGCATCAGACCGAAGTGTCTTATCCTAGATTTTCTATGTATGTCATTCCTAGTTACGACTCATTTTTACAATAAGAAACCCCTACAGGTGGTTTGGCAACAAGTAGAGTAATTCATGATTCAGCAGGGCACTGCATGTGCGGCTGTTAAATGCTGATGTCCTTTAAAATAAACTTATCCGATGAGGAATTAACTTATTTCGATAACTGGATAACTGAAACTTTGTTAGATTTTAATAGTGTTCGTCTTGAAGTATTACTTGGTTGCAGTGGTGCTGTCAGTAGTAATAGATAAAGATGAGAATTATTACTACATTATTATGGGTAGCACAACAGGTCTGTTGGTAGCACTTGCTTCACCCCTCCAAAGCTAAGGGTTTGAATGCCTCCCTGCTCTGTGGAATCCGCATGTCTGTGTGTGTGACGTGGGCTTCCTTCTGCAATCCAAAGATGTGAACATACCTTGGTGTCGCTAGTTTGTATTAATGTACGTCTGCGTGCAAGTTTGTGTCCTGTGACGGAATGGCATCCAGTCCAGGGTGTACCCCTAAGCAGTGATATGCTCCAGGCCCCTAATAGTCAGGCTGATGGAAGATTGTCAGGATCGGTCCTTGTCTTGTTCCATTCTATACGTTGTTTGCCTTCTTGGCCAGCAGGTGTTGCGTCCCCCCGCCCCGTTCCCGCCCCTTCATCCCTTCGTACGTGGCAGTTAACGGGACAGCGGCGCACTGCGCTGCATTCGTGTCGCCGCGGGGGGGCGCGCGCGTAAACAGAGCACGGCGATGCGAGCGTGCGGCCGCGGGGGCCGATGGGAGATCTAGGGCGGCCGCCGGTGCCATTTTCAAACGGCAGCGGCATGAAACTAAGGAAACGGCGGTGTTAGTGCGGCTGGGGCGGCAGGCAGGTACTAATGTCTGACATGGTTTAACGACCGGTACAGTGAGCCAGAAATTGATCAACACGCGATACGAAATGTTAAGATTCACCGGAGGAGTTAATAGCCACGGATACGGGTTCAGTTAGGTTGCTGCTAATCGGTTAACTTAGCTCGCTTATTAACTAATTTTATTGCTGATTATGGTGCAACATTTGAGTTATCAGTCGCGATATCACCCATGCATATTTCGCAGCTATAGAAAATGATGTAGCCGGGTAACCAGCCAGTTGATCTTGCATTAATCTAAATAGTCTGCTGAGAGCTAGAAAACTGGTTTAATGTTCTTTTTACTATAAAAGTTCATACTGATAGTTGTCCAAAATTAGACACGAGCTGGTCCTGTGTAACTACATTGTCATGTAAACCATAATATTATGTGTGTGTTTTATATAAATATATATATGGTTTTATTTTTTATACTGGCGTAACACTTAACCTGAATTAGTTTTGGTTTGAAATGATTTACCTACCAGTATCGAATTATTGTTACGGTACTGGCGTAAAGTGACTGATTGCATCTTATTCCAGCACCACAATGTTAGATGCGGCACAGACCCGGCGCAGGGGAGCCCTTGACTTCGAGGCTTGTTATGACTCCGCCTGCGCTTTGCAGGACAGCGTCCCGCTTCCAGCTGTCAAGGCAAACCTGGGACAGGGCGTGCTGGACTTCTGCGGGGATCGCCTAAAGCTGATTGACTGGGCGCCCATACTGCAGTCACTGGCCATCAATAAGCACCTGCACCACGTGGCCATCAGAAGTCGCTATCAGCCCACTTCTGCGGACGCTGGTGAGTGTCTGGAAGTTAGCAGCTACACATCCTGTTCACCGTAGCTGAAAGATGGTAATACGGTATATATCACACCACCATATACATATTTTTACCCTTAGCCCAGGGGTCTCTAACTCCGGCCCTGGAGAGCTGCTATCCAGATTTTCTATCCTACCTGGCTTCCGATGAGCCACACCTGTTCCTCGTCTTTACCTGAGACCTACTGGACAGTAGCTCTCCTGGACTGGAGCTGGAGTCCCCTGATGCAGACCAAGCATTTCAGTCGCTGCCTTTTGGTCCCACGCCACTTCCACTCACTCACACAGCCATGCCTGCATCTTTCAAGCAAACCACGCAGCATTTATGCAGTTTCCGAGTCTGATTCTGCAGCCATATTCCTAAGGGGGGGGGAGTTCTCAGCTTGCCATTTAATGCAGGATGTTCCGTCAGGAGGAGATTGTCCACAACTCGGCCCACGCTAGCTAACAATGAAATTCACATGTTCTCCTGCCTTACATTTTTGCCCTCGAGCAGTCACTGTGTTTTGGGCTAAAGAAACAAGTTGAACAGAATGTTTCTAAGATTTTTAGGAGAATTTTCGTATTTTCCATTAATAATCAATATGTTGGGAATTTCTTGGGAATTTCTCATCGTAATCAAGCAGCATTGTACTTATTTTATGTACATTTGTGCTGTCATCACGAGAGAATACTGCGCATTTTTTCCTTTAACTGGTGAATTTCTTACCTCAGTTATGTCAATCCCTCTCCTTTTTATTTATATTTTTATATTGTGTATTCTTTATATTTGCAGTAGACAGTTATAGGTCATCCTTCAGGAAGTGGATCCCCGCCTTTCGTTCCAAAGACATGACATTTAGACTGTGCAAGGCTCTCCGGGACTGCCTGACCGTCTCACAGAATCTGCGAAGCCTCCAGCTTCAGGGCCTTCCTCTGAGGCCCCGAGATCTCATCCTGCTCACGAAGGTATCCTAGTGCAATGATAGCCATTTAGCTACAAACGAATATTAGAGATGCACCGATATGGTATTTGCATCGTCATCAGCACCGATCTGTAACCATATGTGACTGATCTATGTCCGATACTTATTTTTTTTAGTCTGTAAAAAGATGGATCCTGTTTCTTGTTAAATGTGTCTATGACACATTGTACTTCGATTTCTACAATCAACTGCACCTCTTTCCCGTTTTGGATGTTTTTTGCCGAACGCTAATGCTGCCACTCAGTCTGTTTGCCCCTCAGTGGGAGTGAGAGCAGTGATTTGCCCCTGCTGTGACGTCATATTCATACCCTTTGCAGTGGGATGAACGTAACATCAGAGAGTGACAATATGAGAGTATTTCGCGGCTTTAACAACTAGTCCTACAGCGATTCGCAATCTTTGTAAAAAAAATAATCGATAAAATAAAATTGTTTTGTGAGTTGGAATTGGTGTTTAATGGAAAATCCCACTAAAAGTGCAGGCAGTTGTGCAAGACAATTCGAGTAATGTTGGGTGAATTGGTGACTGTGAATAACTGTAGTTTAATGCAAATCGCATTTACTACATGGATGTGTTTATGATCGTGTGCCCTGTGAAGGATGACGCCCCCTACAGAGTTTCCGGTGCTTCCTGGAATTCATTCCAGGCCTCCCATAACTTGTGCTGTATAATTTATTTCTACATTACACTTATTCACTCTGCAGATATAAATATTCTATGAAATTCATATGCAGTTAGAAAACAAGCCTAGTGAAATATTACTAGCTGTGCTTGTGTGTTTTAAGACGGCAGAATTGTTTCATATTCAGTTTTGTCTGATATGAAAATCGATCATAATCTTCGATGCTCCATGTTGATTCTCCTTCTCAGGGTGTAGCAAAAAGTGCAGCTTTGGAGAACCTCTCGCTGGCTTCCTGCCCCATAGGTGACGAGGGACTGGAGGGTGAGAACGATATTGTCATATTTCCCTGTCATTTCAATTTTCATCGCAACTAGCTCATGCCTCTCAGAAAAGTGGCTCTTTCAGTTCAGCCCCGGTTCTGTGTTTTGCGTGTGTGCAGCCATGTGCCAAAGTGTGAAGTACTCCACCTCAGTCAAGACAGTGGATTTCACAGGCTGCAATCTCACCTGGCGAGGAGCAGAACACATGGCCGCCATCATTAAGGTGGTCTGACTACAGTATATTCAGCCCTACTTGGCATACTCTACTTATTTTGGAATTTCTGATTTCAGACTACATCTTTTGGAGTTTTGTGAGCTGTTTTGGGGTGGTTACTCACAAAAGTGATCCATTGCAGACAGTGGTGGAAAGTTCAGGTCCAGAAAGTACAAATCCAGATGAAGGTTTTGTTTCAACCAACCAGTTGAGAATCTGTGACACATTGTACTCAACTGGTTGATTGAAACAAAACCTTGGTCTGGATTTGTATTTTCTGGACCTGAACTTTCCACCTCTATCTGTAATGGATCACTTTTGTGAGTAACTTCCTCAACACTGTTAGTTTGTTTAATGGTTTGATGATATTCTGAATTCAATAGCAAGTTTATTGTCATCGCAGTATAGCCTGGATTATTGAAGCAAATTTCAGACTAATGTCATTGGGTACGTTGACATCAAATTCTCCACACTCAGATACCAACACCACCATTAGATACCATTTACAGTGTTGGAGGTAGGCTTATGTCGGCTGTACTGATCAGTTTATATAGTGATGGCAAAGTTATGTCTTGTGACAAACTCTTCCGGTAGCACCAGGCCATGAGGCGACATAGTGTGGCTTGGGCAGAGAGTCTGCGCTATAGGAAGCCGGAGCTGGACGGTATGAGTGGACTCCGCAGGGTCACTCTGAACTGCAACACCCTGATCGGAGATAGAGGTGCTGCGGTTCTCGCTCAGGAACTGGCAGAAGACTTCTGGGTCAAAGGTCAGACTGAACCTCACGCGTGTAAGCCGTATGCTGGAGTGCCTCCTGACACAGTTGTTTGTGTATTCCTGTATTTCCATGTTTAATGTTGCTCTTGTATAAAGTAGCCTGAACCATTATTAGACTTTTACTGTAGATTCTTTCATCCTAACAGACTGACACTTGTGGACTGACATCTTTGGCATGGTTATGTTCTATTGATGTCTCCACAGCTGTGGACCTTCAGAGATGTGGTCTTTCCAATGTGGGTGCCAAGGCCCTACTGGAAGCCCTGAAGTCCAACGCTACTCTTGCCGTTCTAGATATTCGGAGGAACCCTCTCGTGGGTGAGCTGCTTATTCTTACTGCTGAGTGACTAGCTGTGTGAAAGCTCTCCTGGGTTTGGGAATGAAGAACTTTATGAAAATCTAGATTGATGTGGTCCACGGAGGGGGGGGGGCACTGATAAACACTATTCACACCCTGATTATGGTCACAAGTTCTCCTTTAATTAAGATGCAGTATTTTTTTCTTCATTAGGTGCCAGGCTGGATGTGTGATAACGTTGCTAATTGAATTTTATTATTATTTCTTATTTTGTTTTATCAAATAAAGAAAAAATTCATAATGATTTCTTTGCATTGGATAATTAAAAGTATAAACATTTTAAACAGAAATCTAATATTTTTTAGTATCTCGGTATTTTATTCACAAGATATATCAAGAATCAGATGCTGCTCAACAGGTGTTTGTCATGCACTCCTTTTATATCTGTGACCCCAGAATATCAGGATGTCAGGACCTGAAATGCGAGATGCCTCAGAGCGGTGAAGTTTCTGTGGTTGAAGTGTTTATGAGCTCTTGCAATATGTATTTATTTTATAATTGATGGAGGAATGGAAAGTCATATTTTTATTATTAA
The DNA here is from genome assembly GCA_019775895.2 of Stomatorhinus ivindoensis. NCBI lineage: Eukaryota > Metazoa > Chordata > Actinopteri > Osteoglossiformes > Mormyridae > Stomatorhinus > Stomatorhinus ivindoensis. Next base: position 28,659,724 of record JABFEB020000040.1, read on the forward strand.
TACTGTGCATGTTTTAATTTTCACCTATTACCCATTTTTTTGATTTTGAACTCATTTGTGCTCTTCTGTTCTTTTCAAATCTTCAGACTTGAAACCACCTTTTCCTCAGTGCATTTTTCACCATTGATACAACAATCTTCCATCAGCCTGATTCGAGTTTGTAGCATCTCAGCCATTTCAGCTTGGAGTTGTTGTTGTTAGTGATTAAATTTTTAAATGGTGAAGTTATGCATCTTTGAACCTTTTTTTTTTTTTACTAGAGATGAAAAGATTCTGGGAAGGAGGCAGAGGGCATCTGCAAAGATGAAAGCACAGTGGCGCTGTCGGGCATTTCCCATAATGCCTCAGCTATTGGGGGAGGGGGGGTCTTCGTGAAGAAGCAGTTTTGTTAAAGTATTAGATCAGTGTTTCTAATGTGAGGGTAAAGGAATAATCAGTGAGGAATACATGTTTTTTTTCCACGTTATTAGATAATGGCCTCATTAAGGCAGTGATCGAAAAGGTTCTTCAGAACACTAAGGGAACTGCGTCTCAGGTTGGTTCGGCCAGGGGAAATAAATCTTTGCTGGGAGATAAATCTTGCAGACGCACACATTCTCATGCACGCATGGCCACCATCTGCACACAAGAATATACTGTGACCAGCCGACTACTCTGTCTATACTTTTATTAGTGGCAAATTGTCGTTAATAAAAAAATCCTTTGCAAAATTGGGGAGTAAATCTCAAACGTGGTAATTCCAGTTGCAGTGTGTACCTAATGACCGATCCTCCTTGGCTCCTTTGTGTATCTTAGTACTCGTGGATCAAGCCTCCGTCTTCCAAGGACGCTCAGAGTCCCACAGGTCAGAGGCAGACCCGGATGCCAGGAAATGGAGTTCGAGGAAGAGCAAATGTTAAAATAGGTAATTTGCCGCTAAAACGGTTACAACAGATGTTGTCACTGAACACCAGAATTATCATGCCGTTGCTCCCAAAATTGGTGTGGAAGTACGTGTGCGCTCCAGTGACACAGCTCAGGAATTTGTTTGCTTTTGTAGTAATTGGCTCCGTTATTTTGGTTTGATGGCATGTCTTCTGATGTAAATTTTATGTTACTCTTAACTGATTTTCAAATTACTTATGTACTGAATGAGCATTTTTCAGTGAATGAATAAGTCTTCAAAGCTCAATATCCTGAAGTTATTCAGCCTCGCTTGGTGATTCCAAGGTGTCTTGGTAGTGCTCATCATTGCTGCTCTGTTAGCCGCGTCTTCAAAAGCGTCATGCTGTAGTGACCACGCCTAATCCTGCAGTTTGTGGAGCTTCTCCCCATCTGGAACACCTGCCGCTCGCCGCTCTCGGTGTGCTCATGGCGCGTTCCACCGGTCTTCCCGGCCGTTCCCATGGGATCACCAGAAGGATCTCACAGCCTGGGTGCTGGGAGGCGTTCCAGCCACTCACAGGAGTCTCTGTTCCAGGCTCGCTGAGGACATCCGTGAGCGGTGGGAGGAGATCCAGCGCCCCCCTGTCATCGCGTTTAGGTTCAGGCCAGCACGTCCCTTGGCGCGCAGCTGCACGGGCCAATCGACAGCGGTGAGGAGGAGTCGCTGGCACGGTGTGTCATCTGCAGTGGAGTTGAGCATGAGTTGGAAAGTGATGTGTGCTTTTCTCTCTCTTCAGTGGGGACCCCCAGGACTTCCCTGCTCCAGGGAAACATTCCTGCCAGGTATAAATGTATAAATTTGGGTATGAATGTTGCACAGAGTGATTCGGAATACGAACGTGCTCAATCTGTGATGGTCGATTATGCCTGGGACAAGACAATGAGTCCATGTTAACCACAAATCCTCTGTGTATGTCTCTGTCCCATTCTTCCACGTCTGTGACCGACGTCTCACATGGACTGGGCATCATTCATCTCGCTCTCGCTCTCTCAGGATGCCAGCACTGTGAAAGTTACCCTGGAAACAGAGTCTGAAGAAGCAGAATCGGTGGAACCAGAGATTTTGATAGAAGCCCCTTCTTTGATCCACCAGCAGAAGATCACAATGCTCCACCATAAAAGACTGCAGGTTCATAATGACTGGAACAACTGACAAGAGTTTACTAAGAAATGTTGCGTAGTTGGAATGCATTGCTTAAGAATTAGATGAAGAACCAACTATTGGTGGATTATTTAGAAAAATGTTTTGTATTCTACTGTTTTTTTGTATGTAATATTCTGGCTTTAGAATTTTTCTGAACTGCACCTTTATTTTTTTAATACAAAGAATAGTTTTACATGAACTGTATTGTGGGTCATATTATCCCCGCTGTAGTTATATCTGGTAATTGCACATATGTGCCCATTGACAGCGAAATTCCAGCCCTTGATTATGGATAAAATACCTGTAGTTCATTGTACCATAAACTACTTTTGCATTCTCTGTTTCTTATAACCTAAATATTAGAATATAAATGCTGAAAAATCTCAATCTAGCTATTTGTAGGTTTTTTGAGAGACAGAATTTAAATGTAAGGTCTTAATTTTACTATAAGAACAAAAAACAGTTTGCTTGATATCTGTAAATGGTACATAATATTTGAGTAAATATGACTGTAGCCTGTAACTATAATTTGCATTATATGTTTAGTTATGGTAAGATATGTGGATCAGAGGTCCAGAGCAGTGTTTCTCTACCTGGTCCTTCAGATGGTCTCTGTGCGCTGAGCTGAGAAAGGTTGGTCTCGACTTCAGTGCTGTTTCTGTTCTTGGCTGCCAGGTGGAGCTGGAGGAGTGTCGGCTGCGACTGGCAGAGGAACGGAAAGCGAGAGTCAAAGCAGATGCCCTCCTCACTGAGGTATCCCCACTGTGAATGAGGGGTAATCCCCACTGAGCTGGAGGCTTGCGAGGATGTGAGTCAAAGCGGATGCCCTCCTCACTGAGGTATCCCCACTGTGAATGAGGGGTAATCCCCACTGAG
>JABFEB020000040.1:28662767-28677964 GCA_019775895.2 Stomatorhinus ivindoensis
TGCCCTCCTCACTGAGGTATCCCCACTGTGAATGAGGGGTAATCCCCACTGAGCTGGAGGCGTGCGAGGATGTGAGTCAAAGCGGATGCCCTCCTCACTGAGGTATCCCCACTGTGAATGAGGGGTAATCCCCACTGAGCTGGAGGCGTGCGAGGATGTGAGTGACATGAGCAGCAGAACTGGCTACTGTGCAAGTGACCTAATGTGGTGTATTGTGTTTGTTAGGATTTAATGTAGACTATTTTAAAGCCTTATAACTTTAACATCATTTAGAATGGCTTTTACAGAAAGTGAATCGGGGCCAGTCTGTCTGTGAATAAGCCACACCCATCTGTTACTCATTTCCCCAGTCTGTTTTTTTTTTTATAAACCTTTCTTTGACAGTTAACACCTACTCTTATGTTGTATCTGTATGTGACTGCTGCTTGCTTTCATTTTATATTTTGATAATTTGATCACTTTTATCTTGCCTGCCAAATCTACACATCTGTGTTTCTGTACCCAGAAGGCAGTTTAAGGTTGAGTTTCCAGCCTACAGCAGCTTCCTTCTTGATAGCTTGCCAGTTCTCTCCATTCAGCGAGCTTTTGAGGTTTTGTCCCAGAAGCATAGGCCACTACACACACACACACACACACACACACACACACAAATACATACTTGTACTGTAACATCTGTGTGAGTCTGTATAAATATCAAGGTAAATTATTTTGCTGTTAATGACAATAATGATGATGATTATCTGCTTGAACGCCTTCTGCTCTGCTTATCTGGTAAAGATTTGTGTGATTCTGCTGCTGTCTCAGCTGGAGCTGGAGAACAAGCGGCTGAGGAGCATTAACCTGTCCCTGTCGGAGGCCATACACTCCCAGCCCTCGGCGGCCAGCGCCCTGGAGGACGAAGCGGTGCTGGACGGCATTGAGGCGTCCTTCCAGAAGTTCCATGCCTTTCTGGACCTGCTGAAGGACGCTGGGTAGGCTGACCGTCCATCAGCAGTCAGAAAAATGCCTTGAAGGGAAGAAGTTTCAGGGAGTTTCTGTCTGCCAGTAGTATCGGTTGCCACAGATTCCACTAGGGTGTTTTATAGAATTATGAAGCTCTTTAGGTAAGACTTCAGTTACATGATTTACATGATTAGGCCATTCCTTGTAATTAGTTCAATGGCCTTCAAGATGCAGGCTTGGTGTGAATCGCCCTCACAGTAAATGTTATGGGAAGGTTGTCTGTTTACAAGTTGATGAATGATCAGGATTTGGGTGCAGGGGGCCACAGGGACTGCCGAGTGCCCCATTGTGCACGATTTGGGTTTCACTGAGGTAGGTGTCCAGTGTCCTTCTCAGAGATTTATTGGGCGTTGTAGCCGGTATTTCAGCCATGACAGTTAATGACTCACCATAGCACTTAGCCTATGAAAACCACTGCCTTTGACCCAGTTTTTGCAGTTTGTAGACTGTCCACTTGGTGCTCCTCCCAGACCTGCTGCTGTACCCTTTAATCATCTAACCTGCATGTTTTTCGCACTGTCCTGCCCGCCATCCACTGTGCTTTCAGCAAACGCAAACAGAAAACAGGCCTCTGCCTCCCCCCGACCCGCTTCCAGCTATGTGCAGAAACAAGTACGTGTCTTGCGTGCTAAAGGACAAGCAAGGGCTTCAGAACGAGGACAGATGTCGCATACTAAGCAGCCGACTCCATAACCCTTTTATTTTTTGTGGGGTGAGTGGTGTTAGCTATGCAGAGTGTAGTTTGTTTTTGAGCTGGTAGCGTGGCAGAAGGACGGAGAGCGGAGCATGTGAACAGGACTGCGGTCAGCGGTGTTATCGGGCTCCACTCTAGCTGGTTTGATTGAAAATAGAAGCAAACTCAACTTACACCATGTTTCAGTAAGAATTATATGCCCACTTAATTGAAATGTCCTTCCCAACCGCTTATCCAGTACAAGGTGGTGGTAAGCCTGTAGCCTATAGCCTATCCATGAATGGGATTCCAGGTCGTTGCAGGGCACATATTCACACACCAAGCCTACATGCAGAGCTGGGCCAGGACACCGATCCACTACAATCCACTACTATCCTACGGTGCCACCTTACAACCTCTTAATAGTGAAAATTATCCCTTGAATTCGACTGCTTTTGGCTTGAGGGATTGATATGTAGACCTTTGAGTTTGACAGACTTCCTGTTTGCCTGCCTGTTTATTCTGCAGTTTCCCCTGTTATGTCCCTGGGATGTTAGACTCGATTATATTCATGACATCTGAACATTCATCCTTCGGAGTATTTCACAGCATAGTTAAATGAACTAACATGGTTGTTTTAGCTCTTATGATTCTTCCAAGGCACTTCCCAATTTTTTAAGAGTAAAGTACGGTATCGTGCAGACAGTTATCGGATGAAGTGTGTATACTGTATAAATTTTGCTTGTATTCCTGGATGTTTTTCAGGCTTGGACAGTTGGCCTCCATGGCAGGGATTGACCAGGCGGATTTCAGACAGCTGGCCAGGCCCAGTCTCACCTCCACACTGGGGACAGAGGGTGTGCAAAAGGCACAGGACCGCCTCGGTTTAGTGTCCTCGGTAAGTGCGAGTTTTCTCAGGGGGTATTGGGTAATTAATTAATTCTAACATCCAGAGTATGTGTACGTGACAGATACTAATGCAAAAATACATTTGGATTAATTTTAATGACCAGGTAGCTTTTGAAGTTTTATCACTATAGTTATACAAAATTACAGAAATGACTTGGACAACTTCAGACCCTGTTGAATGGTAACATAAATTTATCCATTGAAGGACAATTCAGTACAAATCTGAGTTAATCATCCATTAAATAACCTGCACATATATATGCAAGTTATCTAATTTACATTTTTACACCTTGTCTACTGCAGTATCCTATTTATTTTTAACTGTTTTCTTTTTTTTCACTTTTTCATTTTATTCTAGGCTGTTATCATATTTTGTAATTTTATTGTTTAATTTAAATGTACCTGGCTGCTATGACAAGTTAATTTCCCTCCAGGGAATAATAAAATTGTCTGTCTGTCTGCCCTGTCTGTCCTATCTAATCAATCTATCTGTGTGTCTGATCTATCTAATCTATCTTTAAGGAGACAGATTAGTGCTTTTCAGATGGTAACGCGATTCTCGGTCATGTGCTCTGAATGTCCCTGAGGTCACGTCTGGCAGACACAGGACCCCAAGCTAAACAGCTCACTACCTTATCCTCTGGTCATCTGTGACTTTCTGCCCCGAAGGGATGTTTTCAGCTGCCAAGTCCAAAGATGAGCAGTTTGAGTGATGCTGATGCAACAGGCATTATTGACGAGTCTGGGGCATCACAGGAAGTTAATGTAACATGTATGAAAGTGTCTGATATCAAGGTTTTTGGGTACATCAGTAGCTTATGAACTTGGTGGCAGCAGCAGTCAGGCTTTGTGACAAACCTGTGTAACTTTAGAACTTTACGATTAGACAGGAGAGCTGTCCGCCACGTCAGGACACCAGCCCAGAAGCTCTGTTGTGGGGGACTTCCTGCAGCATGTAGCCCCTGAGGAATCCAGTGACCTGAGGAGCACCTGGCACACTTTCATCGTGGAGGAGCGAGGGAAACAGAATGTTCCATCTCCCCTCTGGCCCATAGCTCAGCTGGAGTCACATGACTTCCATGGCAGCGGCTCGAATGGTAATGGTTCCTGTGATAACAGATCCCACAAGGACACTTCCAGCCAGTCGAACTCCAGCAAGAGAAGTGAATCTCTGGGCTGTAGGACCTCTGGAGGGAAGCTGTGCAGGGCCCGTCTGCCTAGCCCTAATGGGCTCCTAGACAACATCCACTCTCTTGGAAGCTTGTGAGCAGGGAAAGCAGGAGGGAATTCTGATTCTCCCAAAAAGCCAAGAAAATGTGTCTGTGACATTTTTGTGCTACTTTTTACCATGCATTCTATATACTGCGCCCACTGTATAATACAAATATTTCCAATTTTTATGCTTTGAACATTTTATTTTTTTTCCTATACCATATCTTTTTAGACTTGTTGCTTTTAAATTTTTTTGCTTCACTGTAGTTTAGTGTAGATCATCGCTTGCTGTGTTGCTGTCTTACCTGAGTGAGTGTATCTGTGTCTTTACCTTCACCATTACAGTTGTCCAAGCCATACTGCATGCATGTGCACCTTATAATGAATGGCCTCACTGAAACTCAGTAGGAAATTGTGCATTTTGAGAAGCTCACCTATACCTCATTATGTACTTGTGTTAATCTCCACCTGTTCACCCATTGTGAAAACCAGGTGCCAGTTTAGGTTATGCTGAAGTAAACTTGGAAAAGGCAGAGTCTGAGTCTGAAGTCAGGTCAGGATAATGGGTTTAGTGGGGTTGCATGCTCACTCTGACCTTGCATATTTCAATAAATGTACTGGCTCTCAAATTAAAAGGAAAATAACTGATCAATGTATGTAAGTTTATTGATTCAGGGTTTTGATTCCATAACTGATTCTTTTGTGTCCATGTTTGCTATGTAAATATTTTAGTTTCATTTGTGAACAATAAATATGAAAATAATTGCAATGCAGTTTAATTTCAGGTTTGTTCTCAGAAACGAATATACACAAGTTAGGTAGCGTTTGTGAATATTATTTCGATTAAAGATTACATGCCAAATCATTCAACACAGTAAACCTGACATGAAGAAAATATATTGCTACATCATTATTAGCCTCACGAGATTCTTGGTCTGCGGGTTGAACTGATTGAGATACCACATCTACAATGTCGCAACTCTGATAGTAAATTGCAGAATTCACACACTTTTTGACCCTGGGAAGACGCCAGCCAATCATAGGGAGGCTCGCCCGTCATTACATCTATAGGGGAGCCAGCAGCCAATGACAGCTCGGGAGACCGAGACCGGAGCCGCAGATACCCTGACGGCGGAAACCTGGGATACTTTCACCGGTGAATCTACGGCTCGTTATACTGGAGCCTGTGACACGAATCGGCGATGGAAAAGAAACGAGCGATAAATTTTGGCGCGGGACCCGCAAAACTTCCACAATCCGTAAGATTTTGATATATGTTTAAGATTGCATGTATTTAGCGTTATCCCAGTGTTATTTGCCTAACTATAGTAAACTGCATTTGGCTTGCTGTAACTGAGCAGTGTTACCAACGCTCGTTTCATTATGCGTTTAATTATATTCTTTTAATCTATGGATTTCTTTAAAATCTTACTCAATTTAGAGCATAGTTTATAGGAGAAAGCTGGAGGCTGCGCATTTTTTCCCTTTTTGCTGCACTTGCTTTTCTTTGTACTTCGAGTTAGAGAAGTTGCATCAGCCATTCATTCACTAGGACAAGTCTGCGATCGTCACGCCTCATTAATGCACACCGTTGCGGGCACGCAGTGCAGTGGGCGAGATAATACTTATTTTTGTTTTTTATTTTCCGCGCTTCTATTTGTTTAAAAGAAATAAATGCGTACTTTAAAATGTTTATATTTAAATGTTTTCCCCAAAATATGGACTATAGGTACTTCTGGAAGCACAAAATGAGCTGCTGAATTACAATGGAATCGGCATTAGTGTTTTGGGTGAGTTAAAATTACTTGTTGCATACCAAAAGGAAGACCATCGTTAATACTTGTGTACTAAACCGTATATCTTTCTTTTCAGAAATGAGTCACCGGTCTTCAGACTTTGGAAAAATCATTAACAATACGGAAAGTCTTTTGCGCGAACTAATGTAAGTCCGGCATGCTAAAATGCCTTTGCGGTGTTCCTTGCCATGCTTTTGAATCAGAGGGTTGTCTTTGTGGTCTTTTGTGTGGTCACGCAATCTGCCTGCTGTGTTTTTCCACTGGCTAAATGGAGGCGCGGAGGGAGGGGGCTACACTGCTTAATGAACTGTCAAAATTGTTAGCTGACAGACAACTGCCGATGAGCTGCCTTTTTCCTCAGTCCGTTGTAATAGCGTGGGTGTCAGATCAACAAGTAGCAAGTCTGTCTGCCTACTGTTTATCGCCAGCATGCCACTTTTAAAGTGCCACTTTATTGCTTTTCTCCCGGGCAGGAACATACCGGAAAACTACAAGGTGATCTTTCTGCAGGGTGGGGGCTCTGCCCAGTTCAGTGCCGTGCCCCTCAACCTGATAGGTCTGAAGGGGGGTCGCTGTGCTGATTATTTTGTCACAGGCACGTGGTCGGCCAAGGCAGCGAAGGAGGCAGAGAAGTATGGCAGGATTAACATTGTCCACCCTAAGATGGGCAGTTACACAAGTAAGCATGCCCAGTCCTCACACTGGTCAGTCTTTGTGGTGCATTATGGGAGTACTGACCCTGTAACCTTTTTTCAGTGTAGGAGAATAGCTTAATTTGAAATTCTTATGAAAGATGTTAAATACTCTTGAAATAAGTTATAGTTTCTATTTAATAAAAATAGACACACGAACATTACAACCATAATACCAAACGGTTGGCTTCTTATAAGAGTCCCCCACTGGACTAATGATATAACTGAGATGTTTCGTGTTTTTCTGGCTTCATGACGGCATAACCTTCTTCCCAGAGGTTCCCAGCAGCTGGACGCCGAATCCCTCGGCCTCTTATGTGTATTACTGCTCCAACGAAACAGTCCATGGGGTGGAGTTCAAATCCGTCCCTGACACTAAAGGGGTCGTGCTTGTCAGTGACATGTCATCCAACTTCCTGTCACGACCTGTCGACGTGTCAAAGGTACCTGGCAAATCAACAGATGGGTCCCGAACTGAAACGTTAATATAGTGTTAGAGGATTATCAAATTTGCACTGTCCAAACACATTTTTTTTTTTGTTTGCGTACAAAAAAATACGAGTGTGCTTGTTTTGTGTAGGACACTTCTGAGACCTTGTTAGTCATCAGTTCCGGGACCCCTCAAGTAATCGGTTGTAGAAAGATGGCTGTCAGCCTGTGCATTTGGAGAACTTGCTATTCTGTGCTTTACTTCATGGTGTCTCTGTGGAGCTTGTGAGTCCACTGAGTGGAGGCCTTTAAGGACTGTGATTGTCTGGCCTGCAGTTTGGCCTGATCTTCGCCGGGGCTCAGAAGAACGTAGGCTGTGCCGGAGTAACCGTCGTCATCGTGAGAGAAGACCTCCTGGGGAAGGCGCTGAAGGAGTGCCCCGCCGTCTTGGACTACGGCGTTCAGGCGGCGAATGCCTCTCTGTACAACACCCCTCCCTGTTTCAGGTAGAGCTGGGATGCCAGCTTCAGGAGTGCCCTGTTTAGCCCTGGGGCTTTATATCCCAGGTCGAGACATGCAAGAGATACACATTGTCCCAGCTGCCCAATCGGATTACAGCTTTGTGCCCCATTCAGACTGTGGAAGTAGTTCCTGTGTCTGTGACAGGTGTAAAAATGCACATTAGATAACTTGCATATATATGTAAACAACTCGCATCTCAGCTTTGTTTTGTGAGTTCCATGTAGAGAGCCCTCAGTTAATTTTTTCCTAGCTTTGTAAGTACACAAAAAAATCAGACTCTTAGTTGAGTGAAGAGATGGACCGTGACTGAAATGCAGTGTGTGTGTGTCCATTTGAACTGCGTACCTGAGCTCACAGATGTCTCTGATATTCATTTAGCATCTACATCATGGGTCTGGTTCTGGAGTGGATCAAGAACAATGGTGGAACTGCAGCTATGGAAAGGCTCAACAAGGAGAAATCAGGCATGATCTATGACATAATTAATGGATCCAATGGATTCTATGTGTAAGTGTCTGCGGGATGATTCAGTACCTTGGGCTAGAAACTAGCAGAATATCCTCTTAATCTGAAGTTATTTTATCTGCTTCTTCCGTACCATAAATGTGTGTTGTGCTGTACTGTATGGATCTTAGCTGGAATGTAAATTGTTGGCCAGAAGGTGATTTGATTTAATTTTGATTATTGACTGATTCTACATATTTGACATATTTAATCTCTTAACTTCACACTGATTTTTTTTTAAACAAATATTACCATGCGAACTTAAGTATTTATCTGTAATACAACGACAGAACAATCTTCATTTATATTCTGATGATTAAACTGCGAGAACAAGCTACTAAACTACTATTACTAAACAAGCTACTAAACTACGAAGAAAAAAATACTTCTAAAGGGAGCGCTACCTGACTGGGGGGTGCCTATGGTGACACGTGCCAGTGCAGAATGATGTCACAAAAGATTGATTTGTGGACCAGATTTAATAATAAATTGTAAATTCACTGTGAACTGGATGCACTGAGGATACTGACCATGCATGGAGACAGCTCGAGATATTAGGGTTAGGCCTGAGATTCCTGAAAAGTCTCTACTGACAGGCAGACAGACTGCACTGACTCATTCACTCACTGACTCATTCACTCGAAACCTCTTATAGGTCATGAGGGAGCCCCTCACCCTCCACGTCTGAAACTTGCTGATCATCCAATGCAGTCATATCCGTTATTTTCATAGTTGTATCTTTAACTCTGGTGCTGCTAACCTTCAGTACTGATACTGTTGAAGTTTCGGCTGACATTGTCAGCCGAGATCGACACACCGGACCAATCCCAATATCGTCACAGCACAAAGATCATCCGGTGGCACTTAGTCAGTCTTGCGGCAATGCATATCACACCGCAGATGTGCACAATTGATATATTAGTACCCAAGTCCAATACAGCGCGGAATCACATTTGTATCTGCATGATTTGCAGTGGGAGAACTACAATGCAGGAAACACTATTTGCACACAGAAATCTAAAATTGTTGTGCATGCCCAGCTGCATGGTAGCTGTGGCACACCAGTCCGAACTAAGGGCTCAAAGCGTGCCCTAAAGCACGGCTGCCCAATCTTATCCGCAAAGGGCCGGTGTGTATGCGGGTTTTCGCTGCAGCTCCCTAATTAGATTACTAATTAGAGGACTGGCTGAAGAGTCCTCACACCTGGGTTTGAACAGCTGACCTACAGGTTACCCCAAAAACCCGCATTCACACAGGCCCTTTGCAGATAAGATTAGGGCACCGCTGCCCTAAAGTAAACGAAGAGCATCGCCTACTGGGATCATAAAATACAGCAAATGGTTCATAAAACACTGTAAATTTATTTTGTTTGGCATAAATTACTAGGTTTTGGAATTGCTTTCCCCTTACCCTATTTATTTCCCATTGGATATGAGTATTTCATTAGTCGTTAAGGTAGTAATTCAAATGCATAGATCTGTAATGTCAGAATCAATTTTTCAGGGCAGAAATCCTCTTTAACAATATTTCTGCTTGCGTGTCGCGCACACTCACATTCACACACTGCATGCAGAAGCAGGAATATTGCATCCAGGTAGTGCTTCTCGCTAAGAACACATCAGTTGTAGTTCACGTAGCGCTGAGCACGCACACAGCACAAATGTAACGGGATATGGTGTGCGGAGGACTACTGAAGGCAACATGGCTACAGGGTAACTACAAAAAAATGTAAGTGAAGTAATAAAACATTGCTTTGTTTTTATGATAATTTGCCAAGTATTTTTAGAGTTCTGGCATCTAAGACTTTGACCTGTGCAGTGCGTTGACGTACAAAAAGTTTGATTCCTTTAGATTTGAAAACCAGTTCAACCTATTTACTGAAAAGAACCAATTCAAAAAGAAGGATTCGTTCATGACTGAGACATCAGGGTAGCTGTTTTTGCGTGCAAATAGTGTTTCTTGCATTGTACTTCTCAAAGTTTTTCTCACTGCAACCGCATGTGTTGCATGGGATTCCCCTTGCAGTCCCTTGTCTTGAAAAAGGTAACCTCAGATTAAGAGGATATTCTGCTAGTTGCACATTAGCCAAAATATGTATTGTGTTGGACTGGCATCCCATTCTCCCGCGTTATACCCTGTAGTTCCTGGGATAGCTGGGTTGATTTTTACCTTAACATTGTGAAGTAAACCGCTAATAGATGTGAAGCTGAGTGTAACTGCAGGCCACTTTGACATTGTTGCAGGTCTGGAGGTAATTTTGTTCAGGTGGATTCAAGTAGATATGGCTAAATTAGTGGACCAGGCTCTGCGTGTCCGTTTACAGCCCCAGGTTAAGGTGGACATTCAGCCTTGCTGTCTGCATCCAGGAAAGCAGTCTGTGGTATTTTTCATGCTTGTCCTCACCCAGGTGTCCGGTGGATGAGAGCTGCCGGAGCTGCATGAACATCCCGTTCCGTATCGGAAAGGAAGGGGGAGATGAAGCCCTGGAGAAGAAGTTCTTGGATGGGGCCTCCAAGTTGGGAATGATCTCCCTGAAAGGACACAGGTGGGGCATGACTGGAGAGGGGGGGATGCTGAAAGCTGACCTCACACTGGAGAGGGGGGCATGCTGAAAGCTGACCTCACACTGGAGAGGGGGGGATGCTGAAAGCTGACCTCACACTGGAGAGGGGGGGATGCTGAAAGCTGACCTCACACTGGAGAGATGGCAGAAATCCTAAAATCTTAAACTTTTTATCCGGCTTGGGTGGTATTAAGGTAGTAGGGTCTTCCACGGTATACATACCTCAGTATGTATTGGTGGAATTGTACTAAGTGGCCAAAATGGTGAGCGAACTGGTGAAGAAAAGCACATGCTGAAGGAAATCCACTGACACCCCAGTGCCATTGTTGTCAAGTCTAGGCTGCAACTACTTGTGCATCTGTGCAGCATCCGAGTGAATTTCCCGCACCATGGTGGCTCTGCTTTTGGAAATATCATCAAAGTACCGTCAGTAAAAGTACCGTATACGACAGTATAGAAAATGGTCTGCAAGAGAACGCAGATTCCACCCAAGCCTTTAGAGGTTAGAATCCTGCCCCCGTCCTCCCTGTGTCACACAGCTTACCGCCTGCAGTCCAGAGACACGCAGTTAGCCTAACTGGAGCCTGTACGTTGCCTGTGGTGTGTGTGTGTGTGTGCGCTATCCACAACCTCCATCAGCAGTGCACCCTGTCCTGCCGGGATACACTCCGACTGACCCTGACTGGTGCCTGGAGGTTGGATGGCTGGATTAACACACCGCTGAGGTCTGCTGTCTAATAATTTACCTGACATTCAGGATATTTGTATGTTTATTCTAACCCTTTTACTCTGAGCACACAGTGCTGACAGAGGGACTGCTGTGGATTTTTTTGGCTTGTTATCGCAATTATTGCACTGACCTTTGACCTTGCACCAGAGATTTTTATTTCAGAGTGGGACATCATGGTGTGTTGCTAGGTAATTTAACATTGACTGCTATTGCAAAAGCCGGCTAGATATAGGGACCAGCAGGTAGCTTTTTGTAAGGATAGAGACTGAAGATGGTAAGATGCAAAAAGGCGGGATGTTATTTGCTGGTTTACAGTGAACCATTTTGCTTGTGCTGGTGAGCACTTGGTGAGACCTTATGCAGCGCTGTGCAGAAGTCTTAAGCATTAATAGAAAATTTCTGTTTAAATGATCTTCATGTTGGTGTAAAAAATGATTATGTCTGAAAATGTATGTCAGTTTAGCCATTTCAAAGCCTCAAATCTTCTCAGTATGTCACTCATGTATTTTTGACTCGCCAACCACATCACCTTGCTTATTACCTCATTAACTGAATTATCAAAATAAGTCAATTAGTTAATTGGGCTGGTGCTGAAACTTAAGGAATACATGGAATGACTGAGCTGTCCCCGAGGAGGGGTTTTGGGGACAGAACTGGTGTTTATCTAGCAATTCAGCAAGATATATTTTTGGGGGAGCAGAAGGCATTCTCATTGGTTTATTGTGGTTCTGTTCATTTGCATATCTTCTAAACTTCCAGTATTCAATTCCTTTTTTTTCCTGAGCAAATACACACTTCCCACATAAATGCCCTTTACCTCTTCTTTGACTGCTTAACGTAATGTACACTATTGTATAATACAGGCAGCCTGCCATGGGTTTTACATGCTGTTCTCTATCTATAGGTCCGTCGGGGGTATCAGAGCATCACTGTACAACGCCGTGACCCTCGAGGATGTGTCGGCGCTTGCGGCCTACATGAAGCAGTTCCTGAAGGAGCACCAGTAGCAATGGGCATGAATCACCAACTGGTTCCTGACCATTATGTTGATAGATTTACGCTGTTTTACTAATATCAGGCCTCTGCGTGTGTACAAAGTCAGGGGCACTGTATAATCTGGCAAGCCGTGTAATCCCAGACATCTCTGTGGTGTGACTTCCAAAGGGTTGGTTCTGAGATCTTGCACTGTTAGGTTTAGTATCATAGATCAGTGTTTGCAAAAATGATTCTACTTGTCATTTATCAAGGCCATTTACAAAGCTTATTGTAAATTCCCATATTCTTTAGTCTGTGCGGGGCTCTAAAATATAAAAATGATCTGCTATGTGTGTACTTTAAGATAGTGATCCTGTTATTAATGCTTCACTTCATGAACTTCTTACAGTGGTAAGATGAACATTTTTAAGAAAACTGGATAATTTGCACATTGGGGTCTGATAGACCCCAGGATAGATTTTTCTTTTTTTTTCTTCACAGCTAGGAAGTGTCTTAGGGGTTTCTGAAAGATTTTACTTTTTTATGTAAAATGTAAGGTCCATGTACCCATGTGAAAACCACATTGGTAGTCTGTATGTTCTGTGCTTTGTATATTTAGCTTTTATTTGGTGTACCTCAGATAAGCTTTTAACAGTGGCTGTTTTAAGATGGCACATCTTCCTCCGTTAGCCTGTGCGCTAGCCTGTGTTAGCCTGTGCACTAGCCTGTATACCGGTACTGAGCTGCCTTTGGTCTCAGTACTTCTGTCTCTTGTGAACATCTCTGGTGGCACTAACCCTAATAAATGCATTCTGGCAGTGTGGAGTAGTGGTCTCTCTCTTTGTGCTGTAGCCTTGCGATATGTCTAACTGAAGCATAATACAGTAGAGCTCAGATTTTTAAACTGTCTAATGTGCTGCTGTCAAACTCTGCATTTGGAAAAACATACTGTACTACACTGTCGGTGTGAAATCCATGGTCTGAGTAGTTATTTATTCATTTGCACTGGTTAAGTCTGTACTTCCCTCAGAAAATACAGTATTGCTTTAGTATAAATATACAATACCCTATGACCTTGCTGAGGATAAACAGCTGGAAGGCATATGCATTATAAAATTAAGACTATATACACAGTGTTATGCAGACACAGATACAAAAAATATTTACGATGGAGTGATTTTAGGTCTTATGCCTTTGTTTTTGTAACAGTCAAGGATGATTCCATCTGAAGTTGCACTCAAAGCAATTTTACATGCACCTTGGGCAGATCTGATGAAATGTGACTTATGTCAGATAATATTTTTTCTCTTTTGCACTGGAAGTAAGGGGTTTTACACGCTGTGCAAATACTGATTCACCGGTCTCATTATAAGCACCTCATATATTCCTGATCGTCTTCTGTCAATCATTGGGCTAAAACACCTCACCATCTGGCACCTAGCCCCCATACATTCTTAGTTCTGTGAAAAACGAAAGGCCTCTGCATGATGAGGTAATGCTCTGTAGGAATCCTGCAAAGTGCAGTGTATGACCCCTAAAATATTTAATTACAAGACATATATTACAGTACAGCAGAGGAAAGCAGTAAGTTGCAGAATAAGTGTGAGTAATATAAATAATCAGTGTCTTACATATGTTGTTTTTATAGTGATATTTTGTGTGAAAGATTGGCAATAGCCTACACATTTTACTACCTTTTGTAGTTGTAATTGAGGGTGGCAAATAAAGATTTGGCCATGTGATATTCACCTCTGCAGGTCTAGGGATGTGTAGGAATTTAGTAATTCAAGTAATTGACATGCGTCAGGTTGGGTGTTTAGGGGTCTGGAAAGCCTGTGAAAATCCCAGTCCTCAGAGTCACGATGAGCGATATGGGGTGGGGGGAACGCTTTTCTTAAACAGTGCAGCTTGCGGTTGTGAGTCAGACACCAGAATTTCTCAAAATGACACCTTGCACGACAGCTCTTTGGATTACAGAAGATCCTTTGCAAGGACAAGTTCATGAACGATATCTAAAATGCACAATTTAAAAAGATTTTATACTGATTGGTGGAAGCTGTATTTTTATAAATGTGTTGAAATATTGAGTATACTGCCAGGTTTACTGAGTGTGTATTTACTAATTCTGTTGGAAGGTAGTTTGCTAGGTACAGCATGTAGTCACTAGAGGGTGCTGATGTGCTCAACACATGCAAGATAAAATACAGTAAAATCCCACTATAACGGACTTCAAGGGACCTGGCAAAACAGTCCGTTATATCCAATTCCGATATATACAGAGTAACTGTTTGCCCAGAAAAAAACTATAGGACATAATTTACTCATGCCACACCCCAGCAGACGCACTTGTGGTATAGATTATTATACTGTACATGTAGTAATCCAACTTTACCTAACCAGATGCGTGACTATTAATAATGCCGCCTATGTACGCATTTGGCCCAGAGTCATATGCGCTGGATATCATCGGCACGACACGCGCCTTGTAGGCGGAGCTGCATGTCTGTTACAGCCGAACAAAACGGGATTTTACTGTACTTGCAATTTAGGAATATCAAAGTAAAATTTCTGCATCTTGCAGTGCAACCTGATTCTCCTAATAGCCACAGGTGTAGATGCATACAGACTTCTAATAAATGTCAAGTAATTAAGGTGTGAAACAGGCAGGTGGCAGAAAGGCTCCTCCGAAGGCTAACCCTGCCGTGCGGAGCCTTCCTCCCGCGATGGCTGCTGAAGTCACCTCAGTATGTAAGAATCCTCGATTTTGCCAACAGGTTCCCACTGTAGACACAGTCTGCTGGCTGATCCACAGAGGGGAACGGTGCCTGTCACTTCCGTGGGTACGTGAAGCGGGCAGACACCCATGTTATGTTCTTGGAATTGCTACACTAAAACGGGAATGAGCTTTCCGAAGTGGCATCGGTGTCTGGACCATTAGCTGGAACGTGAGCGGAAGGCCGGAGGCTGTTCAGTGATGAAGCGATTATTATATAACATCATGGCTGCTGGACAGCCCCCAGATGGCCGGGGGCGGGGGCATTTACAATCAGTCATAATGAAGTGGATGAGAAATCCGGCAAGTCGCCTTCTTCCCTGGGGCCATCTGTCATTGGCTGTGCAGTCGTATCACACACGCGCAGCAGACATCCTTACACAGACAGCAGACATCCTTACACAGACAGCAGACATC
>JABFEB020000040.1:28795836-28810395 GCA_019775895.2 Stomatorhinus ivindoensis
GGCTGTATAAGGAGCTGGTGTGTCCCAGCTGAGAGCCAGGGCTGTATAAGGAGCTGGTGTGTCCCAGCTGAGAGCCACGGCTGTATAAGGAGCTGGTGTAGGCACATCATTTAATCATGTAGGGAAAAACTAGCACATGATGCAAACTAAGTGTCAGTGAAGGAAATGGTCATTTATAGATCCATGTTACGAAACTGTATGCTGCTAAAAGAAACAGAATGTGCTTCTCTGCCCACTGTGGTATGTTTTGTTTTCTTTTTTATTTTCATCACTAGGCAGCATAGTGAACTAATTGGATTTAGTTTTGTAGGTATTTACTGGGAAGTTGCATATTGAATCACTGGGTAGGACTGTAGCCCATACTTGTTGGTCTGGGGGTTCGGTTTCTACCCCCAGCTCAGTGTGTGGTGAATTTTCGTGCCTCTCCATGAAATGGGACTTGATGAGTGGTCTGTGGATGATGGACGGCTGTGTAGTTCTGAACTAAATAATTACCAAAACTGTTTTAGCTGGCTGAGTGAACCTCCGACAGTCATTATTCCGATTAAGTTGTCTTAAGTTTTTCAAGGAAGATTATGAAGTGTCTTGTGCAGCATACTTATAAGCGTTCTTCAGGATGTCAGCGCTTAGGGACAATCACCACCATCTTAAGTGAACTGAGAAGTACCCCCTATGCATGCAGGCGAGAGAAGATTAAGCTGAGTCCTCCTGTCCGAGGAAGACTGTAGCACACGAGCGAGGGGACAGGAGGGGCCCGTGAAGGGGCCCGGGATTATCTATGTTTCTCCTTTACTCTGGTTTGAGACCACTCTCGCTCCTCTGCCAGGAATCATGGATCGTTTTGAACGTGCTGAATTTAAAGGGCCGGCTTTGCCAGCGACCACTAAGAAAATAGTCTATTAAATCATTTATTTCTGGCAGGCCGGTCACACGCCCGCTCTGTCTGGACAGAGATAGGGTTTCTCACCATGTGTTGCTGTTTAAGCTCTTTGAATGCTGAAGTCTGGACAAATGCAGCACAGACTTGTAACCCCCCCCTCCCCCACCCCCCCACGAGACTGATATATTTTCCTCTCTCCCTTCCAGTCCAAGGAGTCGTCCTCCGTGCTGAGCTGTGACATCTCCGTCGATGACAAATACATCGTCACGGGCTCCGGGGACAAGAAAGCCACAGTCTATGAAGTTATTTATTAGACAGGCAGGGAGGTAGGGGTGGGGGGTGGGGGGGAGGAGTTACAACTGAAGACAACAGAAGCCCCGTCAAAGCACTTTGTTATATTTCTTTCTATAAGACCCAAGTTTTCCTTCAGCGCGGACCGACTGGCAGACGCGCCGGTCCCCACGATGTCCCCCACCCCGATCCCCATGACGTTGCCCTGGGCCCGTCACTCGTCATACCAAATTTTTCATGCTCTGATTCAGAGGCGAGGAGAGCCGGTTCCTTCGGCCTGGAAACGAACCCCTTTTGGCTTTGTACAGCGGCTTTAAGCTATTTATTTATAAACGACTTTCGTTTTTTTCTTTTTTTTCTTCTTTTTTTTTTTTTTTAAATGAGTGTTTCAGTGGAACTGCACACATCTGTGTGAGGCGTCAGCCCACTGGGAAGGTACGTCTGCAAGAGGGACCTGTGCTACGTACATGGACACGCACACACACACACACGCAGAAGGACATTTGCATTTATATCTTTCTTCTCAGGTTCATCCCAACAGAATGAAAATCAGATGAAAATCAATCATTTTCCCCCAGTTTCACATATGAACTTGCTTTGTGTAAGCCTCTGCCTATATTAAATTACCTGGGGACTGTTTTCCAAAGGTAATGGAAGATAAACAGTTTTGCACCCCTAAATCTCAGTTGCTGGTTGGAGTCTTAAGCAGACGCACGCAAAATGCCCCGAAAAACAATATATAGTAGAAGAGAGGTCAGAGATGGATGTCTACTTTTTTTACCACGTGCTAATTACTGCTTGCCACATACAAAGAGCCAAATTTACATGACAGCTTACCAGATTCAGTTAGTTCTGGAAAGTAAATTACCATTTGAAAAATCTTTCCAGCCGCATCCATTTATATATAACAATCTCACATTTGCTCTTTAACTTTCATGAAATGAATTTTGAACTGAATAAAGGTTAAAGCAATTACAGTGACAGCGAACATCTAGTACAACAATGGGAAAGAGATGATTAGCGCGAGCTGAAAGGGTATTTCTGTAAGTGAAGCATTTCACCGCTGTAATAACATCTGCTTTGCCAGTATGGCGGCTGGAGATTCATACAATTAGGAGCGCGATAATGAATGCTTCCATGGGCATCTGGAAAGACGGCGCCCGGCGGACTGTCACGCCAAACGCGCTGATTTCCTACTCACTCTCGTGCATCGAGTGCGTTGCGAGCCCTGGCGTGCATAGCCGTGCTCTGTTATTACACAGAAACTACACACATACAAGCTGTAATGTCAGTGTGTGACAGGTGACATTGTCTGAGGGACACTGTGACACTGAGCTACATGCTGCCCTATGTTGTTGCCTCTCAGGTGGTATGAGCTACCAGTAGTAGGGCATGAAGGCAGAACTGTTTAACTAGTAGAGTTGGATGCAATTAACATGGTGGCTTTTGGTCAGTTTTGTAAGTGGTAGCTAATCACTCTCCCGGCCCGACTTGCAGGTTTTCAGCAGTCGTCCATCCCCAGATGTGGAGGAAAGCACCAACATCATGTGCGGGCAAAACGTTTAGAGAGCTGGGCCAGACGGAGCCGGAGCCGGATTACCTTCCCTTTTCACAGAGTCCAGACGGCACCTTGGAGGACGGCGGGGGGGGTTCTGGAATCGACTGGTCTCCCTGCAGACAGGGGAGCGGGCATCGATTAGCCCCCCGTGTGGATCGGAGAACAGAGATTGATTGCTCTGCCTGCAATGGAGGAGAGGGGATTGATTGGTCTCCATGTCTATGTGGGGAGATAAACGGAAGGAGACGGCCACAAAACAGCAGAAGCAGCACTCCAGGTGGACCTGCGTCACGTGACGGGGATTAGCCGTGTGATTGGCCGCCAACTTCTCCAGGCTTGGAACTTCTGCAGATGTCTTACAGAGGACTTGTTTTCTAAATTTTTTCCTGAAGATACATGTTCCTTGGCAGTTGTCTGTAAATAGCACATTGTTTGTTTATTTTTTTTCTTTTGTTTTATTTTATTTTCTGGAACAGTCTGTGTATTGAATGCTTAAAAGACCCCCTGTGTGGATCTGCTGATGTACAGTGCCTTTTGCTGCTATAGATGAAGTTGTTCATATTGGTACTGCTGTATATCGTATTGGTTTTGGTGTTTCTCCGCGTTTGGTAGTAGGATCTAGAGTTACGGGCCCAGTTTGCACTCGTCTGCAGGGGCTCTAGGAGCACGGGTGGATTGCATAAACTGCAAGCCGGCCTCTTTTCGAGCAGAAGCCACGGTGGGGAGCGAGTAAAACCGCAAACTGGCCCCGTTTCGAGCAGAGACCGCAGTGGGGAGCACGTTAAACCGCAAGACGACCCCGTTTCGAGCAGAGACCGCAGTGGGGAGCACGTTAAACCGCAAGACGACCCCGTTTCGAGCAGAAGCCACAGCAGGGTGCCGACAGGATTCCAAATCAAACCTAGTCTTACATGGCATCATCTCGAAAGATGCATCTGGAGAGGAATATGTCGCTTCTGGACGTTGTCGTGGAAACCCTCTGGCAGCTCACTGAACCACAAACTAACCTAATAGCTGGGTGAGACTCCACCTTTTTGCCATCCCAGTCCTTCGGGTGCCGCCCGACGATGCTGCCGGAGTTGGTACGCGTGTGGCGTCCCTGCGGTATAGCCTGGAAGGGGGCCCAAGCGGCCATCGGTCACATGAACGCTGCCCTGGCTCCGAATCTTCAGTGTTGTTGTCGCGATGCAAAGGGTTTTTGGGTGCTCTTGCAGGATTTTGATACTAAACATGGTGTGTATAATCCTAACCCAGTCCCTGCCAACATTCTCTTCTATTTTAATTTAGTTTTTTTATTATTATTATTATTATTATTATTATTTTTGGGCTGCACAGACAGGTATGTATGTATAGATTACAAACACGTACACATCTGTAAGTGTATGCGTGGGCGTGCATGCGTGCGTCTGTGTGAGTTTCTGATACCTATGCGACTATTTATGCGACATCACATGACTTGTGGAGGGCGTGCATTTCGGAACAGTTGCGGGATTGTTCAAGGCTTTTTGCTTTAGGCTCCTAGTCAGCAGAAACAGGATTTAAAAATAGTAATAATAAAAAAAGTAAAGTCTCTTTCACGTGGAGGACAGATTTCTGCGTTGTTTCCAGTCGTGGAGGCAATAGTGCCCTCAGTGCAGTGAGCGCCTCACTTCTTTGTTGTGGTGAATTGTTTTATTCCCGTGTGAACCTGTGTTGCCTGTCTGCAAAATGCTCTCATTTGTGACCTGAAACGATGACTTTGCGAATATGCGCTTGTCGGCGATGAACAAAGGCGGCCATCTTGTGGTGCGATCAAATGCGGTGGCCCCCGAATGATGCGTACAAGACATTTACCGACTTTGGCAGGAAGTGGTAGAATACCAAAGTGATTTTTAGAAAAGAAACGATAAAAATGTTGCTATTTATATTTTAGAAATACATTCAAGCTGAAACAGTCACATGTCTGCATCGCATCTGATTGGTGGGGGCATTTGTATTGTAATAAGTTCTTTAAAGGATGCGTCTTCAAGGTACCAGTGTCTTGAATGCTCAGTATTCATGACTGAGCTCCATCTAAGAACCTCTGATAGTCTGCTGAGACCAACTGATTTGAGGGAGAGTGATGAGCAGAGGAGACTCCATCAAAGCTGTCGCTTCTGTGTTTCCCCAGATATGTTTCTTTCCCCCCCCCAATAAATCACCACTTTTGGTGCAGTCTGAAACTTGAGCTTATGTGGAAAAGGTTTTCTGAAGTTTGATTGGAAATTTGGCTGCAAGAAAGAGAATTACATAGAAAAATCACTGCATCCAGATCTCTAAAGTGTTCTAATTAATATATAACGGGCATGAGGTTAACATGTAACAGCTGTACATAAATTTACAAATTTCCTTTTGCAGAATCGTAAGAATGTGTAATCATAGCAGAATTTCTTAGCCTATGTATCGTGCCAGGCTCTGTATAACGGTCCCGCCGTCCTCTGCAAAATACATAACATAACTCATTTTAATGATGTTTAGACATCTATGGTTTTCTACTGTACGTAGCAATTCTGGAACATGTCATCCAGTAAGAACTACTGGTTCTGCTTTGGTATTGAATAGATTGTTAAGACACTATTTTATGACTAAAAAAAGAACAAAAAAATGTACGCTTACAGTTGAACGAAACAACCTGTTACTAGTTGTTATTGTTTCTTTAATACAAAATGCATTTTGTCTGTTTTTTCTAGTCTGTGTCTAAATTTATTAAATTCCTCTATGGTGTTACTTTGATCCCTGAAGTGCTCTTTTGCACGCGTGTTTAATTGCAATGGGGTTTTCAATTGTGAAGTCGTGACGTAATGGTTCCTCAGTTTGGTGAAATGTGCTCACTGCATCCAAGTTAAGAATACTTAAGCTCGCCTGCAGGGAAACATCTGACCTCCTGCCCTTAAGGAAGCGGAACAGCTGCGGTCGTCGACTCTGGATCTTCTGTGGGTTTTCCAGCAGCTCTCTTTTGGGCCGCGGTTTTCAGAAGCACCTGACAGAGGCTGCGATGTTAGAATCGGCTCCTGAAATTGTTGCAGCATCCTGGATTACAAAAAACAAGTTAACTCAGGAGTCAGGATTTCATGTTTTCATTGTATGGCTAATTTCTTTCTTCTTTTGTTATCTGTTATTTGGAGATTTGTTGCAAACCAGTCAGGGTAGCCAGGAGGCAAAATTCTATAAAATATGCTTCAAAATTTAATTAAAAATCAGGCTAATATATTAGATGGGTGAAAAGATACTGTGTGTAATACAGTGAGTTTTATACCAGATTCCTTCATTATATCAAACTAGTTAAAATGTTTAAAGATTTCCCATTGCAGGTCATTTATACTTAAAGGGCGGCTTGGCCTGCTCTGTGAGAAGACTGGCTGACTTAAGCACTTGTGGCTCCTCTTGTGATTCTCCTGGTTTGCTTCAAGGTCGGTCCTCAGCCTTAATTTCCCTGCGTCCCGTTGTCTAAAACATTTTAGCATTAAAATCAGACCCCAAAATCAACTAAATATTGCTTCTAACAGTTGCTGCCAAGGTGGTTTCTGTAATCTGGGCATAACATGACACCACAACACTGGGAGCTTGTCGATTTGAATCATGAGATTTCACTCATGCCAACTGAAATGTCTTTGGCGACACAATTCCTGAAGAAACCATTTTTTTGCCAAGTAGGTGCACTGCAGAAGAGTGACGGTCCAGCCTCTGAACGTGCCAGTCAGGCCGCGGTTGAAGGGGTCCTTGAGATGAATCTGCAGGTAGCAGTCGGGGTGAGCAGAAGTCAACACGGGCTGCTGCCGATGACAAGCCTGTAAATAAAACACCTGCAGTGTCTATTCCACAGGCCGCGGACATGGAGACGTGGCCTCGAGACCTTGCGCTTTCTTCTGCCGTTAGAAGTATGTCTCTACTCTGGGAAGTGGCATGTCAGAGGCAATCAAGACTTAAGGCTGTTGAGAGAGACTTTCTGTCTTGTTTACTAGAAAAGCATTTTATGGTTTTACTCCTTTATCGGTGTGTTCAGAGCACGCTTCGTCCTTCACTGCTAAGGAATGGCTTTCTGATTCTCGCAGTATTTCACAGAAGCGTGTTAACCTGTTGGGTAATGAAAAACGAGTCCTTTTCGGTATAAGTGCATGTTTGCCACTCCGTTTTGCATTAATCTCATTGCCGGTAAAGGGCACCATATTAGGATGTGTTCCATTTTCCAGTTATCAAAACCGTCTGCCAGCAGCATTGCCCGTTTTGTGACAGGGTCCCCAGAGCAGCTCGTAGCACAGGTTGCACGTATCCATGATGACTGCGTCGCCTTGCCAGCTCCCGGGCTTGCGACGTTACGTTCCTCAAGATGAATCCCATGAAGATGCTGATGCTGTCGTATTGTGCCTTCATCAAATGCTCATGATGAAAATCAGTAGTTTCCTTATTCTAATGTTACAGAGCAGTATTAAAGCACTCAGATTCGACAGTTTATGTGGATTGACCTCAAGGCTAAGCATTAAATTATGCCAAATTATGCAAACTTCAAGTGATGTCCTACCTTTCATATATATATATATATATATTTATTTATTTATTTTGTTCCAGCATTGCTGAAAATTAGCCGCTGATGGTGTTCGGTGTCCAGTGGTGCTAAGGGCCGTCATTCTTTCAGCAGGCTTTCCACCTTCTGGTTGATGCTAGTATGTGGCATTTTCGGTCTACAGTTCACACTCTCTGGGTGGTTTCTATGTCGTTTGGACAATGTACAATGCACAAAAGGATACTGCGTTATTAGGGAACAATAACTATTAGTCATCTGAAAATTCCTAAAATGAGTGATTTAACTTTAGCATTGTATAAAGCTCATTCTCCCTTGGACTGATCTGGTCTTGGACATCTAGAGATCTTAACATGTGCTTCCCCTTTCCGCTAATGGCACAATGTTGAATTTAGCGGCGTTTTCCTCCTGACTTGTGCGTTTAATCCATTGCTGGGCCTTCAGTGTGCCCATGTTACTGCTGGGGGATCCACGCCTCACAAGCTCGCTTCGCCATCATAACGTCACCCTCACGGAGAGTCTAGCGGCTCTCCTGAGCAGAACTGGGCCACACGGGATTCTCCGCTTTCGTCCTGCATCTCGCTCATCGCCAGGCGGCTTCGTTTGTTCGGGTTCCACTGAGATCCCAGTATAGAAGGCCCTGTAGCACACTGGGGGACATGAAAACAGTAATTGGACCAA
Organism: Stomatorhinus ivindoensis; assembly: GCA_019775895.2. Taxonomy (NCBI): domain Eukaryota; kingdom Metazoa; phylum Chordata; class Actinopteri; order Osteoglossiformes; family Mormyridae; genus Stomatorhinus; species Stomatorhinus ivindoensis. The sequence goes on from JABFEB020000040.1 coordinate 28,803,784, forward strand.
GTGTCCTGAAGGGTGCTGCTGTGGTAGCATCATGCTTCCCGGAAGCGTCCGGAGCTCCGGATGAGCATGATCCATATCCGCCGGGTGCTGGTACCGCCCGTGCGTAGGACTCTGAGGTGAGGATCGAGTATCACTGTGTCTGAGACGCTGACCTCTTGAAACTCTGGCCACTGCCTTGGTCCTCCAAAATGCCACTATTTACATGCGGTGATAGGCTTGCCAATAATCGTTCTTAATATACATACATGATTCACATTCAGCACAAAAACTATTCACATTCTGAGGGATAAAAAACAGCAAAAACATATCTTCTCATGTAAAGTTTCTATGCTTGGTTGGTTACCATCTCGGATCTCCAACAGGAAGATGATGCCTTGCTGTTTAAGAAAGATGGGGATGTTGTCTAATAGGGGTTCTAAACTCATTTTTTTCCCGCGTGGGATTAATGAGAGTATTTTTTCTGCTCTCCCGCTGTGACCCATCTTCCTCTGATCTCTCTGTTCCCCCGAGGGACGAGACGATAATGTGAAAGCTTCCCCCCCCCCCCCCCCCGCACTCACCTGCCGCTCAACCCTCCACTGCCAGCCTTCACAGTGACGATACTGTCGCCATGGTTTGACGAGATGGAAGCCACCCGCGCTGGGGGGAGGAGGGGCATGTGATTTTGTATCTGCGGCCTCCATTTGCGTGACAGCAGTACTCGGCCGGCGTCGTTGCCCTACATTGATGTGACAAACCACGAGATCGTGAGGCAAGCAGCCACGCTTAAGTGACAATAAGAACAGCAATGTTTCTCCACCGATAAACTGGTTGCATCATTCCTACAGGAGCGTTAATAATCAGTGCTGTCTGCGCAGTCTGACGCAATTCTGCGGCGCACTCCGCACGTTCCTGCAGCTCCGGGGGTCCACTTCGCACTGTTTTTCATTCTATCCACAGACCCGCTCTTCTTCGTCGACTCACTGTTCATTTACACAGAAACAGCAGGTTAAATCCCTTTATAAAAACGGTTCAACAGCCTTTCCCCTCCCGGGCAGGAGCTGGAAGCTGGTAGTTACGGCTCTAGTTCCTTCTTCATTACTGCGCCTCCTTGCCCCACCTCTTCTGATACTGGCGAAAAGGGGGCTTCTGCCTGCCTGGCTGTCTCCGCGGAGACTCGCTGCTCATGCATTAGTTATAAGCCCCGCTTGCTTTTAGCTGGCCGGTCTGCTCTCCTTTTTCCACCAGGGCCCACGGAAGCCAGCGCCAGGCTGGGCGATTCATTCCCGGCGACGAGCGAGCGCTCTCGCGGGAGCATAACAGCCGTATAATCTCCCACAAGGCTGCGGGGCCCTCCGACACCTGTACAGTAAAAGTTGATTTATACGTATTGGACTCACAGCAAGCCCTCATCCCCCCCCCCCCATGCCGCTCGTACGAGTGTAATTTACGGTAACTGGGTGAGGCTTCCTCTGCGAGAGCTGGCAGTCCTCTCTCCCGACGTTTTTATTTTCCCAGCCGGACCCGTGAACTTAAGTTAACCCCCGGTGAAATGATAGCTGCCTTACTGAGGTACGCCTCCCTCCGAGCGATCGCTGAGATTGCTCCTCTGTGCTCGTGGCTGTCACTGGGCCAGCATGTGGGGGGGGGGTGTTAATGGGTGGACGCTGACTGGACTAAAAGACGCAGAAGGCACTGTCCAAAATAAGTGCGGAGGAGCTTATTCTGCTCAATCGACGTCTCCTCTGAAGATTCTGCTTTTCCTCCCTGGCCATTACTTAGCTGCTCCCCCCCCCCACCCAACCCCCACCGCTTAACACGGACACCCCTTTTCCATTAGTGGGTGCAGCTTTGTGCCGGTCGATGAAGGAGATCTGGTAAAGATATGCTGAGCGTTAGACATACGTTAGACAGCTTAGCTGGCCCTGCCCTAGGGCAGAAGGGTCAGGCCCGGATCGGATTACCCAGATTTCTTTGTAATTCATGCTTCCTGTCATCTCCTGCAGTGTACGTTACATCATCTGCTTTGCACGTCAAGCCTGAAGCTCTCCTCCTTCTTACAGGTGTTGCTTTGAGTAACAGTCGGTTATATTATTGCATTATAATACATAGTTTCCAGTATGTGGTAATGATACTTTGTAAAAGGTAGGCTCGTGGAAAAGTGGTTTTAGTCTCACTTGAATTAGGAAATACATTTTTTAATTATTATTATTGAACCAGCCCACCTAAATCATCCAAATGCTGAATTACCAAAACAACAGAACACAACAGCGAAACGAAATAACCGAAACGAATTTCACATGTTGGGAGAACTTCCTGAAAGTGGTCGGGTTTGAGGCTTTGTGGTTTGGGGTTATTTTATGACGGGACTCAATGCTTTGGCAGGACAGTGACCCCCAGAGTCAGGGGGGCTGAGCGCAGACGCTTTGCCTTTATTGCGATTGTTCCGCTGTTAAATGGGAAGATTTCTCCAGCATATGGCTGCATGTGCCACGTTTCCCCTAATTTCTCCATCACCTGGAACCACGGTTCTGCCCTAAGGGACCTATTAGCACGTCTCCCTGGCTCCGTACCTCCACCCTCCAACCCCCTTCTCTGTCTTCTCTCTGATTCTTTTAGCATGTGTTCTGGTTTCTTTCATAAATTGTAGACTTGCCCCTGTGCCCCACCCCCACCCCATCCTGCCCCGCCCCGACAGGCATTTTCATTGGTCTCCTACCACCGTTAAGGGAGCGACAGTCAAAAAAAAACTCTTCTTAACCAAAAATGCCATTATTGCTTGTAAAACTGCAGATGTTTTAGTGATATGGGGTTATTGCCAGATGATTAAGTCCCAGAGCACTCCTTATGGTAAGTAAGGTCCTCGTTGGGATGGAAAAGAAAACCTTGTGTTGAGTGTTATGAAGAAAAAAGACTTTTCTCCATGTTTAGACCATTCTTCCCCAACCTGATCCTCGGAGACCCCCAGATAATCCATGTTTTTGCTCCCTACCTATTCCCTGCCTGATACTACACATTTTTGCTCCCTCGCAGTAACGTGAACTGTCCGGGGATTCCAGAGGAGTGGGTTCGGGTTCGGAAACACTGATTTAGACAAATATAGAATCTAGGCCCCTATTTTCAAATGTTCTGTGCTTTTAGTCAGCCCTGGTACGCTCAACACCCCCAAGTATGAAATATAAGGATCACAATAGGGCTGCCCATAAGATGGCTGAGCACGTAGCGGCTGGGTTCATGAGCGATGCTTCAGTCAACACCCCCCCCCCCCCCCACAAGATCAGGAGCCCCAGCTTTTAAGGGCAGCCTGGTGGTACGGTGACATTTGAACTTTCCAGATGGCATATTTGGAAAACTCCCCACACTCTGCTCCCTGCGGCATGGGATCCCTGGCTTACACGAGCATGGACTTGGAATCCATTTCCAAGGTTTGTCTTACGCTGCTCAGATGTGGAGGGGAGAACAGGAACGTTGCCACCTCTGACACCGTCGTCCCTTAATGCTGATAATTAGTTTATCCTAAAAAGTCAGTCAATCACCACCCCCCCCCCCCACCAGGAAGAGTGCTTCTGCGGCGCCATTGCCCTCCATCCCCTGGATCCCCAGCATGCACTCTGCCCTCGTTTTCATCTCTCATCCCTCTCCCATATCTGTCGTTACTCACTATAAAATCTCATATTATAAACTGCAAAGTGAGCAGAGGAACAAGTGATTCACTTTTGAAAGAAAATTAGAAACAGAGGAGAGGAAGAAATCGTTATTGGCTGGAGGAAATACTGCTAGGAGAATGAGCATTATTTTAACCTTTTCGATAAATTCATGGTGCGAGAACATCTTTATTTATGAATATTGCTGGCGGTGCTGGCCGGCTGATATTGATCTGTTATTGACAGGTGGTCTTTCTGGGGTGGACTGTGGAGGGAGAGGGGTGGGACGTGGGCCTCACGGTCTCAGGTGAATCTCACGTCCTGGCCCACGATTTCCCTGATCCAGGGCATGAGCTTGGCCACGTTGGCGTAGAAGCCCATGGTGCCATTCTGGCAGACACTGGATGTGCCGTAGCTGACGATCCCGATCTGCGGCAGGGCAGAGGGGTGCGGTTTGAGCCGAGTCCCTCCTGTCTAAGATGAGGCCCGATCAGGCGATGGGGCGACCACACATACCTGAATCCAGCGTCTGCTCCTCTTAATGACAAAGGGACCACCGGAATCAGCTGGCAGGAAAAATCAGGAATGACGGTCACTATAAGAATCCTTCATACAATGGATAACACTGCATGTTCATTTGCTGGTCTGCAGATGGGAGGAATGTTATATGCTTTTATCCCAGCATCACATAAGCCTAACGAAGACTATAGTCCTGATATCAGATAAGCTCCTTTTATCATATACATAGATCAGTTATTTTTGTTGCGCTTTTCTTTTTCCTGAAACTGCACCCTAAACAGTGTTACTTATTTTAAATTATGAAATCTTTATTTAAATGATTTTAAAAATCTTTCTTGCATCCCCCACACCGCCACCACCAGGGCAAACTAAGCCAGACGTCACTGACTTTGTGTCCTGTCTAGTTCAGCCGAGAGGAACGACTGGAGGTGGGGCCATGAGACCTTTGCAGGCGTCCACACCATCTTCTCCTCTGGCGCAGAACTTCTCTTCAGTTAGTGGCACCTTTATGGCTTCTGACTCTTCCCTGCACTGCTGCCGTTGCTGTTTGGAAAATCACAAACTTTTATGAGAAGAAATTCACGCGTTTTTAAAAAAAATCATTTTTAATTATCCCTGATTATTTTTTCTTGCACATCCTCCCTGGCTTTGCACATTATTCTGCCCCAGCTGCAGGCCCAGATGAGCAGCGTTTCCTCATGGTGACGCGTGACAGGCGGTCCGTCACCTTGATTGTCTAATGCCCTCCTCATGCAGATGTGCGCTTTCCCCCAATTCAGTCCCAGAATCAATAGTCATTACCCTGGCCTCACCTTTATCAAAATATTTCCATGTTTCAAGTTGGTTTCCAGAATGTGCTTTTTACCACTGAGCCCCCATCCGGTCACAACGCCGCTCACGGTGCGCTGATCCTCGCCGCCACGGCCGGTGAGAATGAGATCTGCGGGAGGCGGCGGGAGCGAAGGCGCTGGGCAGCTGGCCAACCGCATTGGGGTCACCCTCCCCGGGCTTCGCTGAAGCTTACAGCCCATTGAAGCTAACAGGCAGCACTAGGCCTGGCCTGGGCAGCATTCTTACCTTGATAAAGACAGCGTGAGGTCCAGTTTTGGGAGGGAAGGGGCAGGAGGTGGGAAAGAGCAGCCGTACAGGGGAGACACACAGGCCTGAGAGAGACACAGGCCCCCAGTAATTATATGACACATTAATCTGTGTGAATCCTCACGATGACATGTTTGTGTCATTATGTAAGAATATGAATATTTAATTATAGCTGCATAAGTGTAAATACAAGTGTAATTGTGTGTGTGAGTATGTGTTTATATGTCTTGCCTTATTTTGCTGCTGAAGTCCAGCTTCTCCTCCAGTCTGAGTAAAGCGATATCATTGCGAAATTGTGTTTCACTGAAATCTTGATGTATGAAATACTTTTCAACTTTCATGATTCCCACCGGCGACTTGTCCCTCGTCCTGTGTCTCACGCCTGCGACACAGTGAACGGCGATTACCCTTCAGCGACTCTTCATCTTCGCAGCTTGACTCGTTTATACATTAGCAGGGCCGCGTCATGGCCTGCAAACTATACTCAGCTGACCTGTGAGTACAGAGAAATTTCCGGGGTGTTCTCCGCCGGATAGCACGTGTGCGGCTGTCAGCACCCACTGTTTGGAGATGATACTCCCTCCCGCAATGAAAAGACCCTGATAGAACGAAACAGGCTTATTAAACCCCGCCAGGATGGTCATTCTCTGAAACACCCACATACGAAGGTGACAATATCCTGGATTATTGCACTTTTGCTGTCGACCTCCCTGTGCAAGTGGGATTGGCTGCAGTTCTTTACTGATAAGGCCATGCAAGGCCAATCACAGAAAAGAATAACAAGGCCTTGAATTTAAATTCATCATAGAGGGACAGCATCAATGGTGCTAGACAGTTATAATCAATAGTTTAAATGTTCTAGTTAGGTCAAACTAATATTCTGCAAGAACAAGTTTAATTAGGATCTATAATTGGTTAAAATAATAACCATCCTCTCCACAGGGATTATTAAAAAGGGGAATATCTTACACAGGATTACAGGCACTTGAAATCACAAGTCAGTGAGATGTTTTTGGTAAGAAACTGTTCAGAGCAATAATTCTGTCGAGGTGTTTGCTTGATGATGTTGCTGCCATTCAGCCGTAAAAGCAGTGACTCTTGTCAGAGTGCATCTCTCCGAATAAATTAGCATTGAACTGTGAGCTGCTCACAGCAAAGGCTTCTAGAAAATTCCTGCTGTCTGTTCGGCTGACAGATGGAAAACAGGGGTTGGGAGCTTGGGGTTGCGGAGGCCGGGTGAAGCCGCGGTTATAGGACACGCCTGAGCGGAATCCTGCAGCAGAAGCTCAGCCTGCACCCTTCGATTTGTGTGTGGAATCGACTGCATAGTCAATGATGTAACTCGACAAGCTTGTGCCACGAAAGCCCCCCC
>JABFEB020000040.1:28810495-28824910 GCA_019775895.2 Stomatorhinus ivindoensis
CACACTTCCTTATTGAAGACACGCATCATTGATCGTAACAGAGTCTCTTCTTCAACTGGGCACGTTGGTTTGTCACCGAAAGGGCCCGGTTCCTGTAAGCGCAGCACTGAGTTCTGTGTTTACGTTGTAGAGCACTGCAGTCTGCCAGGGCCACTGGTGGTCCGCCGAGTTCCTCCCTCTGAAGACCCTCTCGAACCCGCTCTCTCTGTGGCCCCTCACTCCGCAGGCATCCTCCGGCACTGTGAGTGCAACACAGAGTTCAAAGATGTATGGGCGTGGTTTCCATTCTTAATGGATTCCTATCTCACTGCTTAATATCTGTTTTCCATTAGATTCAATATCCATATTGTGTGATCTGTTAAACGTGATTATTCAGACATCAGTTACAAATGAATTAGCAGCTGGAAATGGCAATACATTAATATTGCCTGTACCATTTACTGTCTGCACACATCTTTTACTTTAACCGTTCCTTCTTCTGTACGCAAGCTGTGCTGTGTGGCACGTGTAACCTTTGTCCTCGATGTGGCTCAACCCGTCGTAGTCTGGGAGGTAGAAAGCTCTGGGTTCTGCCCTCTGAGATGCTATCGTATCCAGGCTGTCTCTTTCCGCGGCTCCGCCGATGCCGATCACGAAGATCTCTGGAAACGCATGACTGAACATCATTTGGGGCGGTCGCTCTTCCAATCTCACTGTCGAGGTACCTAGACCTTCTGCTGCGGAATTCACAAGTCGTCGTCGCCTTCATCACCGGTGGAACCCGGTCAGCATAGTACACCCCCGTCCAGTGGCCGCACAGGATTTTTTTTGTAGAAGTTAGAGGGTGCCGCACTCACCCAAGTTGGCGTCCGGCTTGGGAACAGTGTTGGTCATTTTATGAATAACACTGGATGGGCTTGGGCCCATGTTGTGACGTCCTGAAAGTCAGGGATGAGGTTTACTCTTAGAGAACACACTAATATAATGCTGATTACTGCCACAGACATTTTACTGTATTAGCATGTGGTTCCCAGGGCTGTGTTTCCATGGGAGCATCTTAAAGAGGTGAGTGTAGCTGTGGCCTTCGTTCAGGTTCCGGAATATCAGTAGAACAATGGAACAACTTTCACATGTATCTTATTCTTGGTTGATTCAGTTATGTCAGTATAATTTAGCAAGTATTTCTGTTGATTTCACTGATAAAAAAACAGTGATTATGAACTGTAGTGTGAGACCATCTCACGCTATGCAGCTTCACGGTTAAACTTTTTTACAGACGTCGTTCAGATGGCCGAATTGAGCATTATGTCGGGCCGTTCTGAATTAATTAAGATGATTTTTTTCTGGTAAAATATCCAGAAATGGGTAACTCCGACACACTATTATGATCAGCACTGCTACTCTGTCTTTGGCTTTGTGCTTGGATCTGCAGTTGGAATGGATGAATATATGAGTTGTACTTTGGGGTCTTTATTTTGTCAGTACCGTCTGTGATGAGGATGAGGATGCTCTTGGCTGCTGGTTCTTGAGCGCTGGCGTTCAGGCTACTCTCTATGAGGAGCAGCACCAGCTGCAGGGCTGCTCCCGTATTGACAGCCGAGCCGTTGAGGAATTCTGGGACACGGGTGGGATTTGACTGTCACAAGCCAAGCAGCCCGAAGACGCGGGATCTCCCGAACTGTCACCGGCAACTTGAAGAATTAGGTGGAGTTAATGAGATTCTTAGAGAGATTCATTGAAAAAATTTTATCATATATGTTATTATATATTTTATCCAAATATATCTGTTTTTGTCGGACACAGCTGTTGGTTGTTCACATTTTATTTTTAGACACTTTTGCCCAAAGCAATGTAAAAAGAGGAAGACAATTTCTAACAAATATACAGCTTTCAAAGAGTCAACTTAGATATAAGCTTTGCCAGGCTGGGCTTCAAATTATTAATCAATACCTGAAAAAAATATATTTATTCTTATATCTGACATGTATTCCTCTCATGCTATTATGTACAGATGGATGCTACACACTGACGCTTACTTTTCTGAAAACGCTGCCACACTGAGGTTTACTATTATTTCTCATAAAATGAAAAAAGCATAATATTGCCCCCAGTATTTCTCATATTATACTGTACAAGCGAATACTGGGTTATTTTGCAGGAAAGGTTTCCTGAAAGTCTGTAAGGAGTTGGAGCAAAATCTAATGCCACCCTCAGGGCTGGTGATTTGATTTATGTGAATGATGCTTGTCAGAGTAATTAAGACCTTTAAACGCTGTCTGGCAGACTCCGGCCCACGCTTACTTTCATAGTCACGGTGATCGACTTCATCATACTTCACCCTCCTGGCCGACTCGCCGAAGATGATCAGTTCCGCCTTCCTCTTTCTGGAGAAGTCCACGACCTACCGCAGAGAACCCAGGGCTACAAGCTGTCCCTCCGTTTCTGCTCCACCTTCCCCCCCCCACCGCACCCCACCCCCCCGAGCACGCTCGTCCATCCGAACCGCAGCCCACTGTTCTCTCCAGTCTCTGATCCCGCTATGAACATCGACAGCCTTCTGGAGGCCAACGCGTGGCTTGAAGACAGCGTCTCATGTGACAGGTCCCACCTTACGCCCTAGTGAGTTACACGGATCCTACGGAAAGGGAGACATGAGCTTCTGCGGAACATTCTGGCAGCGAGCGCTGGTGGAAACGGTCACAAAACCGTCAGAAGATGCCGGCAGAAGACGGGCTGTCTGCTCAGATGCTGTTAACACCCCTCCTCACCTGGCTGCTGTGCCGGTACATAAAATCCAAAGCCGTTTCCATGTTCTCAGCCCCAACGCTCCTGGAAGCCTTTATAATGAAGTAAAGGTGCAGGTCTGCAGAGTACAGATACCCTTAGTATGGGCATGAGTCACCGCAGGGTCTCAGGGTAAATATGCAGCTCCCTGTCATCGCTAATTTACTGTAGCATGGAAATGACACACGGTTCTGTATAGGAAAGGAGGCTGGATTCTATAGAAACTCAAATGCTAAGACATGTTCTGTTCTACCTGTCTTGAAACGAAATCAAATTTGGGTCCTTTTTTAAAAAAATTAAAACAACTGGGGGCACCTTTTGCAGAATCCCTCTTGACCCCCAACCCCACCCCCCCATTGCCCCTCACATCACCTACCTTGCTCTGGGTTCAGCAGCGCATGTTCAGACAGGGAGAAGTACTCCGCGATTGCATGCGGGTCGTCGTAGGCATGTGGTCCTGTGAAGTCATTTTGGCAGAAAACTGCATGAACTGATAGCAAACAACTTCTCAGTTACGCCCCCGGCCATCCACCTGATCCACTGTAAACCGCACAGGATCAGTAAGTTGTAAATATAAACAGTAGCAAACAGCCGTCATTTGCACCATGCCGCCTGCTGTGTATCGGATTCTGCCGGAACCGGGTCGGGTATCGACTGGGCACCTTCACACACTGGCTGCATCCCGGACCAGCTCCCGTCCTGCAGGCACGTCCTGAGTTTGGGCCCCCGCATGAGCAGGCCCTTGTAGCAGGTGTACCGGACCTGTCTGTCCCTTCCGAAGTGATCCCCCACTCGCTGCCCCCCCGCAGGCATGCCGGGGTTCTCGCACGCCGAGCCTGTGGGTGCAGAGGATTTACGCGCAGAGGCGAGTGCGTCATTTCACACGGTACGCCAGGGCGATAGACGGAACGCGCGATGCTCTATTTACAACGGTGCTTAAAAAAGGCTGCCATAAATTATGGCTTACACATTTTTTCCTCCTAAATGCCCCCCCCCCCCCACACTCCTGGCGTGCATAATAATCCCAACACCCTTATCTCAATTACTAAGCAACGGAACTATTTTCAGATATGGCTAAAGCGTAAATGACCAGAAAAGTACGTTATTGTAAAGTGAAGGGCAAATGCTTTAAATGCTAACATTTCTCAAAAAGCAGAACATTGGTGTAAGTTTATAATGAGAGAAATGTCTAATATCTGACTTCCAAGGGAGCAATGTGGGGTGTTTTGTTTGGCTTCCCAATTAATTCTGCCTTAAACACTGGCGGACGCTGCCTGCGTTACACTGGTGTTCCTCACGCTTGTTGAAAGGGCAGGTCCGATTTCCTGAATGCATTTGCATGTGATACTTCATGAGTGAAGGGCTGCTGGCTCACTGGTCCTGCGTGATTGATTCCGTACCACCAGCATCGCAGACAGCAGGGGGAGCACTCCACTTCCCAGTGGACAGGCAGGTTACATTGCGGGGTCCAAAGAGAAGGTAACCTGGTTGGCAGTGGAACTGGACGACGTCGCCGACGCGGTAGCGGGTCCGGCGTGGGGCCAGCCAGCCATTCTCGAGGGTGATGGGGCCACTGCAGTAGTAAGCTTGAACAAGAAGACAGGGGAGAAGACAGGGGGCGCTAGAGAGGCATAATCCTTCCTGTGTGGCATGAAAGGTGCTGTTCGTACCGGTGTTACAAGAGACTGAATGAAAAGCAGAAAAGTCTCTGTCGTTACAGTATTGCTGATAAGTGCAGCACGAGTGCCAAAGAAAGACGGAGGTACAGTATATGCAGTGAGAGAGCGGGAGCTTAGCATGAGGCTGCACTCACGGACACAGGCCGCGGGCCGTCTGATCGCGCTCCAGCTGCCGTCCGGACCGCACACCCTCCAGGACACCGGGGTCGCCCTGGTCCCCGGAGGACAGCTGTACCTCAGCACGTTGCCCGCCCAGCATTTGTCAGGAAACAGCACCACCCCCCTGGGGATCTGCACGTTTTTAGGGCACTCGGTATCTGAGGCAGACAGGGACGGATGAGCTGGGACAGATTTACTTTAAAAGGCCGAATTTTAAAGGATGTCCAGGCAGTAGGTGTCCCTAGAACCAAAGAAAGTCTGCTCGGATGGCGCAGGCTGGATTTTAAAAGGATAACCAGGATTACCTTGGGTTACCTTGCACATTTACTTGCCAACAATATGCCTTTGGATATGCAGCAAAAATTCACCAATAAACCTTTACTGAAGGTAAAAATACTCTAAAAACATTTCATTAAATCTTTGTGCTAATGATTTTTAATTGTGATCGTTAGTCCCGCAGTTTTGTGGGATGTTTAGGGGAGATATCGCATTACCGTAATTACCGTAATACCATGCCTTAATCCACACCACTGAGACACGCCTTGAATCTGGGAACCTGGATATGATGGATGTTTGGGAATGGAGAGGTGACACTCGTGCTAAACTGCTAGCTGGTCGCGCGGAAGATCACTGACACTCACAAAACTGCAATGATTATTTATTTGCACGTAACAGGCCGGTCAAAAAAACCAAACAATGCTTCAAAATGACGATTCTGAGCTATAAGACTACAGACTAGCAATATGAAGTCGTAATTAAGCTACCATCTGCTGAGAAATGCAGGAAATGGCAGACGGGACGCTTTGCATCCTTACCCGCGCTGACCAGCGCTAACACGAGCGCTAACACCAGGATGACGAGCTCAGTGACGGCCATCTCAGCTTCTGCTCGGGCCAGAGCTGTTTGCTGCGTGGACTTTGCTCACGCCGGCGATTAATGAAAAGCCAGAGCGCATGTTTTTAGACCTCTCTTGAGAGTGTGTTGCAAAGCAGCTCCAGGAAATGTCCAGCAGCATTAAGACACACCTTCATTTAAGGTGCTTTGGATGAACGGCTCCGCAAAGCTAATTAATGGCACATGTGAGACCAAGCCCGTGCTCAGCAGGGCCACCTTCAGGCCTTCCTTGGTATGACCCCTGGGCACAGCTGTATAAGCACATTACATCCCATAATCATGGTCCTAACTGGGTTCAAATAGATTTAGTCTAGTGGGTTTGGGTCTCCCCAGAATATATCCAAGGCTGGTCAGGGCCTGGATAGGGCAGCATTGACATATATGTGCATATCTGCCACCTTAATGTAGTGATAATAATATATGCTGTAATATATGCGCAATGTCAGTTTAACATAGCTGGAAGTACATTTAATTAATTCATAATTGCTTATATCCAAAATGACCTGCGTTTGAGGAAGCTGAGTCAGCCAGCAATTAAGGGTCAGAGATTTGAACTGGCAACCTTCTGATGGCAGACAGTGTCCTGACACTCCAAGCCTCACAGCGCCCCTCAGCTGGACATATATTAATGCTATTATTTTTGCATCGATAACTGTGTTTTATAACTGGACTTGGAGTTTCTTATATTATAATGGCTGGGAAGTGACATTGTGGTCCATAAAGACCCCAATGACTGGCGGCAAAAGGACAAACGCAGACAATAGCAGCAAGTTGAAGGGCAGCCATGAAGAAGGGCGGGCAGACGGCGTCCCGTGTTTGATCTGTCACTCGGCTCTCCGCTTCTCACATTCCCCTGAACGTAATCCACTTTGATGATAAACTATATTAACTCCCGTGGCGTAAGTGAAAAAGCACCTGTCGTAGAGCCCCCACCCCCCTCATTCGGCTGTCCCGCGGCTGTCATCGCCTTCGTGTAATCTGCAGTCCGCGCACACGCACATGCACTCACGCACAGACGTGGGCGTACACATGCGCACATACGCGCGTATGAATACTCTGGGCTTTAATGAACACGTCAGGAGCTGCAGGTCAGCCATGGAAGAGTCTGGGACATCTTGGCAGGGAGGGGGGTGGGGGGGAGCTCGCCCGTCCACTGGGGAAAAGGGCGACCGTGACACTTGATGTGTTTGCCCAGGGCCTGTTACTGTCGGACCCTCCGTGTTTACACTGACGTGCTCCGACAGCCCCCTCAAACACACCGGGGCCCTGCCGCCAGGCCCTTCCTGTTCAGAGCGCCGTCTGCGGCCACGGCAGCCCTAAATGTCAGCTCTTTGATTGGCTGCCGTGTTTGCTTTTCCCCCTATTCGGGCAGAGCTGACGGGAAAGACTGTTTACCTAAAAGGAACGACAAAAAAGACCTTGATTTATTATTGGTTGAACTTGTAAAAGGCATCAGGCAACTGACAATAGTCAGAGGCACTGTTATGCTGCAGTTTTCACACTTTAATGAATGTATGCATTAATACTTTGCTTTTCATTCATGGATATTATCAGGAATGTGTCAAATAATCTGCATTGCAAGGACATAATGTTTAGGACGTGGTATTTTTGGGTAAAATATTTACGATTTATTGCCTTTGATTTGCTGTCCTTTCGCCCAGCTGCCAAACCACCCACTGTAAAGACTGTCTATTGTTTTATTATTTTTAACAGAGCGTAGATGTTTGTTCCATGAACACAAAATCCCGCTCTGTCTGGCAACTTTTTTCATGACCTACAAATACTCAGTAAAAATGTTTCTCACGATAAAACTGTGAAACATATTTCGCAAGGATTAATCACTTGCAAAAAATGAAGTGTTCTGAATTTTATGCCTGGCAGAAAATGCTTCTTCAGTAGGCATTGTTTATTTTCAGCTGCTTTCCCAGTGTCTCGTTTGCGAGCACTGTGGCCTCACTCCTCCTGACTTGCTCACCTGATCCCCTCGCTGGCTCTTAGGTCGCATGATCTCTACAAGCTTTTGTGTTTTTCCTGGGTATTAAGGTTTCTTCTCGCAGTCCAAAGATCTGCAGTTTAGGCTGACTGATGCCTAAATGCTTGTGGAAGTTTTGCTTACACAAAAGTGTTCTGAGGGCAGAATGAATGATGATGGGTTCAGCGATCGTAGAGGAGGTGGGCCCAAGTGACTAGAGGAGGCAGGGCCAAAACATCTGTTTGGTTGGTCCCACTTCCTCTAGTTACTTGGGCCCACCTCTTCTACAAAATCTGATTGGTTATCTCTCTGAACCAATCACCTTTCATTCTGTCATGCTGCCCTCAGAACATTTTTGTGTAATTAAAACTCCCTGAGTTGCCTAAGCTCAGCATGGCCTCTCGGTGTGCATCCTGTGCCTTGTACCCTGTCCTGCCTGGGCCAGCCTCTGTGCTCTTCGTTCATTTTCATTTATTATACTGTGTTAAACAACTCACTCCGAAATAAAATGTTAAACAGCTAACTCCCCCCCCCCCCCCCCCCAGGCCCAATGACAGTTAGCGATGAGTCCGCTGTAACTGTGAAATCCTTTAGCAGCTCAGCTGAGCTCCGTAACTGTGAACAGCTGATTTGGTGTGAAGTGCCCTGGAGACAGGAGATGTGTCCTAATCATTATGCTGGATGGCTGTCATTGGCTGCTGAAAGGTGAATGGCGTCGGAAATGGCCGCTCTGCTTCTTTCCCTGCCCACCTGCATTTCTGATTGGTTTATCGCTGAAGGCCCCTTGGTCTAGCACTAAGGCACATTATCAGTTGAAGAGGTCCACTTTGTGTAGCAGTTCTTGTTGGAACAATCCCACACACCCAGACACATTGACAATATGAGCTTATGAGCTCATGATGGTGCCGAGTTGAAAAGGAACTGACCCACCTTCAGTCACTGGTACTGGACATATCATATTGTAAGTGATGCTTCCACATTTAGTCTGACTACGCCTATCGGGTGAGTTTCCTCTCAGCCAATCATACTCTCTTTCAGATACATTGAAATATTGAGAACAGTGCCGAAAGAAAACCTTATTCTGGAAGGTGGTCAAGCTGAACAAACCTTCCAGCGTGTTCTGTCTATCATATATTTATCATATAACTTTGTATTTTGTGAGGATCTGAGAATGTGCCAAGCAGCAGAGAAATCTGCTAGTAAAGAATCAGATAATAGGCGGCTAGCATGAGCGGTCGGTGACCACAAGGATGCACACTGAGCAAGACAGGAGTGAAGGTGTCCAGCGCTTAGGGTGCAGAGAGCGATGGCTGCCAGAAGACTCGACTTAATAATCACCTGCCATCAAAAAGCACAGCTACTGGCATGTTAGAAGCAAAACAAAGGAAAGTGACAGAAAGATAGGCAAGGAATCCTTTACCTGCAGCAGGGTGACCCCCCTCCCCTTCACTATCACGTTCCCTGTTATCATTCACTTCCTGATAATGAACAGACACTGCAATGGACTGTCAACCTGCCCAGGATGATTCATTTTGTAATAGCTAATTGGTGGTGCTGTGTCAATTCACGGCTGACTTTGTGTTGTGCATATTTTGTGCAATGTAATAAAACAAAAAAAAACATTATTATTATTATTACTATTATTTGATTACTCTCCCTTTATTTGCTGTTGCTTTGTTTATTGTTGTTTTATGTTGTTACATTGTTACATTGCTTATATTTAGGTGTTCGTGTAAGTCCATTGGCTAAGCGGCAATTGACAGACATGGCGAGAGGGGGAGTCCATGCTGAAATGAATGTTGGTGGAATGGAATCCAGCTATGGACAAGCTATTATGCTACATGCTAGTGCTTAGCAGACGGAGATGCTTGGGGGGAGGGGCTATCTTTACTGCTCTGTAAACAGGGAGCCCCAGGACAGGCACCCAGCTTGGGGGGAGGGGCTCCTCCGGTGTCAGTCGCTTTGACACCCTCGATAATGGGCCCGCGGGGCGTCGCGTTTCACACCGCGGCCGGCTTTACACCCTGCACCTCCCCGCCGAATGCGGCCACTCGCACCCCACCCCCCTACCCCCGGCCCACTGCCGAAGCGTAAGAAAAAACACAACAGCTGGACCCCTCGTGACGGGGGCCTGAAACGCCAGCCCGCGAGGCGCCGTGTAAGCTGAGACCGAGAACGCGGAGAGAGAGGCGGCAATAACGGAGATTTTTCCCCTTGTCAGGTCCAAATAAACAGCTCTCGACGGGGCACTGTGCTCCCAGCGTGTCAGCACATTCTGTTCAGTCTAGTGCTGATTGGATATGTCAGCTGCCCATTAGACCACACTAAAATAGAATTGCTGGGAGCCAGAGCCATGAAGCATGATATTAGATAAAGTGATGAAATTTCACTCGATTAAAGAGCCAGGTCAAGGACAGTTACCTCAGGAAATTCCTTCTTTTTTTTCACCGGAGTGCTCTCTTGTGATGGTGACTCACAGTGACCAGGCTTGAAACACACACCTGTACGCACATACATGCATGTGCATGTACACACACACACACACACTCACTGCTGTAATTTCTGGTTAATAGAAAATAAATCCATCAAACGTTGGTTCTACTTTTTGCTTCCTTTCTAGTTCTGCATTTGTGCTTTAGTACAAACACTAAATTACCAAAGATAGATAGCTATTTTTTATGCTTTTGTTTTTGATGGGAGATTTTAAATATACCAATTAAAGATATGATTTGCCATTATTTATCCAAGTTATCGTGTCCGATTCAATGTTAATATGGTATAATTGAAATACAGCTTTGTAAGTGATCTTTGAAAAATAGCTCATTTATGCAAGCAAGCAACCCGTCCCAGCGAGGCTTTTCTGTTCATTGCCACCAGGGGGCAGGGTGGAGTTTTGTGAGGATGACCCCCTGTTCAGCGAGCACTGCTGAGCCAAGGTAATGTACCAGTAATTGTTCATTTGGAACCGGCGGGTACATTTGGGAGGTGGTTTTGCCCCCGATGGGCTTCTGAGTCGCATGCAGATCGTCATGGAGATGGCTGAGGGCCGCCTCAGCGGTGGGGGGGGGGGGGGGGGCACAGACCAGGCTCACCTTCACCACTACAGCAGCCAAACCACAGTTCCACTGGTGATAGATCACAAATATATCTCTCCAGGGCCACCCTTCCACAAAACCAGTGCATGTTACAATATATTATTTATATTGAATATTTTAGCATGTATTAGCATGTCATTAGCTTAATGAGCGCAGTGGTGGACAGAGCTGATCCTGGATCTGGCTGCGATTTGAGCCAAAACAGACGGACGCATGAAGATATGCTGAAGATCCTGGGTGGCCCTGTGGCTGCTGGACTAATGGGCCAGACCTCTGGCTGCGAGCACCGGGCGCTTCAACCGAACACGTTCATAAAAAAGTTATGCATGTTGTCCTAGATAGAGGCGGCTGCCAAATCAATAACACAGCCATTGTTTTGAAGGTCTGATGATTTTTTTCCCTTTTTAAAACCTGCCATCTCCTATATGTGTAGCTATACAAGATCCAGCTCAGAGTTAATTACCTGGATAATGTCCTTGAAGGCCTCTTATTGTATTTTACACAGAGAAGTTCACATTTCCAACAGTGTTCATAGACAGATTTATTTCTGTTTTGACCCACTTAGATGCCATTAACCTGGGTTGGCTACAGGAAGGTAAATTCAATAAATAAAATGGGAGACAGGATGCCAGGGTAAACAATGCTTAGCGCCTGCTTCCCAGACCTTGGGATTAATAATGAACAGATTTATGCCCAGCAAAGAGGCGCCGTGTGAGAGGAATTCAATGCTTATTTAAATAAGCCGGCTTTGGGTATGTCAGCTCCATCCCTGGCAAGTGCTGCAGCTGTCAATGAGCACAACTGACACGAACAATTAAGAAGACATGCCCCCCCCCCACCCGGATCATCCTTATAGGCATTCAGTGTCATGTGTGGCATCGAGTCCTAACCCTTATTTAGGCATCCATAGGCCTGGCGGCCGGCACACTGGCACACTGGCATTGCACGTCTTAATTCCTCGAGTAAAGCACCCATGGACACAGTGCCTATAGACCCGAAACGCTGCCCTCTCACGGTCCGACAAGGCGCAGTGACCACCCACAGTCTCTCTGAGGCCTGAGGTCACCAGTACCCCCCTCCACCCCCCACCCCTGATGGAATTTAAACTGAAAATAATCAATGGCTGTGTCAAACAGTGGAATCCAAAGGCAGCCGCAAGGCCTTGGCAGTCTGGGCCGAGTCACCTTCGGTTACCCCCGTCTGCAGTTGGCATACTTACAGGAAGTGCTCTATTGCTAACAGTCATTTACACTCTGATAAGACGTCCAGGAGTTTTTCTGGGGTGGGGGGGGGGTCACAGTATTTTAACACCGTTTTGTGCATTACCACTGATCTGCCCTTCTGCGTTTTTTTCCCTCTCTGAAATGTTATCGGAGGGTCAGAAACTCAATATGTCCCCGGAGGGAGAATTTGGCGATGGGGGTGTTGGACATCACAGGACCATGCTGATGCCTGTGTCAGGTGACTCAGGCAGCCTATCATGTCAGAGCAAGCATCATTTCACTCTTTATTTCTTTATTGGATGCTTTTTCTTGCTTACTTGCCGGCATTAAGTGTCTCTGTCAAGAGTGTAACGAGAAGGTGCAGAAGCCTGCAGCTGCTGGAGGGGTTTAGCCCTCGACTCCCCAGCTCACATTTTTAGGGGAGACGCTGCAGAGCAGGTGGGCACTGGTTCTAGAGCTGGGGGTGTGTGTGTTGGGAAGTGATTTCTCTTGACCCGGTGACCTGTGGCGAGAAGGATAGGGCTGTCAACACAAGAAACCCACTTCCAAATTGACTGCCCACCCCCTTCTGTGCGTGCGTGTGTTTGTGAGGAAACATGGTGGTCGAATCCCAAAAAATACAGACGGAGCAAAATCCGGCTGTGAGTTTACGGTGGAGAATCTCGCTGAGTAAGACTAGCGTGAGCCCCAAGATGCACGGGTTTTTTTTTGGGGGGGTAGGCAGCATTATTCATGGGCGCTGGGTGTGAAGTGCATTTTGGAAGCTTGGTCAAAACATTAAAAGAAGGTGATGCATTGGGAAAAGGTTTAAAGCACCAAATGTGGTGGCTGCATGCGAGTGGACAAGCCTGCGGCAGAAAATTGCAACCGGAGTGTGTTTATGCAAATCGCATGCCTGGCGACCCTGATATCATCGCCACTTATTAACCTAATGATTTAATGATATAAATGATTACAGCGGGAAGAAAACACAAAAGCATAACTCTAATCAGGAGTGTGTCGCCCCGGCTACCAGCAGCAGAGTTCTGCTTTAAAAGATATTGCCCCCCCCCATTCTGAACAACGATTTTAATCTTAATAGGTGCTAATATCGTAATGAGTTGCGGTAATTGTAACATAAATTAATTTTCACACTTCTGCCTCGAGATGCTGGGACATGTAAATTACACACTTCTGGCCTGAGATTACGGTGCATGTAAATGAAGACGGGGCAGAGGAGTGCGTCCGTGAATTGGCGCATTAGCATAATGCGGCGTGCTTCACAACAAACAGGCCACTGGCGCAGTGCACATGTGCGGATACATGTGTTTCTGCTGTTAACTGGTGCTGCGAGTCAGCTAGCCGAGCTCAGGCGGCCTGAGAAGGAGAAACACGGTTATCACCGCTGCACTAGCTGACGTCCTTGCTGCTGACATGGACGAGTGTGTCATTTAAAAAAAAAAAAAATATATATATATATATATATATATATTACAGATTCCCATTTAAATAATGCCTCCTAAGCCTCTATTTACTCTGTTATTTACTCCGTTTACTCTTTTTATGATTTTGTGCTGCTTTCCGTAACATTAGGTACACAAAACAAATGGTGAGTATTCGCATTTTCACGTGTCAGCTGCTTGTGGTGATCCCATGGCAGATCATATCCAACGAAGTCATAGACAGAAGCTTCTGGATGGAGCCAAGACCCACTTAAAGAGTCCGAGATACATGTTCACGTACCTGGGCCAATAGGACTGACAGGAGCAACCCCGGACCCTATGTAAAATTCATAGACACAAACACTTCTTGGACAGGGCTGTTTTCCTGCTGAAGGATTCCAGATGGATTTCAGTGTTTGCACCTTAATTTCAGTGTCCAAAACCCTCAAACACAGCACAGCTAGGATCGCTAACCAGGTGCAGAGCTGTGTCATGCTGTGTCACACTGTGTCACACTGGGGCCTCACATACATGCGCACATCAGGAACCGAGGCTATTTTTTGTCATTTCAGGAAGATCCAGGAACACTGGTACATCTGAAATACCTGAAGGTCTATTGAAGTCGTCAGTGCAGAAACTGTACTCTTACTGACAGAAAATGTTGGCTGAGGGTGGCAGGTGTAATTGGAAGTGGGGTGCTTTGTTTGGGGGGGGTTGTTTTTTTCATCATGAATTTCCTGTCGGTTCCTGAGCTTGTGGCTCTCTAAGCCCCATTCCCGGGGCCATGTGTAATCCTCCTGGCTCTGGGTAATCAGAGCTGATAACGTGACTCCGGCATGGCGGGGGCCGCCACTCGCACCGAGTGAAGATGGGCTTGCCCGACAACTGCGTCCACACACCGGGGGAGGGGGGGATGGCTTGATGGGTCAGTGGTAATCTTTTGTTGGTAAATACTCACCAGTGGAATAAAGAGGATTGTTTTCATAGCGTGCTGGTGGCCATTCCCTCCCGCACGGAGCCCGGCTGCTGCCCCGTTTCTGCTTTCTGCCTGACCCAGATGCTCCGGAAGGTTCCATAGATTTGCCATGTGAGGGGTACGTGCTTTCCAGGCACTTCTTATTTCTTATCCACTTTTCCACTTCATGGCCCTGTAATGGTAAACGTGAAGTTCATTGTCCTATTGTTCATTGGGGCCCCCCCCCCCCCCCC
>JABFEB020000040.1:28825010-28836775 GCA_019775895.2 Stomatorhinus ivindoensis
TCTTCCCCTTCCTGGCCCTGTAATGTTAAACGTGTAGTTCATTGTCCTTTTGTTCATGCCCCCCCCCCCCCCCATACAGCACACAGGATTAAATTAATACTTTGCCATTAAACATGCCTTTTTATGACCTAGAATGTACTGAGAAATCACTTAAATAGCCTTCTAATTATAGGTGCCACTTAGCCAATTAGCACCTATATATCTTGTATCTAAATAGAAGCTTCTCTCCAGATCCCTCTTCCTGCTCCTACCAGTTGGGCACAATGTGCTGTTAATTCAGGCCCAGACACTACATTTTTTTCCCCCTTCTCCCTGAATTTACTTTCATAAAAGAAGCAGGATGCAATTATGATTCTTTTCTGGGGAGACATGAGCTCATTAAGAAAGCCATCCTCGGAAGAGCGGACTAATGGCATTCGTGGAAGCTGTTAATAAGTGAACTGTTTCGGAATGCTTCTATGGACACGGGCCTGCCGGCTTGCCGTATCAGATGGAAGAAAAGCTGTGCATCAGCTGATTTCGTACAACCAAAAAGCCGCATTATTTTGAATGTTCCCCTCCTGCACTGGGAGGAGGGGGGGGGGGGGTCGGGCATACTTGTCCCATTTCTGTGCGACACGGGTTTTACGATCCGGCGGCTATCAGAACTGCATCTCAGTGGGATCCTTCTGGGCTCCATCCTGGCTGCAGGAAAGAGTCTGGCTATCGCTGAGCGCATCGTAATTAGGCAACTGCCTTCGATGAAACAGTGAAGCGTACTGTGCAGTAACTTCGTACACGAGACAAAAAAGCTGGGACCCACTTGCCGGTGGGCTTCTGGAAGCCGGTAGTTGGAAAGGATAACCTGCAAAATGCCAGCAGAGTCCGAGACGGTGTGCCCTATCTACCGCGGCCTGGCTGTCTTCGCTCAAGATAGGCACGCATACTGCCTGAAATTCCTTATTAGCTATTTATGGGAAATTTGTTGTGTGAATTAAACAGCACCCCCCCCCCCCCCCCCACGTGCACATTCAAAGACATTGGAAGGCATTGTTTGTGACCAGCCTGCCCGCGAACCTGCCTGGTACGGTCCGTTAGGATGAAGGGTCTGAATGGGAGCTTTAGGGAGAGCTGGCATTTACCGCAGGCGGGTCGCCAGACCCTGGTGCAAGCTCTCTTTGTGCTCCACAAAAGGGCGGCCCCTTTCTGGCAGCGTGAAAAGGAGGCTGAGGAGCAGGCAGCCGCCCGAGGCGCGCAAGGAAGCAGCGCATCTTTGGCAGCCCCATAAAGAAGCATCCGGAACGCCGGCCGCTTGGGCAGCACGATAATCCGGCACAAAGGAGTCGGCCATTTTGAGATGTTTGAGACCGGTGGCAGATTACCCTGATGTTCGTCACTCGTCCAAACTTCATTCCTCTCTCTGCTCAGAGTCTCCTGCGCGATTTTGTGCAGCAGGGAAGGAAAGTTAACTGCCGAAAGGAAGTTACAAGCCAAACAAATTTCACACAAGCACCGTGACGACCGTCACCATGGCCAGTGAGGCGGCGATGTTCGCGTTTTGCCGACTATAACCTTAACGTCGGGCTGGACAGAGGTCGACCCAACATGCAGATGCATGCAGTTCTAGCGGTACAGCTGCCTGCATTCCCAACCCGTGGCCCTGATAGTTATTTATGAATTTGTCCCTGGTGCTTGTCCGCATGGGGGTGGGGGGGGTTTGGAGGGCTCAGGTGAAGACAGATAGCGTGTCAGCGCCTGCGATCTGCCAAAGTCCAGGCCAGCTGACCCCACACCACCAGCTCCATGTCTATCAGCACCACAGCCACTGAATGCAGCAAAAGCGGCGCATGCTCGCTGCAATTCCTGGGTAATTCTATTAAAAAAATTAACATAGACATTGAAGCTGCTGCACCACTAGAATTACTGCGGGTTGGTCTGGGGGGCGGGGCTAAATTAAACCACTGTGGCTCTGAAAGCACTAAATGTCTATGCTTTGGTCTGATTTGGACTCGTTGGTTTACCCTTGTAAGTCAAGCTTGGATCATGGGACATTTTAACCTTATTCTCCAAATTCTTCCATTCCCTCTACTTTAATACACATGTGCAGAAATAGCATTATTAAGTAAAGGTATTTAAAATACACAAACAGATTGGAGTGGAACATACTGATATAAAGGTTTTGTATACTTGTGTGACATATTGGTGTGAGAGACCCAGCAGATACGGCCGGACTGGGAGGGGGACAGCGCCCCCCACAGGGCCACATAGGGTATCACAGTGCCTGTTACTGTGTGCCGTCTATAGGACACCTTCTACCCCCCCCCCCCCCCCCCACAATAAACAGGCCTTTTGTTTTGTCTATGAGCTGTATCAGCCGTTCAATAGCATCGGGGGTAATACATGTTTGGTCACGCTCAACGTGCAGGAGGGAAATCTGATACACACTCCCAGATAGAACTTAATGGGCTTAGCAAATGTTTGCCATATTTTTAATGAACCCCAGGGCTGTCATTTCGAAATGCTTAGCAACAGCTTTTCCCTCCTTGAAAACAGAGCGACTGAAGGACACAGCGATTAGCACCACGCACACTGTAAATAAATCCAGTTATTTAAAGGTGAGATCGCTGGAGGAGCTCCAGACCGCCGGCCCGCGGCTAATCAAGCCGGAGGTGGGCTGGCTCTGACGCCGCCTGCGCACAGCGCCCCCTTCTGTTTGCGGCAGGCTCCTGGCGGGACTGCGGTGCCTTCTTGTGAAATTAGCCTGTCAGGTGCAGGTCATGAGCTTCGTTGGGTGGGGGTGGGTTTGGGTCGGTCTGCGTTGGTTTGGGGTGGCCGGTGAGTGGTGGCTGACGCCCCATCCCACGGGTCGCTCTGTCCGCGTCTGTTGCAGGATGCTGGTCATTAATCTGTAATGTTTGTTATGGGATGGCAAATGTCTAAATTCAAGGTTATGAAAATATTTTGGAACAGAATTGGCACAGCGATTAATCTTTTATGGGAGAGGAGTGCCCCCCCTCACCTAGCCCACCCCCTTGATTATGTTACCTCATGCACTTTCCTGCAATACCATAAATTATATCCCACGTAGCATAGCCCGCTGTAGCTATATCTGCTGTTGCTGTTTTTGATGCTAATTTTTTTACAGACGGTAGTGCGTTTTACTCAGGGATAAACCTTCGCATGGGTGATGCTTCCTAAGTGAGGTAAGACATTATTATCAGAGTTTGCACTTTATTATTAATGCTTGTTTTTAACGCTTCTCCTTTTTTGATGGAGGTTGTTTTTCCTGTCCAAAGAGGAGGTCTATTCTTGGAGGGAAAAGAAACATGACGGAAGCAGAGTGTCTGCTTCCTGGCTGTGCGGTCTATGAGATGCATGGCATTAAATCAGGAAGATTGATACCGCTGCAGCGGCCATCAGCGAACGCTGCGATCAGCATGACCTAAAATTCATTGCGCCTTAACACCTGTTTCCATAGCTACAACGTATCTCAGACCTCTGAGGGGTGGGTCAACCTTCGTCAGCACCGACGTTTAGGGAAATAAATCGGGGAGGCTGGCGACAGGCCCTGGAACCTTCCATTTCCATTAGACCTCATTCCGGCTCTGCTGCTGGTGCCTCAGAAACACAATCTAACCTGCTGTCCGTCTGGTGCACAGCTCCCCCCACCCCGTACCCCCTGCAGTCAGACCTGACCTGTCGCTCCATCAATCAGGCCTATTGTGCTTGCGTGCGTGTGTGTGTGTGTGTGTGTGTGGATTAGGTTTATATTACATTGTGGGGACCAAATGTCTCCCACAATGTGATAAAACCTGTCATTCAGGTCTCCACAAAGATCTGTGAATGCAATCAAAAAATTAAAATGCTGGCAGTCTTATATTTACTTTGGTTACTTTTAGTTTAGGTTAGGGCTCGGTAGGGGTTAAGGTTGTCATGGTGGGGTTAGAGTTTTCCCCATAGAAATGAGTGGAGAGTGTGTGTGTGTGTGTGTGTGTGTGTGTGAGTGTGTAACAGAAAAACCTTGAGCACATGGTAAAGGGGTGGGGGTAGAAGTGGGTTCTGCTCCCTCACTCGCCCTAAAAGAGACATCGAAAGCACGTCCCTCCCCAGGCGTACCCTCGCATCCAGAGCAAAGGTCAAACGTGCGAGACACGCCCACCTGCCAGAAATCAGTCACACTCCTCACTGCTGCCAAAACATGGCGGCAGGGAGAAGAAACAGGGCAGGCTAATATCAAGGCGACGTGTCTTTATGTTGAGCTTTTTGTTAAGGTTGTTCCCAAAAAATGTATCTTGAAAATGATGGGAAAAGGAAGGCTGTGGTGCCTCGTCTGTGTAACACGCTGGAATTTCCAAAGAAGCTGAATAAGGAAATTTAAAATTTCATAAGAAATGACAAACTAATTACAAATGGCTTCACAACACAGATACTCTGAGAGATTTGGACAGCATGTCATGAGGTAGGAAAAATGGCTCTTAATGAAGTTCACTCCATCCAACTCCCCATCCATCCATTCAGGACTATGGGTAATGAAACTAACCTCCAGGTACTGAATATGTAAGCATTGCATTGCAGAAGTCTTCAGACCTCTTTATCGTGTTTCCAATTTGTCTTTAAGTTGTTACTTGTACCTCACAATTCCTTTTTTTGTATTTATTACCTCTGACACAAAGAAAGGAAACCTTAAATTATAAATAGTTGACTTGAACATAAAACTGTAGCATCATAATTGGTTCACTTTTCAAACCCTTTGCCGGGGAAAATCTATACTAATTTAAGTGCTGAAAATGCACACAATTCACAGAAGGGCCTATCTATTAAATAGCCATTCAGAGGGGCGTCGGGCGGTTTTGGAGGGAAAATGAACGCCTCCGTTGGCTTTTAATGAGGAAGCCGAGTGAGAGCAAATGTAGCAGAAGGTCTTGCAGATAGATATGACCAAACTGGAATGAGTTAGTGAATATAATGGGTGTTACTGACCCCAAACTGCTTCACCTCATCAACACCATCCTGCTGAAGGTCGGTGGCAGCAGCATCACTGCAGACTCCAGGGAGTGGACCTCTTGTTAGGACCAAGTATAAAAAGGAAAAGCTGTGCAAAGTAAAGACAAATACTGGAGGAAAGCCCCTTTCAGCTTAAACCTGAAACACTTACGCGTAAATTCCCCTTTCAGCGGCACCGTGATCCGGAACACAAAGCTACGGATGCGGGAGTTTAAAGGACAGGGGCTTATGAGTAAGAAGCAGAATGTCCCGATGGGGCACTGTCAAAGTCTGGCCCCAGCTCTTGCTGCAAATCTGCAGCATGGACTAAGCTGAGCTAAGTCTATGGAAGATCTGAAAGCATCTTAAGAGAGTGTGAGCAAACCGGTCAATAAAAACAGGCAAGTGCTGATCTTAGCCACTGATCTTCAGCTGCAGTCCTTACCCAGGGTCTTATCATCAAGCAGTCAGGGCCCAAGTACTTAAAAATGTTGCATTTAAAATGCATAGTGTCTTATTGCCCAAACTGGGACAGTGTAATCATAGTGACGATGGTATGAATTTTCTGTAGCCAGCATTATGGTCCCTGTCTTGCTCTTGACCTCGGCCCTTGCAAATCCATTTGCCTCACCTGCTTACAGAATTTTCTGCATAGTTTAGTGGGGACCATATTTTTGTGCCTATTCTTAGGATAATATTGTCAGCTACGTCTCTCTCTGTCATCCATTGGTCACTTCCATGTAGTCAAGTTGAGGAATTTGGAGTTGGCAACCTCCCTGCCCCCCCCCCATCTGTTTCCGGGGGGAGGAAGAGGTCCGTTCCACACCGGCCGCACCTCGTAGGACCGTTGCACTCAATCCTATGCTTCTTCGCATGTGGTTCCAGTCCATTTGTCCCCTCATAAACTGCCTTATCTCAGTCCGTGACAGCATCCCATTTGTTTTGTTTAGTGAACCTTCTGTATCTCAGATGTTGACTGTTTTTCCCTTTTTACATGAAGCCTCATTCATGTTAGTGGGAGAGAAATGACATTTTTAAAGGTATGGAAGAAAAATGCCATTGTGGTGTCACCTACTATTACTTCAGATGTATTTTATACTGCTAGTAATCTCTTGGCTGACATGCCAAGAATTGACATAATTAATTATTGAAAACGTGTTAAATTAAACATTGGATTTTTTTAGAAAAAAAACAAAACAATAAAATTTCCAGGAAACTCAGTGCCTGCAGTTAAATGACAAAATTATTATCATTTTAGTTTATGCATGTAGCTACGTTTGTTAGCGCTTAGATCACGACTGGCTGCTAATGTGTATACGGACGCAGCATGATGTACGGCAACCATTTCTCTCCTGAACTCTCTCTCTGTTGCCATGGCGACGATTAAACATTCAGACCAGGAGTTTAGACAAGACATTCTGCTTAATGCCTCTCCCACTGGCACCGAATGACACGAGATCTTTAATGACTGTAGGGAGTCAGGTCTTGGTTTAACATCCCATCCCATGGGGTGATATTGCCTCTGGCAAATCATAAGGTCCTTTTTAGAGTCAGGAAGGAGAGCGCCCCCTTTTGGTCAATCTCAGCATATATTCCAGGAGGACCTCCACCTGAGCGGTAAATTATCCAACCCCACACGACGTTACCCTTTTGGTGAATGATGACGGTTATTATGTCCCAAAAAAGAAAATCTATCAAGATCACCCAGCAACCTTTGCGGCCCAGTGGAGGATGTTATATCCGCAGAGTGGTATCTTTGGTCTAAAACACGGGCTGCTTCCAGTCAGGTTAGACATTTACAATGTTTGATCGTACCCATGCCCTTGTCTAAATTCAGGCTTTAATTTCTTCCTGGGCGACATCAGCAGGACTGAGAAGGTGCCGTCGGCCAGCAGGAACGAGCTGGACTGGAGACAGCTGCACTTAAAACGCGCACGGCTTGTTTTTCTGCTCTCCGGCATATCGACCGGCTTAATTGTCCCCGGCTTGATGTTCGGGATACAAACACGAACGATGCTGACAGCGCCGAAGAAATGGACCTGAGTGAGAAGATAATTAAGTGCTTGAGGAGTCAATCGGCAGACTGGGGCGACTCCCTGGAGCACGGTGGCTATAATTAGAGGACATGAAGGTGTGTGAGGAGTTAGTCACATTGCATTAGCATGCTCGGCCAGCGAGAGAGGGCGGGTTGGGGGGAGGGAGGGCTGCTGGGAAATGTCAGCATAGCATTCCGGTAATTATCTGACCTATTTCACATCTGCGTGACGCCTTCCGTTGACATTATAGGTCTTCTTTTGGCCGCAGCTGTCCGCTGTGACCTACCGCCACCAGCTGAAGTCTGACAAGTCCGAAACGGGAGGCAGAATCAGACTGAAACGCTCACCTCTCCCTGTGTCCTTATCCATGTAATCATGTGTATGTGTGTTTTTAAAGGTATATGCCCGATCTTATGTGTCATATGTCACAGTGTGCATTGTGTTATGAAATATAATTACAATGCCTATAAGTCGGACGTATTGGAAAACAATTTTGGATTCAGGACTATTGATTGGTCGGTTCATATCAAGCTGTGATAAACTGCAATTTCAACACATAGGGATCGTTTGTGTGCATTTTTGCAAATGGGAAACAAGTCGAAAGTGAACCATTATCTTTTGTCAAGGGTTTTTAGCCCGCAGAATAAATTCTTGCAATCATACCTGATTATCTTACATGGTGAAACAAGGGGGGTGGTTTTTTAAAGCACGATTTCACCAGAAAATGAGCAGATGTGGACGCCTAGGGAAGCAGCGTGTCACTCTATCCAGGTGTCCCGGCGTGACTAACTGTGGGGGGCGGGGAAGCATTTCGCATGCAGTGAGCCCGCGTGTGAAACGACAACAGATCAGCGAGCTTCTTTCCACAAAGCTCACCCTTTATCACAGGCCACGATGCCCTGAGTGCTGTTGGCGTCACCACCCGCCTGTCACAGCAGAGTGATACAGCGGCAGAATGAATAAAATAACAGAACCATGGGAATTTATCCCAGTCCACAAATTTACTTGAGAAGGAAAAAGTAAGAATGCAAGCAGCACTTACTGCTAATGGACTTAACTAGAAGGAGGTCATGTGGTAAATAAT
The DNA here is from genome assembly GCA_019775895.2 of Stomatorhinus ivindoensis. Classification (NCBI taxonomy): domain Eukaryota; kingdom Metazoa; phylum Chordata; class Actinopteri; order Osteoglossiformes; family Mormyridae; genus Stomatorhinus; species Stomatorhinus ivindoensis. The sequence goes on from JABFEB020000040.1 coordinate 28,833,093, forward strand.
TACAAAACCATTTTGGAGCTCCTCTCCAATGACAGGCCTGTTTCCTTCTCCTGGTCCTATATGACATACTATGACAGGCAAAAAGACAGATATCCAGGCCTTTGTCCCAACACATCCACAGCTGTGCTGCCATTTTATGCTATATGTCCTGTCCTTTGGTCAGTGTTTCCACAACTCAGTAATTTATTAAGTAGCATTTAGTTTATTTGTACAAAATATACTGTACATTCCAGATAAATTTGGTTAATCTTCAAGGGAAAATTAGGATGCAAAAAGTGACACCTTCAGGCATTCAAGACTGCAACTGCATAATGAAAAACACGCACATGTAAAGTCTATGTGAGAATGTATTACCTGCAGCGTGGACCAAGGGCTGTCAATGTTCATTGGAAAGTCATCGGTATAGGGTACAACAACATAATGATTTTCTGACGGACAGTGTGATCGAAATTTTTACCCCTGACGTGGCATTTAGAAGCGTAGCTTATATAGTTTTTTTTTTACCACAGACCTAGGCAGGTCTAGCCACAGATGCGTCTGTCCACGTACAGACGGGTTGACAATCTCAGAAAAATCCATGATGGTTGACTTTTGTGCTTTATGAGGTATATGTTAAAGCACATTCTGCCTCTGAATTAAACATGTACAGTAAGACCCTGCTGAAACGACCGGCTCTCACTCCATGACACGCAACAGGGGGCTCGTAACAAGAATGCACTTCTCTTAATCAGAGTCAGATCCGCGCAATATAAAACTCATGTTCCACGCAAGAGATGTGTTTACATCGCATGCTTAGAAGAACATTCCTGCGGTCTTCTGAGAAGGCAAAAAAAGAGAGAGAGAACTCAATAAAGTTCTCATGCGCGGAGCGGGTTTTGCAAGTTAATCCCACTGGGTCTAGTTAAAGCACGTCTTTGTTACAAAGAAACCCAAAATAAAAACCGGCTTTATAGAAGCATCGTGCTTTTGGTTATTTATTTATTTGTCTTTTTTTTATTCCCAGTGCCTGTGATGTAGCGGAGCACTCGAACAGTGCTCTGCATCTCTCCTTGGAACGTTTAAGCAGATGCACAAAGAAGCACTTCAATCAAGAGGCAGCGATTAGCCCGCCGCTGAGCGCTAACAGCCCCCGCCTGTCAAGGGTAGCACTCCTCGTTGTTTTCATCCCATGGTTGTTTGCCGACTTTTAAATATCGGCCAGGTAACAATAAACTCTCTCTCCCCTTCTCTCGGAATCCCACGGCGTCTATCGTGAGCGGAATGAGAAGCTGTGGCGTTGTCGTCTTCCCGGATCATTCGCTTTGCCGTGTGTTGCGTGTAGACGGCCTGTGTGAAAAGGCCCACGGTGACACCAACTTGTACCGCCTTCCTCTACATCCCGACGTGACGGCTCGCTCCGCTCTCCATGTCTACCGAGTCTCCTGAAGTCGCCGGATCAGTAGCGTCTGGCAGAAACCTGCTTCTGCAGAATTCTGGATTTTCCTATGTATTCCATCTAACTCTGAGGCGTTTAGAAATAACTTTCATAATAGTGACATAGTTCATGGTCATTACAGCACTGCTCAAAGGATGCATTAAAATGGCAATTTTATCGTTTTTCAGTGTGGTACTTTTCGAACGGTGAATTTAGCCTCTGCGTGAAAGTGACAGCCATTCAGATTGTTATTACATAGGTTCAGGAGGACATGTTGATGGACGGCAGTGATGGGGACTCACAAGAAAACGAGTGTTGAGAATCAATTTTATACGAAAATGATTTTTCATGTAATCCAGCAATCATCCACTTTGGTGGTATTGATATGAAAGAGGGTCAAATGAATAACGCTCATGTCTTTTTCAAGTAGAAGTAGAATGACTCAGTGCTGACCCCACATCACTAAGGATATGGGTTTCATTCCTGATTTGGGTCTATGTGTGGAGCTTGACATGCAGTGTAAATAACCTGCCATTAGTTTGTGTGTGTATGTGTGTGTGGTCATGTAATTGTTCCGGTATGGGACCGTATATCCTATGGGACCTGATAAACAATTGTGATCAAAATTGTGGAATAACTTCCAATTTTTAGTGATTGTGATTTAGTGATTATTCAACCGTTGCTCCAGTCACTCGTCCAATGTATGATATTTGTAACATTCTTCTTATTGTTTATAAAGATTACCACCAATATTTCTGTAGTCATTTTTAAAGTGTAATGCCAAAAATGCTATGTTTCCAAAAGTTTAATATAGAGTGTAAGGTTGTCATAGTTTGGATAAGCGTTATGCCCATAGAAATGGATGTCGAGTCCCCACAAAGATATAGATACCTAATCTGTGTGTGTGTGTGGATGGAGGGACTGTGTGTTTGACTCGCATGTCCACCAGCATTATCTCTGACCTCCTTCCCCTAACCTTCATGTATATAATAAGAAGTAAAGTAACTGGTACTTTAATCAAGCAATGTTTATAAAAGTCGTTAGACTTCCGAAGAGCTCCTGCTCGAGTGAAGTAACGGAGCCCGTCTGAGATACGCCCGCCTCATCGGACGTCCGGTGGATACCGCATGACCTCCGTTTGGCTATAAGGGCGTAACGTAAGCCATCCAGTGCTGGAAGTGTGCTGTGGTTAACCTCAGCGCTGCCTTTGCAATTATCTGCCAGAGATTTCTGAAAATCTGGAGGTGGCGGATTCCAACGGCAAGCCAAGGGAGCCCCCCCCCCCCCCGTGCCCCCCTCCTGACTGTCGGCACTCCAATCACTCTAAATCATCAGGCCTGCAAATGGGCATAAAGTGTAAAAATAATGCAGATGATAATGACACGGTGCACTGCTCTTTCCCCAAGTAATTAAATAGACGTAAAGGGCTTTGCGATGCTTATTAAAGAGCCTTTCATGCAGAGCATAATCTACCTGTTTCCAGACAGAACGAGCCAGGAATCGCCTCCATTTGGAGAGCGACAGAAAGGGGAGATTATTACACGGCACACCGAAATTCTCTTCCTCAGATTAAAAAATACAGACCCCCCCCCCTCCCCCGAGCTGCACAGATAAATCCTGTCCACCATTAGCTCCCGCCTCCTTCCCCCATGCGTTCACACACCCCCTTTTTTCTGCTGTTCTAACGGGATTAATTTACTAGATGGTATAGCCCTGGAAGTCTGTGATAATTGAAAACATCCATATTCATTGCATGTTCAAAGGGATCTGCCTGACTTTGTAATGTAAAAAGTGCATTTTTAACCTGAGCAAGGGACCTGCATCTGGTACAGCTTAATCCTATTAGTCCGACAGTTGCAAAGCTTCAGTGTATAATCATTAGCTGGTGTTAATCTTCAGACAAGCCTCCGGCTCGGCGCTGTCAGCACGGTCCCCGCGGGGGAAATGTGGAGGTGCTGATAGCAGCCGACCAACTAATCTTATCTGAAGCCCCGTGCAGCAGCCACAAGCTGTGATAGGCAGGGAATTAAAAACACATTTTCTGTGGGTTTCCACTGAATTGCCTTTTTTTTACTCTCTCTCTCTCTCTCTCTCTCTCTCTCTGCGGGTCTGTACCTTGTCCTAGTTTCCTCCCTGTTCTTCCCCCTGCCCCCCACCCCACCTCCTCAACTCCTTAAACCACCTAGAATATGATTTGAGATTCACACGAGGGCTTAGCGCCATTTAGCAGGAGGCTGCTTTGTTAAATTATAATATTGTCTTACATCTT
>JABFEB020000040.1:28865483-28886487 GCA_019775895.2 Stomatorhinus ivindoensis
ATCTGTGGAGGCCCTCTCTGACTGTGATATTAGTGGAGGCCCTCTCTTTACAGTATCTGTGGAGGCCCTCTCTGACTCTGTGATATTAGTGGAGGCCCTCTCGTTACAGTATCTGCGGAGGCCCTCTCTGACTCTGTGATATCTGTGGAGGCCCTCTCTTTACAGTATCTGTGGAGGCCCTCTCTGATATTTTGGCTATGCTGTTAGCTATGACACCTAGTATCTCCAGTCACATATCGCACAGCAAACATCACATCGCTTAACCTTCGATGCTCTGTCTGCTCAGGTGTGTGGCAGAAAGTCAACAGAGAATCAGCCTCTGCTCTGGTCTTGGGCAGCAATAATGAGCTTCCCCTCCCTCCCGGCTCAAAAAATCCATACACCTATAAACTGTGTAAACCGTCCGCAGATTAAGTGTTCGCAGGAAACATGGTACCCACCCCATTCATGGCCCCTGCTCAGGCTAGCCGGGGGTGAACAGATGGGGATCGGCATTCCCTCGGGGGGAAGCTTCTGTCACCTGTTCTTCCCCTCAAAATTTACAGCAAGACAGGGCTATGAGGGGGACCGGGCCCAGTGCGCCCAGCCAAGGAGCGCTTATAAGAGGGATGTCACAGGCATAAAAAAATGCTTCCTGAATGGCTCCAGTGAATTCCCCAGCTGTGTGACTGGAACGCAGTGCAGCACTGTAAGGTGAGCCCCTGTGAGTTAGACGCCCTTTGTGTAATTAATTAGCGCACATCTGTCGGATCACTCAGACTGCATTTGAAAATGAGGTTCTGGCTGTCGTTACAGCGGAATCCAAACAGCGAGCCGTCCAGATACCACAAAACCATCACTCGCTGCTCAAATCCAAGAGACCATAACTGAAAAGCAAAAAAAAAATATTACGCTGTTACAAAGTTTACCAAAGTGTTGGCCAAGTTTGAACATTTGCTAATGATTTAATGCAATTTGGAGAATAAAAACTCCTACAACTAAATATGTTCGGCAAAGCAGCAACAGATGCCATGAGGCAACATGGACATTGGCCACATGAGACATGGAGAAAAAAAATGATAACATCTCAAAAAAACGTGTAAGTGATTTGTTTTCCTCCCTGGGCTGAATATGTGATATTATCATATTCCCAATGAATATTCATAAAGAAGTGCTGGTCTGGAAATGTTTAGGGCCCCATTGAAAGGGAGGGAGGACATTTGATCTCCATGGCAGGCATCAAAGGGCAGGCTACCAGGGCAGGTGGGGGAGGGGGGGTGCCGGGGGGGGGAGGACAAAACCATGTGGCTATTTTGTAGCTGTAGCTTGTGTAGCTGCAGTGCTTCTGTAAGTAAATATGACAGGCCTGATTGGATCTTACCATCATCGCTGTGCTGCATACAGCTCGCGTAGAGTTCGTGTAGAGCTCGCGTAGAGCCACGCCCCACAGGAAGCCACTCTGCAGAGCAGGGATGCCTGCTGATACTGACTACAGCAATGCCAGTGTGAGGATTGCAGATGTAATGAAGGCGAGCAGCCACTGCACACACAGACATGTGAGGGCACTATGGCAGGGACAACATTCCAAGGGGTTATTTTCAACATGAAGGAAGAAACCCTTGCCTGGACCTCCTCTGCCGCGCTACTTCTCGCAACTGACCATTAGTCACTCTGCCAGTCCTAAAAGGCATCACTATAACACAAATCACTTAACTGATCGTGATATATAATGGCGCGATGCGTCTTCATGCTGGAGCGGGGCCGTCCTTCTGACTTGAGGTCAGTATCCACCCTTTTCATGACCCCTTTGCCCGCAGACACAGCGCTCAGGAAAAAACTCCAGCATCTCACTGCATTTCTGTCTCCTTTGCCATATAGTCTTGTCCCTAAAGGAAGCATCCTGATCCTAAAGGTGGAGTACTGACCTAAATGAAAGACTGTAACAGAAGAGTCTTCATCCTAACGAAAGAGTACAGAAAGATACTTACCTTAAAGTAAGAGTACTGACCCTAATGAAGAGTACTGAGATAACACTGCAAGACACTGTGGGATTGGACATCATCACTATCTTCCTGATCACCATCATGCCAATAATAATAATAATAATAATAATGCCCCATACGTGCTTTGGACCCTTAATAATAATACCTGGGATCCCCTTGTCCAGTGCAGCCGGTAGCCTCTGACTGGAATCCCTACCCATGTATGGGAGATGGCAGTTTGACCTGTGACCCGCCAGTCAGCCAAAGATAAGATCGTCTCTGCTCAGTTCACAAACAGAGCAGGGATTTTCTGGAAGCCTAATGCTCTGCTGAACCACCAGGCTGACATTCCCTCCCCTGGAAGCAGCAAGCCGTGTTTTACACCCCATCCAGCCTTTGGTGCAGCTCCTCGCAGCGATGTAGGGCTTTCAGTGAGCCTTGCTGCTCTACCTTAAAAGGTGAAGGAACTGCACAGACCTTCATGCACTCCATCACACAGGAATCCTTCATGTGGCTGTGGCTGCTACTGCTTAGTTTCCCGTGAAAATGTATACATGGGCGACCGGTGGTGTCTTCATGAGCCACGACTCCCGCCAGCCCTGTGGGGCGCCCCCTTGTGGTGGAGACAGCACCGCACGCCAGGGCGCCCCCTGTGGTGGAGACAGCACCGCACGCCAGTCCTTTTGTTGTCACATACTCCAAATTTTCACAAACAATGAGGTTTCAGTCGTGTCTCTCAGGCTCCTGCAGGGTGCAAAACATGGGCAAGGTTTTGTTTTTCCTTTTTTTTTTTTGTTGCACCTTTAATCGATAATTCATTATTAAAACAATTATTTTCAAGTTAGCGTGAAATTCACGAACGTGGCATCTGCGGCACTGTGGAAAAGGTGGGTTCTACAAAAATCCCACATATCCAAGTAGGCAGTGATTTAACTGTATAAAAAGCATCCCAGCCCCCCACCCCCCCCCAAAAAAAAGCATATCCTAATGAAGGCAGTGACTGTGGCTGGATAATGTTGTCATACTTTGTAAAGCTTCTAATGCAGGAATTTATTTATTAATGAAGCCCGGTTTATTACTCTCCATCTGTCATGTGTTAGCGGTGGGCTGTTTGGGATTAAGCTAATGTGTTTCTGATTCGAGGCGCGTTGAGAGCCAGAGTGCCCCCCCCTCACGCGTGGCCCCTCTCGGAGGCCCACTGTTTTCGATTCCTCTTCACAGAATGAGCTTTTCATTTGATTTGTTACGGGGATCCTTCTTCTGCTGCCAAAAGAGCCGCGGGCCTGGAAGGGGATCCGACGGAGAACCACATCAAACTTGTTAGCTCGTAAAAGAAACAGAATGTTCTGGAAAGCGCAAGGGTGGGGGAGGTGGTTGGACGGGGAGAAAAATAAACTTCACAGGGTTTTTATTTTACTGAGCTTCCCTGGTGGAGGTCAGGGGGGGCCATAGCGCTCACACGTGGGCCCCGCACACTGTTATGATTTTAATTTATTGCCGCATTTGACACTTTAGCGACGTTCCTCCGCTGGCAGCACGAAATACCTCAGTCGGCCTCGGTTAAATATATATGAGACAGAGAATTAAACAAGAAACATTTGTTCCGCTGGTCTGTTTTCTTTCGTTCCTTTTTTTTCCAGTCCCTAACCTCAGCTCCAGCCACCCGCGAGCGACGGCCAGCTCCAGACGCTCGCTTTAGCACCGCGCTCTTTCCCGCCGCGCAGTGCCGCGCGATCTTCGCCCGCAGCCCCGGGTCCTGGCAGCGCCCGCTCCACCCGCCCGGTGATCCTCCAGGTGGCTTCACGCTCAGCCGGGTCGTAGATTAACCCGCGCAGTGATTGTGGGCGGCCGGCCCACACGCGGTTTCACCAGGGTTCAGCCCCGCGTTTCCGCCATAAAAGGTAACCAAAATGTCAGAGGCCTGACTGAAAGGGGGGGTTTTGTCCCTTCCCCCCCTCCACTACCAGCCGTTTTTCTTCACTGTGGCCTTATTACTTTGTACCTTTCAACGTTGGGTGAAAAACTGCAATGAAAAGGGCAAAAAAGAAACAATAGAGTGAGAGAGGGAAAGAGAGGGTGGAGGGTGGAGGGTGTCAGTCGTGCTGCCGGGCACATGATTTAAACATAGCTCTGTGATGGGGGGGGGGCTCTGAGGTGAGCTGGACCTCACAGGGAGACGAAGCCCTGCCAAACACTCGTGGGTGGCACCCAAGGCGCTGTACAGCCAACCAAATACACCCCAGGGGGGTTGGGGGAGCAGCAAGGGCTCTCTGCCTCTCGTTAATGCCCCCCCTCCCCGATCTACCTTTCAGACGGCCAGCCTTTCAGGAACATGAGTGCCCGGGACCCGCTACAATGAACCAATGGGCATGCGGTGACCGCCATTTTTCAATTTGGAAAATTCTATGGGAGCCGTGTTTTGGAAATAACTGCGGCTGCGCTGGAGGCTTGGATGTGGAATAGGCTGGGATGGAGAGGTGTTCCAGAAAAACGACTTATTTTTCAAAAGGCAATATGAGTTTCTGTAGCTCTGTAGCATCTGCGCAGTGCATTGTCTGGTCCCGATAATGTGTGGTCCTGTCGTTTCTCATTTATTTTAAATTAATCAATATGCATCTGGACCAATTAATAATGTGTAATCCAAGCAGCTCTGAAGTACTTGAAACTAGAAAAAAATAACAGCCTGGGAATTTTTGCTGCTGTATTAGACGATATGATGAGGTGCTCACTGTTCCCTCCAGCTGTTAATTAAAGAATGCAGTTTCAAATCATGTAGAGTAATGAAATACCCTGAGCAATTGTAAGTGATAATATAACGTTAAATGTAATGGTATCAGGTTGGACTGAGGAGGCAGGCTGGGATAGGTTTGTGGGTGATGCTCTCTAGCATGTCTGCCTACTGCATCCCAAAGTATAATAGAAGCCTTATTCGAACGGGATTAGTGTTACCTGGGGACGTAATGTAACTGAAGCAATTACTGAGTAGGTCTGTAATTTTAATCCAGTCCGAATCTACTATGTCTGTAATTACTACAAACCTCCACAGTAAAAATTCAGCAGCCAGTAACCTTCTGTATTTCAGCAAATGCTTTCCGCCATTGTACTCAAATCCGAATCATTATCACGGTATTAAGGTTGTATTTGTAAAGGCATACCTCATTTTTAAAGGCAAAATCAGCATTTACCCACTTAAAATGGAGCTTGAATAGTTACTGGGTTTTCCGCACGAACGTCTTACAATGTTCTGCTACACTCTCTTCCACATCAGGGTGTTCAGTAGATTGCGGAGCGGCACAACACTACTGAGTACACTGATTTGTGAGCTACTGTACAGTCGGAAGGGAAAAAGAGTTTGCCAGTGTTTGGTTTGCTAAAGGGATCTGTCACCCAAAAAAGAAATTCCGTCGTCGTTTGATTTTTTGATGCGCTAACTCTGATATTCGTCTGCAAGAGATTAGTGATTATCTCCACTCTGTAGTAATTTGGGGAAATTACACGTTTCTTATCACCTCCAAATCGGATAACTTTACAAGCTACATGTTGAACTTTCCTAGGTCTTCCCTAATCTAGTTGGAATATAGCTTTACACTGCATAGCATAGGCGATGGACATGGGCACGGCATTGCCCATTGGTCCAAGGGGGTCCCTGTCCTCCCGTGAGAGTGATCAGTTACTTACATGCGGGCTGCATTCTCCCAGTGATCTCCTTTAATGGATGTATGTGCATTCCCTCCCTTTTCCCTAACAGTTCTGTTTTTATCATGAAAACATGGCGTCTCAGATGTGAGTCTGTATCCCCCTCGGCAGATGGAGAATTCAGGCGTAACCGCCGGCCGTCCTGCCAGCTGGACCTGTGGATGACCCACGTCTCAGAATCGAAGCATCCCTCCCATCCCCAAACTAGACCTCTATGGATATTCACGGGTTCAGTGGAAGGATGCTGTTGCATCGCCCATCCATAACGTTCCAAGATGGAAATCTGACAAGCCGGACACGAAATATCGGTGAGTGCCAGGAGAGAAGGCGGAGAGCCGGTTCCGCTCCTCACCAGCTCCTCTCGGCCGCCGATGGATTCCTCCCCAGTACCGTCAAGCAACATGTTTCTCATTTTAGGCATGAGTGCAGAAGCCTCCCAGTCCAAGTTAAAGTCCATGCTTGGCTCTCAGTCATTAAACACAGCAGGTGTTGGCTCACTTATGCAGAAATCAACACTGTGCCACTGAAAAGCACCAGGTCGACACTAACGCCAGTCCAGGGCACCCCGTTTGCTGCTGAATTCATATTGATTTCCCTGCTTTTCTCAGTAAGACAGTCTTGTTTTTTAATCGATAATGTCTGGAACTCTGGAAAGGTCTTAAAGACAAGGGGAGTGACTCTACCTGCTCGTGCCTCAGTCTGAGGTTGCCTCCTTCCTGACATGTTTGTGAAACAAAGCATAAAAAACAGCAAATGTTCTCGATAAAAAAACACCAGAAAACTGGGCACTTTGTCAGGCTCTGAATGCATATGGACGCTGGCCCTTTAATTGGAGGCGGGTCCCTTGTTTCCGCCACATGCCAAGCTGGGCAACGCTATACTTTTTATTCCTTTGTCGCCTGAACGCGTGCCAGTGGCCATGGTGGCACAGCACCTGTCACATCAGCGGCCAGCCGAGATTAGCGCAGCCGAGCCGGCGCTGTGTTTATGAGTCTGCAGGCCCAATCAAAGGCCGCGGTGCTGGGGGAAGCTATCAGAGGCAGTTAGCGTCAGCAGGGGAGCGGCTCCGCGCTCGCTGTCGCTGGGTGCTGGCTCCTACCCGCCCCGCTGCTTAAATTGATTAGTCTTCACGCTCCTCCGGAGCGAACTGCAGGGAGTGCTGGATCCTCATTTTCACCTTCGCAGGTGTGCACAGGGTAGCCTCCTCCATGGGCTGGCAGGCTGTCTGTCGCCTGAAGCAAGCCCTGACCCCCCCCCCCCCCTCCCAGCCTCCCACCACACACACCCACACACACACAGGTTTGTAATTATATCTTTGTGGGGACTCTCCATGCATTTCTATGGGGAAAACTCTAATCTCAACAATGATGACCTTAACCCCTGCCCAGTTCTAACCTTAACCATCAGTAACCAAACTAAATATGAGACTTTTGGAATTTTGAGTGTTTTGATTGCGTTCACAGATCTTTGTGGGGACCTGAAAAATGGTCCCCATAATGTCAGCCTGCTCATCAGTACATCTGCTTGATTTGTCACACGACAACCTTACATAAGATCTGCTGAGCTGTGCAGTCATTCTTTTATTTACTGCTGTAATGTTAGTTTTGTCGGAATTTGTAGGTAATGTGCGACAATTCAATTTCAGAGCCGACGTCCCTTTAATAATATCAGGTCACTAAAAGAGCCTCATGCGTCGTGTTTCAGTCTTTCTCTGTCACTTTTTAAGCAGACAAACAGCCTTGAGCATGTAGGCGTTCGGCCGATATCCTGCTGCAGAACCTTGGAATACATTCCTTGCTGGATTATTTCCCCCCGTCCATTCTATTGTTTTATTAAAAATGAATACTCACTTTGTGGCTGCCCCAGCCAAAATGTTTGCTGTATGTGTGTGGGGGGATGGGGTGGCAGAGCAGGGAGCGTGAGGTCCAAATGCCCCCCATGTTGAGATGCTGCGTGCGGTTTTCCAGCGAGTCGTGTGTGACGGGGGCTCCGGCCAGCGAGGCCGCACCTGCTGCTCTCTGGATAAGGGGCTTAGACAGCCTCCCGTCAGGAACCTGGCAAGCTGCTGCTGCTAACTGAGAGTCCAGCCCAGCGGCCCCAACGACTATGCTGCATCCTCTGCTGTGTCTGGCGCGCTAGAAGGCACATGACGGGCACGGCCAGGTCAGACTAATAACTTTGCACCATCTTAATGGGTGGAGATCATATTATAAAGGTAGAATTAAGATGTTCAGCTGAGATAATGTGGAAATGAGACGGCAGAGGATGACAGGGCAAGATGAAACTATTCTCAGTGTTTCAGTTTTATTGGCTCTTTGCGCTTTCACTCTGCCTAAAGAGCATCACGCATTCTGCACTGCTCAGGAATCACTCACTTCAGCTAGCATTATCACACCCTGAGGTATTGCTCTGCTGGATGCATTTCAGATATCATAGGCCGCTGTGCTGCAGTAAGTTTTTTGATCTCACAAAATCATCATTTTTTATCAGGTTAATTGATAAGATATTGGCTCATATACCATCACCATGGTTTTCTGACTCATTGACAATGTGCAGTATCTTCAGAATTTCACTTAAGGATGCTTTATGAAACATTTTATTTGTCCCCTTTAGAAGGAAATTTGAAGGTAAGGTAATATAACAACAATCTAACTGGGAGAACAACAGATTCCTTCTTGATAAATGCTTTTATTTTGTTTTGGAAGGCATTATGGATTTTAAGCAGCATCCAAAGGAATATGATAAAGGCATTAAGGGGAAAGCATGACTAAGATTCCGCAAGGCATTCCTGCCTGACAGAGGCACTAGAGGGCTGTGTATTAAAGAAATGTCAGCTTTTAACACATGACATTTATCTTAATTACTTTTTACTTTGAATGCAGAAGGTGAGTACTGTGTAGCAAGTGATTATTATGCTCTGTTCCTTAAACAATCATCATTATTAGATTACATTAATAATTTGGGGGGGGGGGTCATGATATCCAGTGTAATGTAAGTTGGGAAAACGTTATTGCTGCAGGAACATGATTCCATTCATGGAAAATATAAGCCAATTTTGTGCTCCTTTAGCTGTGTTGTCATCTTTTTTTCAATAAAGTCAGACCCACCATCTGTACTACACAGCACCATCTGTTATTACTATCACTGCACAGAACTTTTGGTGGCTTGTTAGTCCTGCTGTGTTTGCAGTCTGATTCACCCCCAGGCCTACCACTTCGCTATCCGTTATTATTATCACACCGTACGAGACCGCTTACCTGACGGATGACATCACCCTTCCTTCCAGGCTTCTGTTTCGTCGATTCTGAGTTTCTTTCTGTTGCCTAAATGTTAAACAGGGGTCACCTGTGCACCTGCTCTGGCATAAGTATTGGCATAAATGTGAGCAGCATGCAAGAGCAAAAAGCGGATTTTTCAAAAATGTTGTGTCTTGGATCTAAAGTGTCGAGCTACTAAAATGCCTAATTTCTTTCCCAGTTTATGTTTTTTTGAAACACTCTGCTTTGATAGAGCTCATTATTTTAAAGCAAGTGGCTTCCGAGTGCTGGGGTACCCCAGAGGCCCGTACATAGACCCTGACAACTAATGAGTGCTTGTGCTCCTCTCCCTGACGGTAATCAGCTCCTCGTTGATGATGCCGTTCGTCTCAATAACACAGACGCACGTCTCAGCGTGGAGCTGAACCTCAATCAGGCCGACAGTCTGCGTTTGCTAATGGCTACAAAATAACAAGACTATTGAAAAATTAATGTGAACTAAAACGCATTGCGTCTTGAGGAACCGAAAGAACGCTCCCCATCTCTATGTCCTTGTCTGATAAAAAATACAACATGCTCTTTGATGGCATTTCCATTTTGGCATATCTGGGAGACAACTGCATCTAGTACGTGAAGTTCTACTAGGTTCACGTTGTTATTTTAGGGCGAAAACTTTCATAAGTCATCCACGTTGCTGTATCCTGGGGTAATTGGTGTTGGTGTATCTTGGGGTAATGGTCACAGTGTACAGGTAACAATTTGACATGGGAGACTGCTGTCAAAATATGATGTAAATAGGGAGAATTCCTGGATCTTGGTAAAAATGAAATAAGTGCATAGAGTAGTGACAGCTAGTGCTAATTGTATGTATATATGGTGTAGTTCAGCCTCACTTCGTCTAGTGCCAAGGATGCCGGTTTGAGCCTGACCTCAGTGGATGATGTGTCTATGGGCCCTTGAGCAAGGCCCTTAACCCCCCACTACCTGGGTGCTGCGAGCTGGCTAGCCCTTGGCTGTGACCCCCCCACCCAAGCTTGCTCACACTTATATGAGCAGCATGAAGGTGAAAAGAGAATTTCCCCCTGTGAATTAGTAATGTACCACTGTTCTAAGTGATGCATTTATACTGCGATGGCCGTATACACCCCCAGATGTTAGGGTATGGGTGCCGTTCCTGTTATACACTACGGCCAGTCGCTTTGTACTGTCTCTAGTGCCATATATACTTTTTGTACTATACTTACTGCCTTATACTGTAGCTTTTTAAGGACTATTTTTGCCAAATTGTATTGGTTCCAGTGCTGTTTTTTATGTACTATTTTGTTAAATATTTAGTCCCCTGTTATTTTATTCTGTTTGTTCTATTTTTATTTAACTTACTGTCATTTATAACATTGAGTGAGAAAGTAGCAAACTTAATCTTGTTGCAATGTGCAGTGTCAGTGGTACTTGTGCAATGACAATGAAGATATTAATTAATTCATTCATTCCTTGGGCGGCCTCTGGTTCAAATCCCATGGTCAGCAGAGGGATTTCACTGTTGGGCCCTTAAGAAAGGGTCATAGCCCCAACTGATCCAGGGACTGTCTGACTCTGCTTTCTCAACCACATGACTCAGATAAAAGTGTTACAACACTGTAAATTATTCTTAGCAGCCGCCATTCAATGAAATAGGATGAAAAATGATAAACGAGAAAGTAAATATTAAGATAATAATGCACTGCCCCCAAACTACTCTACGGCTGAGCATCTCCCTTACAAATGAAGCAGATGCTTTCAGTTTTCACACTGTGTATTTATCAGATAAGTTTATACAAATGAGGAATGCTTGGGGTCAGAGAGCAACCAGCATTGCTCAAGGCCCACTGGTGATAGGATCACTCTACTGGGCATAGAACCCACTGAAATACAATGAGTCCTAACGAAGCTGCACATCACTAACCACAGGTGTTGTTTCCTAATTCTGCACAGCAGCCATGGAGTTTGTCATTGTGCTGCAACGTAAAATCAATCCCTGAAGAGCCGTGGCCGGTGAGAGCCACAATGTGACTGTAGTTTCATTCATCAAAATTATAATCAGGTGGTAATTATGGCCATTCTCCAGCACATTTTTCTCCTCTGTTAAACACATGCTGTATATGGAGAAGCCTATGGCTTCAGTGGAAGTTCAGCGGCCACATAAATAGATAATGAGGAATTCACATGCCATAAACGTGCCTGACTCATCTTCTCAAGCATGAAACATCTATCATGTTAGAAGGCCTCAGAAGACTTTCACATTGTGGTCAAGTCCTCAAAATGAACAAGCAATTTGTAGGTCTCTATCTCTCGTGTTGATTCTCGTGACATCAGGTGCTTCGTTTAACAATGCCAATACACTTAAATATTTCCACCCATCTGTAATGGTTTACCTAATTCAGGGTCACAGTGGGGTCGGAGCCAATCTCAGGAAGCACAGGGTACAAGGCAGTGGGATATTCAAAACAAAGGCCAACCTTTGCACACACTCAACACGCTCAACACACTCAAACGCTGCAAGGACAATTTAGAGATATTAGTTCACATTAACTGGGTTTTGTGCTAAGGAGGGAAATACGCTCAAACAGATTCCACACACACACTCAATGGACAAGTATAAAGCCTCTAAACACTAAAGGTGTTATACTAATTATAGGCATACTATATTTATTGTTTAGTTCCGTGTGTGCAGTTTGCATGTTCTCCCAGTGTTGGCGTGGCGTTTCATCCAGGTACTCCGGTTTCCCTCCACAGTCCAAGGACATGCTGAGGCTAATTGGAGTTACCAAATTGCTCATAGGTATGCATGTGTGAGTGAATGGTCTGTGAGTGTGCCCTGAAATGGGCTGGCCCCCCATCCTGGGTTGTTCCCTGCCTTGTGCCCGTAGCATCTGGGATAGACTCTGGACTCCTGTGACCCTGAACAGGATAAGTAGTTACAGAAAATGGCTGGGAGGATGGATGGATGGATGAATGGATGGGTTTGATGATTAAAATGGTTTAATCAGCCATCATATCTTCTCTTTTATAATGTTTTATAATAGTGCCACTATTTCCTCCTCTTCCTTTTATAAAGCATTTATTGAAAGCACGGCTACACTTCTATTTTATAATTACTTTTCCACTGGTTTTCACATTCCTCCTTTGAGATATGCGAGGAAAACAATTAGGAGAGAAAATGTGATAGGTTTATGTGGTAAATAATTTATCATGGGCGGAAAAAGATGATTTTTGTCCTCAGTGAAGTGCTGGATTTTCTGTTAATGAAAACGGTGACAAGCATTCTGCATGCAGCTAAAAACCTGAAATGTTTCAATTTCAAGAACACAATGAATCAGTGATGAAGTCACAGTTTCTCTGAAGGCCAAACATAGGACTGTAAATTGTAAAACATTTAAACATTTTTCAGTAACTGTGTAGAAACATAACAGGAAGAGGGAAATGTGTCACATTCCTATGTCATATTTGAAGGTTATCTAGGAATCAATATCAAAAACAACATATCATTTTTTAGATGAGAAAGCGAAGGAAAAACTATTGAATTCTCAAATTCAGCACCCATAGTTCTAATATATTAAAAGTTGTTAAGTTGTGTGAGTGCTGTTCTGGTGATGTGTTTGGTTCCAAACCCTTGTATTTGGTTCCTTTCACCCACCACTCGCCCCTCACATGGATCAGTTCCCTAAAAACCAAAAACCACGCCTGAGAAGGAGCATATGCCAACTTCAGCCATTCAGCATATTGATATATCGAGCAGTGAATCAGTCAGTTTTTCCTGTTCGCTTAGTTACAGAGGCAATTACAATGAATAAATATCAAAAATATGAAAAATATCTAAAGCCAGCTAATGAAAAGGTAAACTGTTATTCAAAGCGCGTGGCCTTTCAGTGAACATGGATCAGCAAGAAGCAATATGCTTTTATTACAGCCCTAGAGAAATAACCTGTACTGTCCATTTTTTATTAATAAAAAGTCCAGTATGTATCACTATTGTAATATGTGTTTTATATCAAGTTGCACCATATTTGATTTTATAATTTTGTGAAATATATTCACTTTAAGAGGTGATAGCTCATTGTTGGGTTACTATTACATGAACACGTGTCTTTATTCTCTAAATGTGTCACCTCCACTATGATCAGGACTAACATGAGGGACGGGACATTAATTGACTCCTGATTGAATCCAGCTTTTCACCCATACGTAGTCAGGTATAAGCATTTCATAAGCTTTCTAATTTCAGATTTAGGTTACTTCCCACTTTTTGGAAAATATTTACAAGTCTGTACATTTCCACATTATGAAAGACTATATAATTCTCTTAAACTAATATAGTAATAAGAATAAGTGTAACCATCAGTTAAAGTGGCCACATAAAACAATTGTAATAATCTTTACACTTGGGGATGTCACTTGCACACAGGTATAACCCACTTGAACATGAAGTGGTATTAGCTAAGAATGATATTATTATATTAGGTCAAAATGAATCGGTACGGTTTAAGATTACATGTCTCTGTGACGGGTTGGGACCATGGGCACAGTTAGGTCCGATCACTCGGGGCTGTAGCCCCCAGTATTTTAGCCCCGATGCCAATATTCTTTCAAAAACAAACAAAGCCAAGCCCCAGGTAAACTTGACTTAACCCCTGATCTTTTCAATAGCTAGAAACTCCCCTGGTTGACACCCCATCAAGGACTTCTTCCCCGCCTTGTGGTAGTAGCTTCTGGGATAAGCTGCAGGCCCTCACAACCCTGCATAGGACAAGTGGGCACAGAAGATGGATGGATGAATGGATGGAGGGATGGATAAATGGATGGATAGTTATATGCATTGAAGCTGTAAGTTAAATTTTTTATAATTTATGTCATATTCTTCCTTACAGCAGCCATAGAGCCTTTTATTTCGCTGCCTTCTATGCTTGTATACCTTGTATGCTTGTATACCTTGTATGCTTGTATACCATATATAACCTGTATACCTTGTGTGCGTGTATGCCTTGTATACATTGTATGGTTGTATACCTTATATAACCTGTATACCTTGTATGTTTGTATACTTTGTATGGTTGTATACCTTGTATGCTTGTATACCTTGTATAACCTGTATACCTTGTATGCTTATATGCCTTGTATACATTGTAAACCTTGTTTGCCTTGTAGCTGTAAGTTATATTTCTACTTATCATTTCTACTTTGTTGGTGCCATAATACACAATACTCCAAATTTTTAGCTTGGTCTTTAAAATTCCCTCTTTGGGATTTAAACAGGATGTCTCAGCAATGAAGGCTATTTTCATTGCATTGTTATTTTAATCATCCATCCATCCATCCATCCCTCTTACTGATTTTCTATCCTGGGAAACACAGGGCACAAGGCAGGTCACATCCTGGATAGGATACGAGTTACCATATTTATTATAGATAGAAGATGTTATTAAAAGCTGATACATTTATCCATCCATTTTTCATAGGTGCTTATCCAGTGGGGCCTGGGTGATCCTTGGTGAGCCTGGAGCCTGTTTGAGCCTGGAGTCTTGGTGAGCCTGGAGCCTGGGTGAGTTTGGAGTCTGGGTGATTCTGGGTAAGCCTGGAGCCTGGGTGAGTCTGGAGTCTGGGTGAGTCTGGGTAAGCCTGGAGCCTGGGTGAGTCTGGGTGAGCCTGAAGCCTGGGTGAGTCTGGAGTCTGGGTGAGCCTGGGTAAGCCTGGAGCGTGGGTGAATCTGGAGTCTGGGTGAGCCTGGGAAAGCCTGGAGCCTGGGTGAGTCTGGAGCCTGGGTGAGTCTGGGTGAGTCTGGAGCCTGAGTAAGCCTGGATTAGCCTGGGTGAGTCTGGAGCCTGAGTAAGCCTGGATTAGCCTCAGTGAGCCTGGGTGAGTCTGGAGCCTGACCCAGGAAGCCGTTGGCAGCGGACACCCTGGACAGGCTGCCAGTCCATCACACAGCACACGTGTAACACAAAGGCCAATTGAGAGATGCTAATTTCCCTAAATGCAATTAATGTATTAACACCATTTAATATTATTCAATCACGTTTGATAAGGAAATTAGTGTATTTTAAAGTTTTTTTACTTAGTCATAGGTAAGGGGTGTTATCATTCCCTGAAATATCTGTTCTTTTAGATGTTTTTATTATTATTCCTTAAACTGTTAAAATTGAGGTTGTACATATTATGAAGCATATAATTAAATGTTTACATTCAAAGAAAAAGTAATTACATGTGAGAGAATGAAGAAGCTCCTTTTTTGTAATGTATCCCAGAATCCCCGAGGCCTCCTCAAAGGCAGCCTGCAATGAGACGGATGTGTTCTCCTCCGTCGCCCCAAGCCCCGCCCTCGAGGAGCTGGCGCCTCGCTCCTGCCCCTTACCCTGCTGCTGCGGTACCTCACGCCGTCTCAGCGAGGGCCAGATGTTCACTGGGAAACTCCTGCAAGGCGTTTAAATTAAGTATGAGATCTAGAAATTGAAGGAACAGCATAATTCAGAATTAAAAACAGTGCCAGGACAATCTGCTGGGGATAATTATGATGAGATATGTAAACAGTGTAGTTGATGCACACCTAGTGAGAGAGCCTGAGGAAGTTACTTCCTCTGCTCCATTGTCCTTCCTGTCCACCTTTACGGCATCTTTGATTTAACGAGGAAGAGATGAGCGACGCCATCCGATGCGACCTTTAACTGCAAGTCTGGCAGGGAGCGGACCTATGCGAAGGGAGGTCATTCAGTACCAGTGACATAATGTCATTTACATCAGGGAGAGCCAACCATGGCTTAAGCAATACTGGCAAATGCTAGGGGCACTGTCCGATCGGGGGGGGCTGGGGGCCAGGTCACCCCAAAGGGAAATGGGAGAAGATGAAAATTTTTTAGCCTTTATTATATTTATTTACTAATATTATTTTGCATAATTATTTTGAAATAATTAAAAGTTTATTAAATCCTATTAAATATTTTTTTCATTTGCTCAGTGCAGCCTCCCATCTGTATCACGTGCTGTCAGTGTCTTTAGGTAATGCCAAAAGCGTGTGATACAATTAATGGTATCTAATTCAAGAAGGCGTTACCATGTCAGAAAGACCAAAGCCCTCCGGTGCCCAGGGAATAAAAATAAGAAGAGGAATTAAAACAGGTAATAATCGCTAATGAGAGTAATTACTGTGTTCCTGATTGCGGCAGGTAGGTGGCGCAGAATGTTACTAGCCTGCTTTGCTCATGTAATAAACAGCTATAATGAATATCAACCACTGCTTAGGTGAATTCACTTGGGAAAGGTGGAGATACCTTTCCAGGTGTTGGGGAATGGCGAAAAGCTGCACACGATATACACTTTTTCTTTTAAGTGTGTTAATTGCTGCACTGGGTCTGTCTTTTCCATTTTCACCCCCCCCTTTTAACTAGCAGTTTCAAACCATTGAATTTTCATTATTGATTAGTCTTACATGGAAAAAAGCACGTATCATGTGAGAGAAGTGCTAATTGGATGAGGATTTTTTGTGCATGAATAATAAAAGTTTAATTTGTCTCACTATTTAGTTCCTGTTTAAAAAGTTATAATGTGGACACGCCTCTTCAACATAGCGTGGACGTTGGGGACGGTGCCTTTGGATTGGCAGACTGTGGTGATGTCATTAAGAAAGGGGACCTGAGGATGTGTCCCAGCTTGAGGGGCGTCACACTCCTCAGCCTCGCTGGGAAGGTCAATGCCAGGGTACTGGAGAGGAGGGTCAGTCCGTTCGTTGAACCTCGGATTCAGGAGGAACAATGCGGACTCCATCCGGGCTGCGGAGCACTGGACCAGCTCTTCACCCCCGCAAGGATACTGGAGGCTTCATGAGAGTTTGCCCAACCAGTCTACGTGTGTTTTGTGGCTTGGAAAAGGCACGAACTCATGTCCCTTGGGGGGTCCTGTGAGAGCTGCTTTAGGACTATGGGGTGTGGGGTCTGTTGTTATGAGCCATAAGGTCCCTGAACAAACAGAGTGAGAGCTGGGTTTGCATCGCCAGCAGAAAGTTAGACTCGTTCCCAGTGGGTGCTGGACTCCGCCAAGGCTGCCCTTTATCAGCGGTTCTGTTCATAATTTTTATTAGCAGAATTTCTAGGTGTAGCCAAGGGGCAGAGGGGGTCCGGTTCACGGGCCTCAGGATCACATCTTTGCTTTTTGCAGATGACGTGGATCTGTTGGTCATCTGGCGACCCGCAACATGCACTGGAGCAGTTTGCAGCTGAGTGTGAGGGGGCGGGGATGCGGATCAGCACCTTCAAGTCTGCGGCCATGGCTCTCCATCGGAAAAAGAGTAGATTGCCCTCTCTTGGTGGGGTATGTGTTGCTGCCCCAAGTGGACGAGTTTAAGTATCTCGGGGTCTTGTTCACCAGTGAAGGAAGAAGGGAGCGGGAGATGGACACGCGGATTGGTGTAGTGTCAACAGTAATGCTTTCGATATGCCAGCCGATCTGCATTCCTACCCTCACCTATGGTCATGAGCTCTGGGTAGTGACCGAAAGGATGAGATCACGGATACAAGCGGCAGAAATTAGTTTCCTGCAAAGCATATCTGGGGTTCAGCCTTAGAGATGGAGTGAGGAGATCGGACACTCGGGAGGGGCTCAAAGGAGAGCCGCTGCTCCTCCACATCAAAAGGAGCCAGTTAAGGTGGTTCAGGCATCTGTCTAGAATGCCTCCTGGACGCCTCCTGGGCGGCTCCCTGGGGAGGTGGTTGAGGCATGTCCAACCCGGAGGATAACCCAGGACAGACCCAGGATACGCTGGAGAGATGATATCTCTCTGCTGGCCTGGGAACGCCTAGGTATTCCCCCGGAGGAGCTGGAGGAGGTGGCTGGGGAGAGGGGGAGGTCTGGGCATCCCTGCTTAGACTGCTGCCCCCCAATCCTGACCTGGATAAATGGCAGTGGATGGAATAGAATGGATGTTATAATGTGACTTACATGCTGTTATTGGCTGGGTTTTAATACCACCCCTGCCAGGCCCGGTCAATCCTACAGGCAACATAGGCAGCCACCTAGGGCACCGCCTACCTGCCAGCCAAATTCCCTTTGCCTCAAATGGGGGGTGCCAGTGGTGATTCTCACCTAGGACACTACATTGGCTAGGACTGGAACTGATTTATATTGACCTAATATCATAATATCATTCTGAGCTAATACCATGTCGTGGTCAGGTAGGTTAACCCTGTGTGTTCGAGCTTATCAATCAGATATGAATAATTTTCAGGATGCCTCTAAAGTTCGTCTCCTTTTCACTAATGCTCAGTGCTGTTATGGACGTTGTGATACATTATGTGTGTGCCTAAACGTGATACTTGTGGTTTGTTAGGTCGGTCTATATACGAAGCATATACAGTTAACCATAAAAACTGTACATGACTGTAATCTGGTCTTCATTAGTGTCATATACACCACACTGGAAAGATAATCAGCTCTTATCGAGTCGTATTTCTGTTGACTCCTTACGTACTCACATTGCACAGAGGACACAGTGTGCATGCCCAGCAGGCAGTAATGAACGATACTGTTAGTTTCCTGAGCTAATCCCGTCAGCTTGCTTGGGGCGGGTGGTGACAGATCAGACTCCTGCACACACTCTAAGACTCGACATCACTGACATAGTGGAATCAAGCAGGAGCATTGCTTCAGATACATGCCTGCCTGAATCTGTGGACCTCCTGTGTCATTCCAAAAAAGCTAAAATTAACCCCCAATTCAACATTACATACCAATTTATTCCTAGTGTTTCCTGGTTCCTTTCTTTGCTCTGTCGCAATTATAAAAATGATGGTAACACTTTACTTAGAGCTATGATCTATAATGCACTATAGATACCTTCATATTGATTCATAATGGTCAGTATAAGGCATTATAATGCAATATTAAGGTATTAAGAGCTTCATAGAGCATTCATAATGCATAATATGAAATGCTATAATGTAAATATAGCTATAATTTGTTATGCCTTTTCCTAAATAGTTATAGTAGTGTTTACAATACTTTATGAATGCATCATAATGCATTATGAAAGTATCTAAAATGCATTGCAAGAGTGCATTAAGTAAAGTGTAAAATGAATTAGTGATTAATGCTATTACCTCTCTCCCCAACCCAATTCCCAGCCCACACTATGAAACGCAAAATTTGTCAACGCCTCATCTCCTACAATGCCCCACAAAAGCATAGGTTGTATATGAAATGCTACATTATATTTTTATGTCTCACATTTTTTTCCCGTTGAATTCTTATTTACTCTAACTTTGTTTAGTTATGGCGTGTATTTGTTTATATTGTGAATGAATCATCATGAGGCTGACTAACGGTCCATAGGCGCATTACGAAATGCTGAATATTTGAATACATTACTAAAATGCAATTTATTAAAGCAGAGGGTTCGTGGTCAGGAGACTGATTCCTGCACTTCAGAAACAGACACAGACCTGCTTCTTTGATATCAAAGATGCAAAATGAGATTATAATCTAGGCCTTGAATGTCTATATTAAACATATCTTAAACCTTCTGAAAGTTCAGTGCGCCATACAGCAGATAAATGCGGGTTTATTTCCAGTTATCTTAACACTTAGAGAAAGCATGATTAGAGAATGCAGGTTGGCTTTATAAATTCAGATGTGACCTACTTGTCTGACCTTTCCCGGACCTCTAAAATCAGTCTGGGGAAGAGGAATGGAGATGGTCTGTGCTAGTGTACTAAGATTTTTCATTACCAGGCACCCCTGCCATGCCCATAAGCAAGAGAGGTATCCCCAAGGTAAAATTCATTTTAGAATTTAACCCGGCCTACTTTCCTCCCGCTCGCCAGGACGTGCAATAAATGCTCAGCACAGGAGAGGAACTGGGCCCTTTCCCACATGCTTCAAGGAGATTCATCCCCCAGTGGAAAATCCCGGGGTCTAGTACGTGCCCGTCCTGGTCTCCCTCCGCGGATTTTTGCTGAGCAAGCCGATAATTGCGGTCCCTGATGTCGTACATCAATGCGGCGCCCGCCTGGGCCTGGAGCGCGAGGTGCCGCGTGAGGCTAATGCATCACGGGGTAACTGGGTCTGCGGCTGTGGAGCACCCCCCCCCCCCGCCACCCCCACCCCAGCCTGCTGGTGTTGGCTAAATAAGGCCCCCGCTTTACCGGCAGGGACTATTTATGAGTGGAAAAAAAAAACCCAGAAGCCTTGTTAATGCGGCCGAGGGCCTGCTAAAGAAGCACGGCTGGGGTGGCAGAGCAGCTTCTTGTTATTTCCCCACTAATGCCCCTAGTTCTCATTATTAAGATTTTAGTCTTAAAAACCCTCATTTCTGAAAATAGAATCGCTAAGAGGGAAATGCTGCTATCTTAATGACCTTCTAAGGCACTGAGAGCTGCGTTGCTGCTAAAAGTTAAGTTCTGTGCTGGGATGCTGGTAGAGGGTTATCCCAGATGGGTTAGCACTGCCAACCTCATTTACACTGATGCTCAGATTTTGTGGACTTGCCCATATTTAATCAGAATTAAACAGAGGAAGTTGTGCATGTTCTGGAAAAACTGTGAGAAACTACTACTAAAATTATTGAACCTGATGCACCAATAAAAATGAAGTTGGTGAGTAGAATCAGATGGATGGATAACTGGGTACTGAGCTAAGGAAACCATTATGATTTTGTTTGGCCCAGTTTGTTAAACACAGGTAATATTTTTTTATGTCTTTCCTGCAGGTGAATGAAAACCACAGCCCACTGAGAGCTGACCTGCATCTTCAGGATATCGTTTCAAGTGTTTATCACAGTGAGTCTTTGAGCATTGTTCTTGTTTTATGACTTCATTCGAATGCTAGTGCATTTTGACATGCCCAAACATGTGACATTATGTACGCGGACATACCAAATAGCTTCTCATTCAGATCATTGATATACAATAGTTTTGTCATGCAAGAGCAATAATAAAGACAATTATTTACCAAATAGAGTCAGAAAATGCTACTTCAGCATCTCCAGTGTTGGGCATTTCAGGTCCAGAAGCTACAAATCCAGACCATGGTTTTGTTTCTACCAACCAGCTGAGTCCTCTGTGACTGTGGCTC
>JABFEB020000040.1:28938886-28950363 GCA_019775895.2 Stomatorhinus ivindoensis
GGGGGGGTTAGACATCACCCCCAGTAGCACCAGGTACCATCAAGCTAACATCAGAAGGTCAAAGATATTCGAAAATATGATAAAAAAAGGAACCCAGGAGCACCTTAACGATTCAGTCCAAGATGGCAGGCAGGGGGTACAAACATTGAGCAGCTCTGGCCATGGTTCTACCTACAGGCTGCCGGGAAGAGAGACGACCTCCTGCCGCGTGTGCCTTGAGAATACCCGGACTGGACTGTATGCACACACCCCCAGCGCCTACTACCAGCCGGTTAGCCACTGATGGCTTCGCACTACCCCCCCCCCCCCCAATACACACACAGACACTTTTGGAGAGCTATTAAAATCACACCCCTCCACCCAAACCACACCGCCATGATTTATGCACGCCTGTGTCGTTTCTGGAACCTTCCACATCGGGGACCCCACGTGAGGCGGCACTCCAGGGCCATGAAACCTAGTACACCAGCAGTGCATCAATGTCATACAATCGCATGTCAAGCTTATATTCAATTTAGCCAAGTGCCAGCGACAAATTCGGCGATTCCCATGCGCACTTTAGGATTATTTCATTGCTTTAAATTTCATTTGTTCCAACAGGCGTCTCCATAGCAACGGGAGCCAACCCCGCAAATTGTCGGGATAATTGGATATCTTATCTTTGTGTTGCTCTCAAATCGAATGATTCTGCTCAAATTGCAACAGCCAATCAAATTTCCCAGCCTCCTGAGTAATAGCGGTCTGGAAGAAGCCGCATCCATCTCGGTTTCCCAGCCATATTCGGTGGGGGGGCGATGACAAAAAAAAAAAAAAAAAAACAGATGAGATGGGGTCATGAGTCAGATTTCAGTCTCCCGGGGGATCATGGGATATCATTGATGTTCCATTAGCTTTAGAATACAATTCAAACCAGTATTTAGCCCAATTAAGTCTCTTCAACTCAGGCGTGCTGCAAGGGCTCCCACAGGTAAAGTTCTTTAAATTATTTTGCTTTCCATTTGTGCCCTCGTTCATCTGCACTGAAAACAAGCCAATTAGCATTCGGCAAATTAAACACAGGAGAGGCGCGGACCAGCTAGATTAGGGGCTGTTTGGTCGTTTAAACAGCCCAGAAAATCATTGCAAACAAAACAACTCAAAAAATA
Source organism: Stomatorhinus ivindoensis (assembly GCA_019775895.2). NCBI lineage: Eukaryota > Metazoa > Chordata > Actinopteri > Osteoglossiformes > Mormyridae > Stomatorhinus > Stomatorhinus ivindoensis. The sequence goes on from JABFEB020000040.1 coordinate 28,940,032, forward strand.
AACAAAAAAGGTAAATAAGAAAGTTTTTACCAGCAAGGGAACGATGGAGGGGGCTGTTTTGTAGACAGCATTAGTAGGTGACAAGTCTGCAGGAAAGTGCTCACAGAACAGGTCTAGGGACAGGAACCACTTTTCAACATAATTCCATAAGATGCCTTAAGAAATTTGTGATGAAATTTGGAATGATGCTGGATCGGGTACTGGGGCTACAATCCACTCCAAGGCCAAGCAGAGAAGGATGGTCCAATATCCCGCACCCAACCTTAGTCAAGGGATGGTGATTACACCAATGCTACATTTAAACAGAACCTACTGGGTGAACAACAATTCCAGTAACCGGCACCCAAGTTCTCCAGAATGAAGCGACAATGTCACCCACCCCCACCGAATCCAATCCCCTCTAGGAGTCCAGTTTGGAAAATCCCCATAGACTGCAACCAATCACATGCAGATATTCATCCGCCCGTCGTCCCAAAAGGCGAAGGCTTCTCCAGCAAAAACTCTGATTCTATGGTGCAGAACATGGCTGCCTACGGTTCAATACTCATAAAATCTACCTCATGACCTATTCTCCAGACGGAAAAACATCACCGCACATCCGTCGCTTCCCGCAACCTTCCCGGCGAGTCGAGACCAGCTAAGCGACCCACTACACTGTGTGGGGCCATGCGGGTATGTTAGGGCTTTCACATCCCTGACTAAAGCCCAACCCTGAACCATTTCACTGAAATCAGAAGCTGCACTTTTCCAGTGGAAGACTGCCGCTGTGAATAAAAAGGATCATTAAATAGAATGCAGCTTGTTTCTAAAGCTGATGCACGTTTGAACTCATTATTCAAGTATGCTTATTAATGAACAAAACACTGACCATTTTATATTCGAGTACTAAAATTTCCCTCCAGAACGGTGTTTTGCTAGTAGGGAAAAAAATTAATGAATGGTAAATGGACTGCATTTATACAGCAGTTTTCTACTCCGAGTACTCAAAGTGCTTTACAATACATGCCTCACATTCACCCATCCACACACCGGTGGCGGAGGCTGACACGCAAGGCACCAGCCTGCACACCGAGAGCAATCCGGGGTTCAGTGTCTTGCTCATAGACACGTCAATGGTGTCAGGAGGAACCAGGGCTAGAACCTGCAACCCTCCAGGTGCCGAACGGTAGCGCTACCTCCTTTGCCACCATCTTCCCCATGATGAGCTTAATGAAATGGGAAACATGAGTTCCAGAGAACAAACACGGAGCTCACATAAACACGTCAGACTTTTTAACCGGCCTGTATAAAGGAGTATAGCAAGCTCCACATCTCTCTGGACACGTCAACAAAAGAAAATTAGGAAGAACTAAAAGAAGCTCGTCACCACCAAGTTGACACAAACCCACACTAAACCGGGACAGGTAACCAAACCGGGCATCCCCAAACCCGCTGGCGAATCCAAGGAGCCAATCAGCAATGAGGCCAAACTCTATGCATCATGCACCGTGACACCCGTAAGAGGACTTTCCATGGAAATGGTTTAAGCGCCCCGGGAAGAAACCCTGGCAAAAAGATTCACGTTTGACGGCTGCCGGAGTGCAGCCCATACAGCGCTCAGTGACATTAACGCCGCGCGAACGTGTTCGATTTGCTCGTGCCAGAGCTTAGCGGCCGTGACAGGAGCCCGTGAGGAGAGCACAAGTTGCCATCGGCATAAACCGGAAACGTGCAATGTTATGGTGCTCCCTGAGAGTACAACACGGTAACATACACCGCTACCCATCAGCAGCACAGTGCACTCAGACCCACCCCGTCATATAAACGTTGTAGCTATGTGCACTATTTGCCTCATTTGTGCACCGCTACATATTTATGCAACTGCAAAAACTAGTTAAACGACCCGTGTAGTTGCAGGCAGCAAGCTTTGAATGTTAGGCTTTCTGTAGCAGAAGTACTTAAAATATAAAGTTTCTGACCTTTGCATAGCATCATGTACATTTCTGTGCCAGAGCATTTGAATGCAGAGGTAATGCACGCGACCCAACAAAGGCATCAACGTATTAGTATACTAGCAATAGTGCATTATCACTTACACAGCACATCTGACCCCAAAGGCCAACTAGACATCATGTTATGAGCACGTACAGCTGCTGACCATTTCTATTCAGTCTTTATGCGTTTTTAAATCTCATCAAGCAGCTGTAGAAGCAAATTCCAGCATACAGGACCTGGACCCTAAAGGAGGACTGGAGTGCATGATTTCATGGGGCCCAGTGTCACCAGAACAAAACAGTGCAGCCGACGATCCTACTGAGAGCCAATATGGAGGGTCAAAGCCAACGCACTGACAGCTACGCTCCGACGACAGCGTCGATCTAGTTATAATGTCCCGACAGCGGATTCAATGGAAAACCGCAATGAATGATGGTTTTACTTCGACATCCTGTTGAAGCTGGTCAATCACAGCGAGGAAATGGCATTTCTTTCCAATCAAAGCTTTATTAATGATAACCCACTTTACGTGTAATATTGAGAGCACACTGCCGAAGGCAAATGTGAAGGTTCATGCTTGTGCATCAGTGACATCTTAGAGCATCTGTTTGGGTAAAAGCACCCAACAGGTCAATAGATGCAAACATCAATACTTTGTGACTTTTTCCAACTGCAGCCAGCCTGCCCACCCCCTCAAAAAAAAAAAAAACACCAGTTATTCAATGATCTTTGACACTAGAGCCCTGGTCAGTTTTGTCGGCACTTGCAGGGTCCTCCCTGAGGACAAGAGCCGTCCTTTAAGGTCATATGGCTTATATGACATACAGTGTTGGTAGAAGATTAATGGAGGAGACTGGTTCTCCAGGTGTCTTTTAACAGACCAACTGAGCTGGTCCTCCAACGCCTTCTGCTGAAGTATCAAACACAACCCTGCAGATAATTTGTAGATCCCCATCTTGCTCTAGGAGAGCAGAGAATTTGTTTACCAAATAAACTGCTTTTGTCTCTCCGAATCCTTGAAGGAGCACCAAACATGGCCGCCAGGACAACCACGAGGACCACCATCCGTAGCCCCAAGGCCCCCAGGGCAACCAGGGACAGCGGAAACTATTTAAGACTTTTTTTTTGTTTCAGTTAAATCAACTGAGAATCATTGGAGCCTCTGCAAACCTGCCTCTTCTTTCTCCTCCACACAATGGATGAATTGGTGCCATTGTGGTACAGGGAAAAAAAGGGGGGGGGGGTCGAATGAGAAGGGGAGTAGGGTTGGGGGGGCCCGATGACCCATGACCACTCCCCACCGCGGCTCTCCTTACGGTGTTAGCCACCTACACCCCTCCCCATGGGAAATCCTGTCTCAAAGCCAAAACCCCCCAATGAAGAAGAAACGGAGGCTGGAACGGCCACTTTGTGCTGTTTTTTGTGAAGGAGGGGAGGGGGCGTGTGGGATGGCTGAGTAAACAGCTCTTACAAGTGAAGTGAAGCGTCCCGCTTTTCAAAGCACAAAACCGGCATGGTAATTGAGTGAGATTGGCGAAATTCTAACTAATGAAATTAAAGCAACACACACACACACACATTTACAGTCACATGGTTTATACCAGCAAATCATAGCCAATTTGTAATTCCATGGGTCTTTGTACCTCCAGGGCCAATTCAGAGGGAAAGTGGGGGGTTCTTTAACTAATAAAAAAAAAAGAAACATGCACCCTGCACCCCCCCCCCCCCCCCCATCCAGGCCACGAACCAGGAGGCAGAAAATATCAGAGTCTGCTCGCAGAGTATGACAGGGGCCTGAATGAGCAAATGGGGGCTGAATTAAAGCCTTACTGAAAGGTGGGGGGGGGAAGAAAGGGCAGCAGCGGGGGGCCCCTGCAAGGCCCCGCACGGAGTGGGCCCCGGTGACGGGGCCGCCGCCGCCGGACGGCCACTCGCCCCCCCCCTCCCCCCCCCCAGCCGACAGAGACATTGTCAGGATGACATTTCCCTCACAATGAGCGCCAGCATTTGCTTAAAAGCAATAAAAGAGAAACGATCTGAGGGCCAGCGGGGGAGGGACGAGGGGGGGGGGCGCGTTCCCGGCCTGCTTGCCTCTGGAGAGAAGTGCTGTCAGAAGTAATGGGAGCCGTCCAGGCTCGTCTATACAACATAATGAGCACTTAGGGCTGGCTGGCTTGCAGGGAGAAAGCAGGCCGCGCCGCCCCCCTCCCCCACTACCGAAACACTGATGCCTGCATGTCAGACCCACCGAGCCCCCAAAGAGTCCCCAGCAGACACCTAACCAGGCGCCGTGAATGCATTATTGCAGCGATTATAACGGCGGTTATTTTTACCACACCTCCCAGCCTCATTGGACGCGCCCGCACCGCCGACGGGCTCCGGCGGGCCACCGGGGTCTGTGTTCTGCCACGACAGATGGCACCAGAAAGGCCAAAACAACGGCGCTGCCAACGCCCCGAGGTTACCGCTCGTCTGCGGCTGCCCGGGACTCACCCGAAACAGCCCGGCCCGTCCCGCCTCCCGCCGAGGTCTTTCCCCGCAAGCGTGACGCGCCCCGCCCCTCCCGTAAGCACAGGCCCAGCCATTCTAACCACCCCCCTCCAGCCAAACCCAACAGGATCTCGCCGGAATTCGCCTCACTCTGCCATGCCCGTTTCCCTCTCTGCTTTAGAAGCAATTACGAGAAAATTAATTCGGTCGGCCCCACAGCCCTGCTAATCCTCCAGAAGGTTCCGTGCGGGCGGAGATGAGATGCCTCGGAACCTTCGAAGTGAAATAAGTTGCCCGACACAAACGCGCGTGCACACACACACACACACACAAAGCTGGACTCTGTGACATTCCCAGCAAACAAGCTTAATAAATGGTTCCAAACATGACAGAGGGGAGAGAACAGGAACAGTGGACTCCACTAATCAATTCCACTTGCCACCCCCCCACGGCACACTGGCTGACCGGGCCAGGCAGGCACGGTAATGAAATCAAACAGGGGGGTGGGAGGTCGCCACGGCAGCACAAATTCATCAAGTGAGAATTTCATTCCACGGCTGAACCACCACGCTGTCAACTAACGATGATCTGCTGATAAAGCACCAATCGGCTCCTAATGGCCACGGTGTTGCCAAGACTGTGATGTTATAAAGTGCACTAGCGAGCACATGAACAAGCATCCCTCACCCCCGCAACCACGAACATCTCCTCTCCAAACGATGACCACTGTAACGTAGAATGTGGATGTTGAGCAACCGCTTCGTCACCCCAACACAAAAGACGTTCAGTCAACTGTCCCAAGACATCACTCGGATGTCACAGCACTGAAGGCTTTGTGAGTTATGCTGGCGCCCTTCCCATGATGCACCAGGCCCACAAAGCCCCGCCCACTGATTCAGGAGTGTCACCCAGGCTTGACCCCTGACCAAGCCCTCGCTTTCCCCCCATCAACTTCAGAAGAGTTCTTCTATAAAAACCAGCTCAGAGAGTCTCCTGCTTTCCTCATTACGCCAAAGGATTTGCCACACAGGTTTAACGCTATCCCCAACTGCCCCCCCCCTCCCCACCCCCAGCCAGTTGTACTCCAGTTTCAAATCAAAAGCAGAGAATTGACAGGGAAAGGTAACAAAGTAATGCATCACCTACCTGTTTGTGCATTTCAATGTTCAGCCCGTAAGACATTTCATAGTACTGCAGAAAAAAGAACAAAAACACAATAGCATCAGTTTATTCATAAAACACATCGGTTTGGGCACATGCACCACCCACTTTGCCGCCAATCTGTGGCACAAAACGCTCACCGGGGCTTTTCATGGACTGGCAGGAGGCCGCAAACTCACCATGACGTAGTGTCTCTGCATCTCCGTCTTCTCGCTGGCCAGTTTTTCACACTCCAGCTTCAGGCTGCAAACAAAACGCACAGATAGCACACGTAAATAAAAAAAAAAAAATAACCAAAAAGGTAACCACCAAAAGACATCAGGTGGAAACCTCTGTGCAGATTCCAAGCCTCACGAGACCGTCACACACGAAGGAATATTCACAATCCTCTCCCCATCAACTATCCCACACCCACCCCTGCCAGAGGCCATTAAATGAAATACGGACGTCCTCGGAAGACAGCTGCAACGCCCAACCAAGTTATCTTGTAAAATGCACCCCCTCCATAGCATGTAGCCAATTTTTGTAAACCCGATGCTTTAATACTTAATTTACAGCCATAGCAACTTGAGGCCCGACACTACATGTGGTGCCCATCTCAGAGCATTTTGTGTGAGGGAGGGAGACTCAAGGAATCACAACATGACATTCTGAGCAGCTGTCTCTAACAGGGAACCATTCAGGGCCCACGAGGTCAAACATGAGTTTAAACAAATTCAGGTTACATCCCCACAAGCGTCAAGACCCCAGTCAGAAACCAAAATCCTCAAACACACAACGGAATACATACTTTACAGTAACGATTTGCAGATATTCTCTGTATTATTTGTCTAATTATGAAAGGATTGGACATGTCATTTTTTTAAAAGTTATCGGCACAGAACATGTTTAAAACCATCCCTAATTAAAGGTCAATTATGCACATGTACTAATATGCAATCCAAAAATGCTGTAGTATAGAGTATATTTACACAGCGCGCACAGACAGTCGCATGGCAGGGGGACAGAGATTATTTAAAGTGATTTAGACGCCACCGTCTGGCTCGGAAGCCATACCGCAGCTTTACCTACCGCAGACTGGACACAAAGAACCTACATGGGGGGGGGGGGACCTTTCAGCTCTTCTCATGTTAATCAGATGTCGCACAAACCTGTGATACTGGGCCTGTAGAAACTGAAATTCCTCTTTTATCCGATCCAAGGACTCCGGGATTGTGAACTTAAACGGTTGCCCAGGAGCCTGATGCGGGGTCTGTAAAAGAAAGAGGTTATTTTTTAAATCCGAAACAACATCCCTTTCTTATACTAAAAAAACGTGTGTTTTTGAATAAGCCGTGAAACGCAGATGTGACATCGGGGACCCGTTTCCCCCCTCCCCTCCCCTCCCCCAGACCCCCAAAAGCCAGATCTGCCATAATGATTATTAACAACAGTCATAAAAACATCGGGCAAACTGTAGCGCAACTCTTCTGGGATGTGGCCTCCGACAACAGTACATGCGATGGGGCGCTACAGCACGACTGGCCGTGTTACTTTAGGTCATCTAATGAGAAACAAAGGGGATGCTTGAAACAAGGGAGCGACTAAGTAGCGCCGATCAAAGGACCGCGGCGATCGCGCGTAGCCGACCATGCGGCACGGCGTCGCGGGCAAAGCAGCTTGTACTCCCAATGCATCGGTCGGCATTACTAACAACCCACGCAACACACCGTCGTTAAACTATAAAAGAGAAAAGTTGTTCTTTATCCGGATATCGACTGACTCACCGGGTGCCTGCTTTGGGGAAACATCGTTGAAGCTCCTCCGGGAATCTGAAAGTCTCGCTTGTTCACGTTTTAAGCTTGTTTCAGGAAGAACTCGGAATCGCCGAAAGGAAAACTCGAGATTAGGATAAATTCATCCTGGACCGTCCCCGATGAAAAGGGGCCGCAAAAGAAGCACCGATGGCCGACCCCCCGTCGTTCTTCCGTGCTCGGTGTCTCCCCAGAACAAAAACAGGCGCTTCCACCGCCGCTGCTCTGTAATTACCTAACTCGGATCCAACTGCGAGCTATTTCTCGATTGCTATTGGTATTCCACCGAAGAGACAGAAATACAATCAAACGATGGGGAGAAAAATTAAATCACCAGACGAACAACCAAAAACAGAGAAATGTAAAAAAGAGAAAACTCCACTGAAATGTATTTTCTGTCAATGTGATGATGTTGGCTCCGGAGAGCAATATCCAGCAAAAGAAGCCTAGCGAAGGAGCGCACGACAAAAACAAACAAAAACTATTCCGACAGAAGTCCAAAACCCATCCAGAATCGCACGCAATTGAATCATCAAAAGTTAATTGCGACTGTGCCCCCAATTAACGATCAGCTCGGGGCAATGTTTGACATGTATAAAACACCCTATGCGACCAAAAAGTACTCAGCGGTACGTGTCCAACAGAATATCATACCAATAAAATCATGCAATGAAAAAAAACAGTAGTATTGGTGATGATAATAATAATCTCTATAATAGGAATAGCAACACCGCTCTTTACCCTACTCTCCTCCACTGGTCACTTTCACACGCGGTTTCACACTCTCAGAGCTAACCATGCGAAGATCCGCCCCGAAAACTGAGAACATCCAATGGAAGCAATCTCGCCACGTGGGTAAATGACGCAGTGAGCAGGAATGACCAATAGGATTACTGCTCTGGAGTTGAAGACGTCGATTACGTTGAGCTACGCGGGCGCCAACCAATGGAATGGGTAGCTGTGTTGAGCTTGGAATGAAGAACGAGAAGTCGGGCTACAGGAGAGTGACAATTCTCAATTGTCAATCAAAGTAACGTGGTGGAGTGTGCAGTTCTTAAAGGGATAAACACCACCGCTCTATGTTTTGGAAAGCCTGGATTTTTAGTGCATCAGCCTGTTTTGAGGAAGTCGGTTCATGTGACGAATGCTGCGGATGATAATTTTGTGCACATTCTAGATTAATCACGGGGACACAACAAGTACGTCTGCTAAATTGGGTTTAATGAGAAAAATAACCTTGGAACAATGCATTCCCTGTCTCTATCCATTCACACCAATTGCATCACTCATATCCTAATAATTGTGAGCAACTAATTTCTTGTGTCATTTGCATTTTTAAAAAGACGTTTTATGATCCCGTCACCAGCAACATTTAATTGATACGTTCAAAGAGTGCACGCATTACCTTTAAATATATTATGGTTATTATGCCATAAAATGAATAATATATAATTTGAATTACACTTTATATGTTAATTTAACTCTACAGAGTAAAATAAATGCGCCAAGAGAAAATACAGCAGCATTTATTTATCGAAAATTATTATTTCAGTCTCAGTTTTTATAAATTGGAAAATCCGACGTAATGTTTGTTAAAAGAAATCTGATGCAAGAGTAGTAAAAAGGAAGCAAATAATAGATTGTACAAGTTCATCTAGCAGACAGAAGGATGGATACAAGTCATGGGGGAGGAGGTGACCCCGGGTGTGGTGGGAAGTAAAAAAACTGACCAAGCAGCCAACCTGATGTGGCAGGGTCAAGGGTCAGAACACATGCCCTGGGGGGAGTTTCTGTGCTGGAGGTGGAAAGCAGATGGGTGGCTGGTGTGGAGGGAAACACGGCCAAAACAACCACTGCTCAGCTTTGCTCACATGTATAATAAATTACATTTCAGAAAACATCTTCTGCTATCCAAGAAACATCGATAGAGGGGGCATTTTTGGTTTAGCAGCATAGGCTTGAGTAGATTAACAAGGCATAAATATCTATTCTATATATATATAACTTGCTACTTTTTGAAGGTTTTTCTTTCATGTTTGGAGAAGGCCAGTGTAAGCGGAGCTGAGCGTGAAAGACGTCCCATTAGACCAAATACCGCAACTGAACTTCCCAGCCTTATCTTGTTTATACATTATAATAACATAAGCTTCTTAAAGCTGCCTCTCTTTTTTTCAAAGTGACAGTTTGCAAATATCTAGATGCTTATGTCACCCCTTCCTCCTAATCCCCCCCCCCCACCATTGTTTTTATTTGCAAGTGTAAAACTGCTCACCTCGAGAGCCAGATACCCCACTCAGATGCCCTCAACTGGGTAGTTGCAAGATGGCTTTAATTCACCTAAATCACCTGTTTAAGGTTTTTGGAGCAGAACACACATACTGATAGGGAAGCCGTCTGTCTTGCTGGGTTACTCTTCAGAAGGTAGACCGTGACACCTTTCCACCTGTTTTAGTGCCCCCCCCCCCCCCCCTTTTGAGGTGTGCCATTTTCACCTCCAGTAGCAGCAAGGTTGGAAGAGCAGATGTATGGATTTAGAAACCCCTTTCTCTGTCTGCGGTCCAAGTCACATATGTCAAATGCAGGTCACTAACAACTCCCTCTGGTCCTAGTAACAACTGCCCCCGCTTCTGGGGGATAGACAAAAGCAGGTGTTACAATTTCCTAGCTGGCAAGGAATCACAGGAAACAACTTTTTTTTCTCCTTTCTCACGAAAGCGTGTATTTCTGCCCTAAACCCCTGGCACCTCAGTGAGGCCCCTTTCCAGTTCTATCTTAGGGATTTATGGAAATCCTTCCCCAGTAAGCAGTCTCTCACTTCTCGATGACCCATTTGTGCATTAAGAGTGACAGGCTCTTTTTAGTGACTCAACCCCTCACGCTCCTCTTTTTGAACGGCCTCTTACACACCCACAAC
>JABFEB020000040.1:28956834-28967543 GCA_019775895.2 Stomatorhinus ivindoensis
CATGACACTCCACACAAGCTGCATACACTCTACACCATGACACTCCACACAAACTCCATACACACTACACCATGACACTCCACACAAGCTCCATACACACTGCACCATGACACTCCACACAAGCTCCATACACTCTACACCATGACACTCCACACAAGCTCCATTCACTCTACACCATGACACTCCACACAAACTCCATACACACTACAGCATGACACTCCACACAAGCTCCATACACTCTACACCATGACACTCCGCACAAACTCCATACACACTACACCATGACACTCCACACAAGCTCCATACACTCTACACCATGACACTCTACATTTGACTCTAACCCCAGTAATGCACCGTTCAGGTTTGAGGACCCCGAACTCTACAGTACTAACAAGTACTATACACACATATTTATTGTGTGTGAGGATTAGAATTATATAACATTATATAACATTGTGGGGGCCAAATGTCCCCCACATTGTGATGAAAATCTGTTATTTTGATGCTGTGGGGACCATTTTTTAGGTCTCCACAAAAATCTGTGACTGCAGTCGAAAAACTAAAAATGCCAAAAGTCTTTTTGTTTGTTTGGTATTTTGTTTGGTTAGGGTTATGGCTGGGTAGGGCTTAAGGTCATCATGCTGGGATTAGTTTCCCCATAGGAATTAATGGAGAGTCCTCACAAAGATATAATCATGAACCTGTGTGAGTCCAAAGTGTATATATGTATATATATGTATGTATACCCACACTCCTGATGGCTACCATGGTTTCCCACTGAGAGCCAAAAGCCGGACTGAACAGCACGCGGCGCCTAGGTGCATGTACAGACACCTGGAGCCCAACATGCTCGCAAGCTGCTCACAGCTCAAAATATGTCTTCAAATGTCTGGCTTTGGTAGGGGGAAAAAATCCCGTGGTGTACCACTCAATAAAAAGTGTTTATTTCTGTCAATTCATTACTTCTGAAAAGCTCCTCTTGAAAGGGAATGGAAAATTGCAACTTTTAAGACGGCACAGAGTCAGACGCTGCAGAAGTTTAAAGTGCGGGAAACGCGGGGAAACAAAGAACTGGCTAATGTATGCTGCTTGATCTGCCCATTCTCTTTGAAATGTGTTTTCATTCAATTTTAAGCACAAAAGTATTGAAAAAGAAAAAAAAAATCGGTATTTTTTTTTGTGTGATGCAGTTGCAAATCTATCCAGCCATATAAAAGATTGTTTCTAGAGAGAAAAAAAACTATTGAACTCATCAGTTTTAAATCTGTAAACACTTCTTTAAAGCACGTCCCCTGTCTATGGATGCGTTATTTTGAAGTTCTCACAAATAATTAATGAAACTTCTGAAGTAAACAAAAAGAAAAATGTGTGAAGGACAAACACATTGTCAATGTCTAGATAGATCAACGGTGTTTGTAGGGTAAAAATTTGAATGAGAGCTGAGGGATATTGCAAGGAATATTTACAGATAAAAATCAAGCTAATTTGAGCCATGCTTGCATTGCATTTGCGTACCTTTCTGTGCCAAGTGTCTTCTGCTGATGTTGCTGTTGAAAACAGGCCCCAGGACTTTTGAAAACATTTAACAAAGGTGAATAGATTTAATTAGTAGTGCATGAACAGCAACAATATTTCAATGTCCAGCAATGGAAACTAATGTTTAATTTTTTGTTTAAGGTTGCTGGAATACTTCAGTGCATTATTCAATAAACTAGTATTATCAGTTATTGCAAACAAATTCAAACACCAGTTGTTTTTTCTGCATTTATAGGAGAAACTTGCTAAATAGCTCATCTCATGATGGGGTAGAAGGCTAGCCATGGAGGATGACAACAGCCAAGGCCTTTATATCCTGAACACTACAGTGTGGCTCCAGGAGTTTACAGTACATACTAAGCGTATCAGCGATGCTGGGAAAACTGAAATGATGACTAGTTAATGAGGGTGTTAAGTGCTGGTCAGCCATAATCAAATCACACGGCAGAAGGCATGCCAAGGCGCCAGGGCACTATCTGACCTGCTTAGGCTGCCACTTTACTTTGTGTCACCTGATCTGCAATCCATCGGGGACCAGCTTAGATGCAAAGCTTTTTAAAACCTTAAGTAGCCTGCAATGCAGTTAAATCAATCTCATTGGCTTTTTGTACAAAAGCAGGTTGGGGTTAAACATAGCAGGGGAAGGAGACTCACCTCACCCTGACCTCCTACTTGCATCCGGAAAGTCAGGAGTATTCCCTCTTTGCCGTGCCTTTGGGTGACCTTGGTGTAATTATCTTCATCAACTTTTAAAACATCTCTGATGGGATCGCCGTGATGGATCGTCTGAAAAACTGGGTCTCGCGGATCGGGCCAGAGATCAGGATGCAGCCAGAATCCAAGGAGTCGTCAGGAGCAAAACTGTGGGACGGGAATGGGGGGCTTGGAATTTGGGACGGGGTCACAGAGACCTCCCTGGCTGCACACATGCAGAAACAGACTCACACAGTGACATAAACACTCACACGCAGAGACGCATTCAGACAGATACACATGGAGATGCACACACATGCACTGTGAGGTCAGAGGGACTGAACAAAAAATGCTTTCACCAGATCAATGATCATCAAACAGTGAGGGAGGCTGCAGGGGAGCTATAGACAGACCATCTTCTCTTACCCTTATTATGTTCTTACTAGGATTACCTACACTAAGAAATCCCATAATCCTTTGAGCACCTGGCACCCCATCTCTTCACAGCTGTGTGTGTGCATGTACCTCTTCCTAGCCTCAAACTTACCCTACAGAGGCAGGGCATGTGTGTACCTGCTGACAAGCTGCTCTTAAGAGGGAGTTCCGAAGTAATAGCTGTATTGAAATTACATCAATAAATACAACAAAAAAAAATCCCTCCATCCATTTTCCACCCTCTTATCTGATACGGTGCTCTGGGGGCCTAGAGTCAGTTCCAGGAAGCATAAGACACAAGGTGGGGGGGGGGAGCTGAATTTGATGCCAGTCTCCTGTGGGGCCCACACAGTGAACAAGTAATAATAATAATAATAATAATAATAATAATAATAGTAGTAGTAGTAGTAGTAGCAGTAGTAGTAGTATAGTAGTAGTAGTGCTCATCATCATGTGTACCTCAAATCGATGCATATCACTCTAATTACTTAAAGAAATTGCATGATGTGAAATCAGAAACCCAGAAACGAGGCTTACTGCTACTTCTCTGACCACTGACCAATGTGTATTTATAAGGAAAAGTTCAATCGACACCTGTTTGTATACAGAAATCTCATTGGCATTCATATGCTTAACGATGGAAAAAAAATCTGAAAATGACTGCACTGGACTGTAGCCAAAATAACACTTACAGCCTAGTAAAATCAACACATTATTTCCCATCTGTTAAAATCCACTTTTACGAAATGATTTTCTTTTCAGTGTGGCACCTTTGCTGCCGCTTTTATTTTATATAAATAAACTGTCGATAATAATGTGACTCAAGGACTCACTCCATCCTTGTACTGAATGCTGAAGACATGTTCTGGTGCAACATCAACATGCTGTGCGGTTCAATAGGTGTGCCACTGAATGAGTGAGACACAAATGGAAAGTGGAAGAGCACGCTCCTCACTCTCACTGCGTACTTTCAACAGCCAGACATCCTCACTTGGTGGATGCAGTCCATCCACTTTGTCAGTCTTTTGTTCTTACCGTAATTACCTGAGATTCAGGGGTACAGCTTTTTTTTTAACATTACAGTGTAGGGGGTAGGTCAAGGGAACAGCCTCCAGAAGTGTCTGTAAAAGGAGCGTGAATTTATTCACCTACACTCAGAGGTTCTACCCTCTAGTCACTTCTATTTCCTCAGTGCTGGTATCTCCTGTTGTGCCCCTATATCTCAACAAGTAGAGCATTGTGCTTATTAAAGTGAGCGGTCATATCGTCAAATCCCAAGAATCACATATAAATTATCAGCCACTTTGGACGGAAGTGACAGATAAAAGGAATAAATGTAAATCTAGGAAATGCATTTACATCTGGGCATCACTAGAACCTTTGGTTCTCTGCATTGTGTTTCTGTGGCAACATCGGGTGGAAGGAACCATCATACACTGAAGGAACTGCATTGATGGATAGGAGAAGTAGATACAACACCCATCTGATGAAGCACAGTTAAAAAAATACACACATCTCTCTTCTGAGTGATTGTCAGCAGTGGAAAGCAATCCAAACGCAAATTTTATCCATTTTTCATGTTTGTAAATTACCAAAACATTACATTTTCATACTAGAAAATAGATGTGATGGTAAAGCCAGATTGGGTATCACTTCGCATTTTGGGAGAAAGATGATGGTGAATCCAGGCCCGGTATCACTTCACATTTCGGAAGAAACATGATGGTGAATCCAGGCCCGGTATCACTTTGCATTTCGGAAGGAACATTTTGGTGAATCCAGATTTGGTATCACTTCGCATTCCAGAAGGAACATTATGGTGAATCCAGATTCGGTATCACTTCGCATTCCAGAAGGAACGTGATGGTGAATCCAGATTCGGTATCACTTCGCATTCCAGAAGGAACGTGATGGTGAACCCAGATCCGGTATCATTTTGCATTTCAGAAAGAACATTTTGGTGAATCCAGATTCGGTATCACTTCGCATTCCAGAAGGAACGTGATGGTGAATCCAGATTCGGTATCACTTTGCATTCCAGAAGGAACATGATGGTGAATCCAGATCCGGTATCATTTTGCATTTCAGAAAGAACATTTTGGTGAATCCAGATTCGGTATCACTTCGCATTCCAGGAGGAACATGATGGTGAATCCAGGCCCGGTATCACTCTGCATTTCATACTTTTTCCAGCCAAGGCTCCTGTTTGCAGTGGCATTCTGCAGCGTCTTTGAACGCTGACGTAATCTCATATTTATAATCCCTCTGTTTGTTATTCTGTACTCTGTTGCAGCTAATGCCTTGGCAGATAAGGACCTTGAGGTAAAAATCACAGCTGGGAGCTGGAAAGGCTGGATGGGGGAGGAATTAAGGCAGCGTCTAACACGTGTCTGTGTCAACAGTGGCTCTGGGAAGGCTATTCAGACAACAAAGGCCTGCTTATCCTTGTGAACCGCAGCCTGACAAAAACACCATTAAAGGTTTTTATTACTGTTGCAAGTGTCTGTCTCTGAAGTAGACATGATGTGTTTAAAAAACACTTTGTGTAGCATATCTGTCATTGTTGTGACAGGATTCCCAGCTGTGAAATATTGTTTCACAGAGGTGATACAATATGTGAAAACCACATTCAAGGAGAAAAAAAAAGGTCTCACATTTAATTGGTGCTCAATTAATTCAATAGACAGGAAGTCAATAGGAGCAGAAACAGCATGGTGTAAATACATCTTCTACACCAGGGAGAAGCAAAACAAACAAACAAGCATCGGGTAATTGTTCTAATTGGAAATGTAAATGATTAACGATGCTGAGCAAATACACCTCCAGCAAATATAATTGTGCATGCATGAGGGAGAGCGTCAGTGTCGGATAGGAAGGAGAGAGAGATGAGCAGGAGGATGAGCCGGAGGAGGCATGGAAGGAGAGGCTCCGGAAGAATGTGGCGCTTCAGGGACTTGTAAGGAAGCATGAGGTTTAAAGGCTTTTTAACTATCCTGACACGCATGATTTAAAACATTTACACACTTTAATAACAGCTCGTCTACGCCGCCGTATACGGATGCAATTCCAGGGCATGTACGCTTGAACAAAAGCTGAGAAATGATCACAATGGCACAGTCATTTTTATGAAGTTAAATGAATCCCATGTTATCAAAAGGAAAAAGTCACTGGGAAAAAATGTAATTTTATGTTTTAAATTTAAATTTATATACCATTGCATATTACTGACTTTGATGTAGACAGTTGTAACTAATCTGGAATTAGTTTTCATTGGCCCTAAGTTATTGATTTATATTTAAATTATATACAGGTCTGATAAAAGTGAAACCAAAAAATAATATTACTGGGCTCATGCTGAAGGGGGTAAAAACAATAATTTTTGGCAGATTTCTTTCTCCTCCCTTCATTCCAGGTCGATCTGGTTTCCTGCTTTATTACAGAAACAAGATCCTCTGACACTTTCTGGGACACTTGTGTGGTAAAATCAGCCCCCTGCACTCACATTCATTGGAATGACCCTTCTTTTGGATTATTGCACAAATTCTCTCAAATCCTACCACTCATCTCAGTATTGTTACATAATGAGTTTAATGGCAGGGCACAGGACAAATTATACATGGAAGAAAATGCATACAAATGACCTCAGTTATGAGATACAGTGCTTTTCAGACCGACCTCATTACCAGCAGTGCTACAATGACTGTATCGCGGCTGTGCAACAGAAAATTACACGAAACCTCCAATAAACTAGCCCAGAAGAACAGAGTGCTCAAGGAGAGTAAGCCTGGTTAAACATTTCCTGCACCGATTTATCAACCAGACATATCCAGTTATTACATTTTCATAATGACGTTTATTTTTGGCATTCATTAATTATGCATGTCGCCCTCAAGGTGGTGGGTTCTTAACGGTAGATTCATTTGCCTGCCATTGGCTTCGTAATCCAGGATAATAATCTTTATTTTTAAAATGTGCGAGTCTGTTGAAGTCCCTGACATAAATTCAGGAAGTGAGTTTTTAGACCATCCCCGTGCAACTAATCATACCTTAGCAAAGTGGTTTTATTCTCTAAGCATAAGTAGCCCACAGTCCCTCTTGTCCCAAGTCACCTATAACTGCAAGCTAGCCCCACCCACCTCAGCTTCACCTCCATGCTCTACCAATGGGGAAGAGGGTCAACAACCTTGACATCTGAGTGGAATCTCGCCAAAGCATCCCTGTGCGGAACTACACAGGATTAATATCTTAAAAAAGGACACATAAAAAACGAAGGCCCCCGTACTTCTTGAGGGAGATTATGGCTTCCTAGCCTATAGCCTTACAGGACCACAGTGTATGAAGGCCTTTGCACCAGCTGATCTCTTAAATAATGAGTGCTGAGCTGGTGCGGAAATGAAACATGCTGTGCAGTCAGTATTAAAAATAAGTGTTGGTCAGTGTTTGCCATTGTTTTGCTTCTTCATATTGAATAAATAAGAATCTTTAGGTTAGGTCATTGTAAAATAATTGTTTTGTGCCATAAATGACCATAAAAAATAATAAACGTTAATTTTAACTATTCATATATATCCGTAATAGTAGTCATATATAATTCATTATATTTTTAACCTATATTTTCTCACCATTGCAGGTATTCCTTCACAAAAGTCAGCTCAACAAAACTAAACAAAAATGGATCAACATGATAATGATGTGTAGCTCATGTTTGGTATGACTCAATTAGCACAATTAATGACTCAATTAGCAGAATTAGCTCAGCTGCAATTAAAGCCAGCAAAATCTGAATGAAACACCAGGCCGAGGATCGGGAAGAATTTATATGTCAATTAAGGTGGAGGGTAACACAGGAAAAGACATTAATAGATCATAAAATTCATTATATAATTACCATTAAGAGTGACTAGCTGGCTTCGACTGAACAAAATGCCAAAACATCATTCATCTTCTTTTGCTGTATCAGCTGTTTCCAGGCATATTAAGCCTGTATTAGAGTCATATTTATAAATGGATGCTCTTATGTAGGGTCACAGAAGCTCAGAGGGTAGCTGTGGGTGTGATTCCTGGGTCCAGCTGTGTGTTTCTGATATTAGCACGCTTTCCTGTGCTTGTGTGGTTTTCTGCTTGGTGCTGTGGTTTCCAGGAGCATGCAGTCTGGTGAATAGTTACCTCTTAGCTGCCCGGAGTGTTTGACCTAAGTGTGCCCTGGGTTGGACTGGCATCAAGGACATAGGTTTGGTTTCAAAACTGGCAGAGACCAAATTAGCCCAGAACGCCCTTGCCCCTTTAAAACACACAGCAATCCTACAGTATTGGTAAGGAGGAATCCCCGCTCCATACTCCAGTTTAGGCCCTTGACTGAATCCTGTCGAGAATGACCTCTGTCCTGTGGCCTGTGCATTCTGGAATAGCTTTCATTGTCACTACGACCATGTACTGCATCAGCACTTATGAAAGATGGGCAGGGCTGCAAAAGAACTGGGTTTATGACTGGTAATGTCATAACCCATATCAGTCTTTGGGGGGGGGGGACAATACACATTTCCCTTCCACGATCAGGATCAGCCCCATCAGTAATTTTTTCTTTTCCCCACCCCCCCGACCAAAGGTGGGTAGATGGATGGGTTTTCCAATTGTGGAGATTTCTTGGCGTCCTGGGTGTGCAGGAAATGTATCAGGGTTTTCGACATATTTGCAAGGGTGACTGAGCTAATCTAAAATACTTCCAAAGATAATACACACCAACAATCACTGTGGATTGGGAACAGCTGCGAATGGTTTGACATAATTCTGCCTAAGCCAGGCTAATTGGAGAGAGCAAGATTCACGCTATGCTGTGGAACGGGCTGGTCCCCATTATTTCTGACTACCTTGGGCAGCCTCAGTTCCCAGATGATTTTTTTAGCGGTGATGAATATTCAGCTATCACAGAGACGGAAGTAATGACTGTAGGCAGGTTTAATTATACGTGAATAACCGCACAGAAAAGGTAATGGCTTAATTACGTGTAAATAATTCATCCAGTCCTCATGCAAATGCACTGAGTGGTTCCTCACAGAGACTGTAAATACCTCCATTAAATATTTGCACTTTGGTAGAAAGCGGCTTTATTGGGCTTGTTTTTAAACAAGTGTTTCACGAGACACAATCAATGAGGAACAAAGAGCAGTCAGAAGGAAGGTATGTGTGTAGTCGCACATACAGGCGGTCAGGCAGGCCTGCAAGTGATGAAAGGTTGCAGCGGTGCTGGAGTGAGGCTGTGTTAAATCAGGCACCTGTAACAGATGCCTTCTTTTTCATCCCGTGTGCATGCATGGAGCCGAAGAAAGCAACAATGCCAGGCTCTGGGGGCTGATATGGGTACACCTTACCTGACACGAATCCATACATGGGAGACGTTGGGAGAGTAAATGGGCAAATGAACGGCAACGAGCTGCCGTTATTCTTGCTTTTTGATTGCTCTCTGACATTTCTTTTTCACAATGCTCGTCTCCCCATGGACCCCTGGGCCCCCCTCTACCGCCGGCTTCTTCACTCTGTGGCAAAATGCGCTCACTGGGGACTTTGTGTTATTTCTGTGCTAGCTCCGGAGCGATTAGTTTCACAACACATGGAGAATGTCCCGCGGTTCACGAGGAGCGCCCAATCTTCTCACCGGGGGAAGTATCGACGAACAGGACGGGAACAAGAGCAGCTTGGAGCCGTAAGGAGATTGTGTCAAGTTATTAAACACTTGTGCTAAAGCCGCTTACCATTAATTCCCCCGTGTCCTGCCGAAGCGATCGGATCACGGCAGATCAGCCCTGATCAAAGAGCCCAGGAACCTGTCTTTTCAGCCCGATTCGTTTAATCAATAAAGCGGGCCTTTTGGGGCGGCCTAGTGCCAGGATCAAAGAGGATTACACCCAGGAAAATATGAAACTACAATCAGATTATTATTATTTTTTTTAGATGTTGGAAGGGAAGGAGTGGAGATAAAAGATAAAGGTTTGTTTTCCGATGAAATTTAATAGGAAAAACAGCAAGAATAAATAAAGGAGGCTTTGGGGTCTTCCTAAGGAAAGAAATTGGCAAACACAAACAAAATGAGGCAAACACACGGATGGGAACGTGGGGAGACCGAGGCCTCATACTGGGGTTTAACGCTGCATTCACGGCTCATGAGGACTCAACCCTTAATCCCAATGGTCTGGAGGTCTTAAGTCCGTTCCCATGCCAGTGTGGTCTTAGAAAGGGAGAGAAAGGGGAGAGGGAGACGTTGGAAGTGAGCCTAATCTAGCAAAGCACCTCCTGCCCACAATGGAAATCATGCATTACTCACCGACGTGCCAAGGGGGGGGGGGGTGTGGCATTGGACAGATATAAGGCCCTAAGGGCAGTTATGGCGTTCTCAGTCCACGTTTAGCCCGCGGGTCAGATCCATTCGTAACAGGAACCATTGCAAAATTGTTTTTAGCTACAGAGCTACATACTCCTTCACTGGTTGACTATACTCGTCATTCCTGCTCCACTCCATTCATACTCCCCTACGCTCTGTTCACGGTATCAATACAGGCATAGGATGTATGCAAGGGCAATGGGAGCAGTCTCGATGAAGCCTTCCCTTTAAGAGAAACTCACAAAAAGGACCAGCTGCCTTGCGATTGTGCTTTGCTGGATATTGTTTTACGCCAAGCTACTCGTCCCGAAAAGTGAGGCATTTTATTATCTAAATGACTTCATTAGTCACAGTACTTCTAACCTTGTCCTTACAATAATTAAAACATGCTGTTCAATGGAATCACCCCTAAGCAACACTGAGGGTGATTATCGTCATCGTTGATAAACTGAAACGCACAGTATCCTCCATCCTCCAAAGCAGCCCCCCATTCTATGTGATTTAAGCAATGTGCATTGCACAGATGCGTTTCAATGAGCCTTGGTGGTACTGGGACATATTAATTTCACGCACATTATAAATTCCCCCAGCATTCTGTGATAATCAGGCTTGATTTGACAAGACTTTCTCATGCCGTTTTTTTTTTTTTTGGGGGGGGGGGGGGGGGTTT
>JABFEB020000040.1:28975797-28991519 GCA_019775895.2 Stomatorhinus ivindoensis
CATCACAGGGCACAAGGCAGGGAACAACCCAGGATGGGGTGCCAACACATCACAGGGCACACTCACATACCATTCACACACTGTGCTGCCGTGCTGCCCCATTATCTGAATCATTTCATAAAGAGGTATATATTTTAAATATGGGATCCACTTTAGCCCCAGAACCTCTTCAAGGGTAGATAATGTGTGTTCAGAGAAGCCTTTCTGCGGACTGTTCAGAGCTGATTTCTGCGCATGCAGCTTCCCTGTTACCTTTAATAAGTCTGGACATTCTCCTTTCACCTTTCCCATTAATAAGCTGTTTTCAACCACAGAACTTCCATGTACTTTTTTTTCCCATAATCCCATTAGTGTGAACCTTAAAAACTGCCACGTGTAATAATCGTATGGGAGAGGATCCAAGTGAAATAATGTTAGTTAGCTAGGCATAATTTCCAGAATACTATTTCCAAATGTTGTGGTGAAAAACAGGTTGTAGGTCATAGGATGGATATTGGTAGAAGGAGAGGAAACAGAATCCAAATCTTGAATAAAATCTATTTTCCAAACGCAGTCAGAAGGTCACGTACAGTAGCTGATTAGAGCCATACAGCAAAATCACCAAATCCAGCTCACAAGATTAAAATTAAACCTGATGAGGTACAAGTGTGTCTAGTACAGGTAGAGCAGGAACAGACCGCGGGTAAATGAATGGACGTTCTGCTTGATATGGGTGCGACAGTAATTCACTTCCATTCCCAGCAGGCACACTTGGTGGAAAGGAGCAGGTAAATTGGTGTGAGCGTGCTAGAGAATCCGCGGTGATGGAGGTGTCTGGAATGACACTGGAAGTGTCCTATTATTGCTTTTCCGGGCGATAGTCTTCTCAGTCCACCAGGAACTGCAGCCGACCCCTGTGACACCTGCAGCAAGATTGGGCCTGGACTAAATATACAGGTTCTCCACCCTAGAGGAAGGGAGGATCAGCAGAGGTGGAGGGTGGCTTCATGGGACTTTTAACTGGGAGACATGGCTACTGCCAATCTAGCAATGGGGGGGTCAACTGTAAGCAAGAGGTCACAGGGAAAATATGCTGGATGATCCTGAATGGACTAATACACTTTGTCCTGGAGCTACGCTTTGAGGGGCGATAGGGGTACATGTCGCAAGTGGACAAACACGGAACATTAAGGCGATCAGGGGAATAGGACAATGGTTCTGGCCATTAGATGAAACCACTCTTCAAAGGCTGGAACATCACCACTCTCCATCTTCCATGGAAATAAAGGGGGTGAAATCCTGGTTCCAGCCCATTTGACATAAGGAGAAATTCTGGCCCAAATAAACCCCAATTATACCCAGGAGACAGGCTAATACAAACTCTCAAACAGGTACAGAATGCTTTCCATCCATCCATCCATTATTGTGACCACTTTCCTTCACAATACTTTCCATTCTCGAGATTTGCAGCCTTGGTCTGAGACGACGTCTAATGGAATCCCAAAAGCATAAAAACCTAAAGTAAAACTCAAACACATACTCAGCTAATTCCGCTGCATTCAGCAGAACTGAGGATGGCAATAAACGTTACATTTAAGAACTTATCCACAGCTACCAGGACAGATGTAAGTCAGTCCGAGAGAGAAACATCTGTGATAAAATCTGTTGCAGTATGTGATCATGGTCCTGGAGGGATGAATGGGGGCTGAAGTATCCCCGTTGATAAAGTATATGGCGTCTCGGACTGAACACAGTTGAGAAATACAGCCAGCGGAATTTCAAGCTCTGTAGCATGGATGCCTGGCACTCATCAAACGGGACCCACCACACTTGAAGGAGGTTTGGTTTCCGGGTCGGCAGGATATCGAGATGCTGCAGATTGACGGGGAAGGGTGTCTGCCATGGTGTAGCTTGGATCCCAGGAAATACAAGTGAAGAACAGGGTCCACCAGGCCAGCCAAGGCTTCGGTCTCTTCACGTTTCTTTGATATTACAGATTTTGTTAGTGAAGAAGATTAGCTGGCCATTCAAGTCAGTGCTTCTGATCTTTAGGTGCTAATCTCATAGTCAGCAGTTCCCCGTGTCACAATTTGTGTCTGCGAGGAAATATCTGCTTCTGAAACTAGAACGTGTGCGGGAGGAGTTTAGAGGGTGAGCCGTGATGTTGGCACAAAATGCCACTTGCATTCACCTCTGAGGTATCCACCTCCTTGACAAAATTCAAAGAGTCGAGTCAAGTTGCTTAAACACAACCACAAAGGTGAAAGGAGTCTCAAGTTGCCATTCCGAGACCCACAGGAACTTTTCAGCAGCCCTGCAAGCAAGGGGAGGTCAATGGGGCAGCGACTGTAGTGAAATTCCAATGAATCTTCGGTACACATTTGCAAAGCCTAAGATGCACTACAGCTCCTTGACATTATTATATAATAATAAATGACCTTATTATGAGCCATTTTGACTCCCCCCAGGTCTAAAATATATCCCAGAAAGAAGATGGTGCTTTTGTGAAACTCACACTTTTGAGCCTTACCTTACATATTGAGTCTTTGCAGAACTTGTCTAATGTGATCCCTGTGGGTAGCTATTGAGGTAATAAAGTAGAGTGTCAATATACATAATTAGAGATATATCTATCATGTCTTGCGAGATCTCATTCATAAAAATAATGAAGATGAATTAGGAAGCCCATATGGCATGACCTGACTCTTACACTGTTCCCTAATGGTGATAAATGCTGTTCTCCATTGTTTTCCTGGTAAGGTCATAAGCACTATAAAGGTCTAACTTTGTGAGGGTATTAACTGTTCTGACTCATTTCTAAACAGTGGGGATCTGGAGGATATCAAAGTGAATTACATTATTAAGACCCCAGCCATCTTTGCAGGACCACAGACCTTCATCCTTGTACTCAACAAGGAAAGATCCTGGAGCAGTCAAAGACATAAATGGCCTGATAACCCCCAGGGAGAAGCTCCCCTTAGTGTACTGGTACATGGTCTCAGACTCAGACTGAAACAGTGGATTTACTTGACCTTGACCGGGAGAGGTCCAGGGAAGAAGGTCACAGTCCTTTGGCTAATGGAATGGGAAAGGATTTAAGGATTCAAGGGTTACCGGAGCCTTACTGCAGTTGTTCGAATTGATACTCTGGTTGGACTCTTGGCGAACTGATATTATGGGGGTGGCATGGCAGAGATGGACCAGGATCTATATGCCAGTAGTTCTCTTTGATTCCAGAAGTTAACTGAGTCATGCAGACTGAGCCAGGGCTGCCCTGAAACCAAGGGATCCTTCGATGTGGAAATGAACAGAGGCAGTGCCTGTCTAATGAATCAGCCAAATCGGGCACTGCAGCCTGCATTGTCTAGAGCCACCACAGAATAAAACCAAATGCAGCTACCGGCAATGCCAGTGCTCTTTCCATGATACCAGAGTGCATCTCAACTGCTGGTGGTCAGGACAAGGATCGAGGAAGGTTGCTGAGTGGACCTTGGGTTATATGGATGTGTGGTAAGATTAGAGATCAGCTTTGTGCACATGACTATAGCATATAAGCTTAGTCTACAGATTCAAATTGACATGCATAAAAATATTATGAGGGTGGTTCTTTCTGAGACGAACAGAACCACCGTGTAGGAGATCACACCATGTTCAGAATAGCTTAGACCAGGCATATTGCTTAGCTGAACAGCTCCCGATTTCTTCTGTGTGTTGCATTTAGTCTGTAGCAGCCGCATAAATCAGGGTTTCGAGGAGTAGCTTGTTTGCATTAACAAGCAGGTGTATGTAATAAAATAGTCATACATACATACATATATACATGCATACATTCTAAGTTAAATTTTTCAGTTATTGTTCTAAAAAATACCAAGAGATTTAAATATATGTGCCTTAAAAAACAAATTTGCTTCACTGACTCAAACCAAAAACAACAGTTTTAGGTGAGAGAAATCTTATATGAATCACATAAAATGTGTAAACAGTACAGTTCCCTGACTATCAGTGATTTCGTTTTAGTTGGCTCTATAGCTAGACAAAGCGAATGGCTTAATTTCACCTGCTGCTCCATGAGCACAGGCACAGGTAATCACACAAGAAGCAGCTATGTTATGTGAGCTGAAGGAACGTTCTCATATATTATACAGTTTTAGCCCTTACAGCCTGCTGATTTCTCTTAATTAACTGCATTCGGATGGTAAAAGCTGTTACAATGAGCCAGCTGGGATTAAGAGAAGAAAGGCACAGAGAGACCTGGTTCTTAAGAAAGACTTTTGCATTTCTTTTTTCCCTTTCATCATATTGGTGTTTGTCTTGAAAACTTTATTTTTCCTTTGAATAAATCCCCCCATCTCCTCACAAAAAGTACATTTAAGATTAATCTACAATAACATCAGGAAAACACCAGGCAACCCATCACGTTTCATGCTGATATGCCTTTTGTGAGTGCATTACCACACTACGGTTGATAAATAGTACGCTAATTTGTGTTTACCTTGCAGTAATTGACAGCTGTGCCTGCAGAATTTTAAAAACTGACATCATGCTCCAAACATACACCGCAAGGAAAATATACTTCAGTTGTCTAGTCATAATACTATCACATTTGCCATGGCATAATAAAATCTCAATATCTTGTGATTTATTTAGCACATATTTCTTTCCTGTACCAAATAACACAAACCTTTTCAATCAACTCTTTTGTCCTGGAAATGTCCTTTTTTCCACTGTTATTCATTATATAATTGGTTTAATCTGTATTAAAACAATTCCTGACTGGATTTCCTTGAAAAGAATAGAGACTGGCTGTAAATCACAGACTCCAGAACAAAATGGTCTCATACCTTCCCTGTAATAGACTGGGCTATTTTTTCACCATGGTGATTATCGGCCAGATACAGTCTGTCGTCATAATATGTCGTAATGGCCAGTACTTCCGGTCCGATCCTATTCGAATTTGGCCTGTAGTCCCATGATCGGTTCATTTCCCAATAGCAAAAAAAAAAACTTGGAGGACTGAAACAATTTCATGAAGCGTGTGTTTCCAATTCGAATTGAGATATGATTTCTTGCAGGTTTTCAGGAACCCTGTGGAAGGAGTGTAAGGAATTTTCCAGAAAGGATTTTGTGGCTTTTGGCACTTGTGTTATTTGTGTTTTAAAATGGGGGGAAAAGAAAGAGATTTGAGAGCGTGTTTAATCGCATGCCAGGGCAGCAGCTGGTGCAGTAGCATTTGAGAGCAGTTAAAGTGAGATTTTCCACCATGGAGAACAAAGCAGGACCAGTTAACAGGAGGACAGCTTGTTCTTGTTGCTAATGTGTGTAAAAAGTTGCTGAGTCTAATTTGAAACAGCTTTGCAGCTTTTTTGGAGATTGTGTGACTTTGGTTTCTGAGGTCTTTTTCTTCTGTAAATTTGAACCGAATGTTGAAAGCCCAAATGAGAAAAATAACAAATTGCAAGTTGATAGGCCAGTGCTGTAGATTTGTTTTTCCTATGTGAACCGAAGTAAAATTTGATAGAGCCGATGTACTTGGAAAAGCCTCCAGCTCTGGGTGAACTTGGGTGTCTGCTAATTTCAAGTCAGGCCGCCGCTGGCTAGTTTACCTCGAACCAGACGGAAGGCTTTTAAATTGCTATTCCAAAACCACCGTTTCAAAACTGACGAGTCCAAAATAGTGGTATAGTTATTATTAAGCATGCAGCCAAAAGGCTGGGACTCCGCAAGTGGTTAGTCCTGTAAAATGTGAAAGGCTACTGCTGATCGCATTGTTTACCGCCGCTATGCGTGGAAAACGCGGCATCCAAATTAATTTGTGGCGAGGCACTCGCAGTGGGTCCTCGAACACTGGGTGGCCATGAAAAAATAAAAAATGGCCCCATCTCCTTTAATGGCCTTGGATGGGGGGGGGGGAAATCCCCACACTCTCTGCAATGGGAAATACACTGCTAATAAAATGCCTGCAATATTCACCATAAAGTGATTAACGAGGCCTTCTTAAAATGCATGTTAAAGTATAAAAAGCAAATTGATCGTCTGATGTGTACACTGTGCAGTTACGCTGTCGACAGCCCTGCAGCGGCAATAAACTACAAAGATGCTTGCTGCGTGTAACAGGGGTTTGGTCAAGGACGCGGTCTCAGAAAGGAGAGTGTTTTATTTTACTTCGCAAAGGTCAGAGAAAACGGCGACGAGCATCAAGGGAGACTCCAGTCATCTCAACGCAATCAAAAGATCAAATGAAAAATGCCTAAACAAGAAGCCTTATCCCTCTTCCTGCGTGGCTGCGTATTAATCTGCGGTTCTGTCTGGGTGGTGAACAGAGTCTATAAAATGCATCTTTCCAAAATGTGCTATAAAGGCTGGCGTTTAATTGGGGTAGGTTGGGCTTTGAATGGCCTCCATTTGGAATCTTGGAAAAACGCTTCAGGATGCTCCTCTGTGCTGGGCAGCTCCACCTATGTGTTTCCACCAGAATGGTTTTAATGATGCAACATGTGTTTTCCGAGTTCCTGGCTCAGAAGGCTCAATCTCCTGGTGCATCCTGTGGGGGCCATCATAGCGGCGCCCAGGTAGACTCGCAGGTTTACACCAGTATGGGAGACAGATCCATATCATTTCAGGCACAAGCTATTGGTGGGCAAACAGGCAGCAAGCTGTAGGAAGAAGGAAATGGGGCATCTGAATAAACAGGCTACCCAGAATGTGGATGGCAGCCGCTCACGTGTCTACCCCCCATTCTACCGATTTCTGAAGGGCAGCCTTGACTGCTCTTGTGCAAAACAGAGTCTCAATGATCACTATCGCTCATGAGCGTTACGGGACTGTACATGCTTTTAAATGCACTGTTGGTTTTAGCTCCACGCAGACACACACACACACACACACACACACAGATCTCAGTAGCAGTCCTGACACTTGTGGAAAAGCAGGTACCTTTTACATGTTTGAATTGCTAAATATTAATTGACTGCATGCCTTGCTCCCCATCTGCTGTGGGTCATACTCCACAGTTCCTTCTAGGAATAGTTTTTCATTCCTTCTTAACCAAATTAGAGGGCTGGCAGTCCTCCATCCATGCCGATCTTATTGGCTGAGAACCCATGATTAAACACGTCTTTCTATAAAGACACAAGACAGATCAGCTTAGTTTTTTTCCCTCTTTTTTCTTCTTTGCCAGTGGCTTGCAGCCTTCCATAAGGCATGCTAAATGTCCCTCTGAGGGCTTCTAATCCCCTATGTCCGCTGAAATGGAACCTTCAAATACATTTATATCATCTTTTATCGTGAGAAAATCCAAAATTAATGCGAAATCATTACAACCTATTGATTAAATGGTTTCACTGACAGGAAACACACTTGTTACTCCACAACTGATCTCAACTAATCAACTCAAGTACCAAATATGCCTTGGGATGGAAAACAACATCACTGATGCCTTTCAGCTGTTTACCCCAAATTCAGCATCGCTGTGGGAAATAACTTATGTGCTATTTGTTTTGCAGACAGATCTCACTGTGAGACTTCTTATTTCTTTATCTCCCTGTCTTGTATTTGGTTTCCATTGGCGTTCACGTGCTCCAGCATGAAACAGACGCTAAATACCTGACACCCCCACCCTCCCTCCGACATGAGGCACAAACAAACATGGTGGTAGGCGTGTACAGCAGATTACTTTTCCGGCAGCTATAAAGAAAGCTGCGATGTCTCCCAAGGCTCATTCCTCTGGCCCATTTGTTTACACCATAGATTCGCATGGCTTCCCATTGTCATAAATTTAAAAGAACATTCATACAAAAAGTGAGGATATAAAAAACAGTTGAGCCCCAATACGTCCCTAGATTGACCAGCAGGCTACAATAGCCAGAGCTGGAGAGGAGCTGTATTGCACCATTGAGGTGCATTTCATAAGCAAACGTTGCACTGCATACATGCAGCATGCACTGTATGCACCATATTGCAGCTTGTAGGTTGTGCACATAGTGAGTGCAGCATGAGCTACACAGGTCATGCTTTTCATTCACAGCACATCAGATCTAGAGCACATAGCTGTATCACAAGTTGCAGTTTATTAGATTTTAAAATGAAACATGAAGATGAGTGACCTAATTCAATCCATATGAGGACCTACTTTTGATGTTAATGGGCCCTTTCTTGCAGTCCAGGCATGCTGGAGCCCTTTAATAAAACCCCAGCGCTCTGTGCCAAGCCTTTTTTCCCAAGGGGCTAATTCTATTCACATTAAGACCTCTGATTAATGGATTCAAAAAAAAAAAATCCTGGGATCTTTTATTAGGATTTTTCTGAAGGAACAAATAATGGTGAGGCCACAACAGTATTCAAAACCACAAATACTTCATAATTAACACCAGCACCAAGAGGAACACAGTCATAAGTGGAGAGGGGGTGCGGGGGGGTGTTGTTATGACTACTGACAAGTTTGCACTGCCTAAGGGGCCGCGTGTGTGTGCCTGTGTGTAGGGCGCAGGGTAACATTCTTACGATGACTGAAACCAAAAGCAAAAAAATGCAAAAGTGAAGAAATCAAAATTTTAAATACAGAATAACCAATCATAAAAATTAAAACAAAGGACAGGAAACCACCATATGGGGTTTGCGGTTGAATTGAGAAGAAGGAAAAAAAGATTTTCAAACCTCTGGAGGTGCATTAATGTATATTTAGAGAAGTGAGTACAGAAGCGTGTTCAAGAAGCACAACCACAGGTGTAGACGGAATTTAAAAAAAAGACTGATTTTAAAGCAGAGAGGACATCACCCATGGGGTGTTATGGAAGCCTAGAGATTGATTCCAGGTTTTCAAAAGTTATGTCCTGTGGTTCCAAATTGATGCTTTTAATTTTTCTGAGGAGGTCTGCACTGTCGGCCTACTGTGATAATGATAATAGTTTGTTTCTGTTTTCCACTTCAGACGTTTAACTTTTTGGCAACTGCTAAAAGAGAAAAAAAAAATTAAGGATTTTTTTTTTCTCGCCTTGGGGGAGTAACGAAGCGTAGAGGGATGGATACAAAGCGATGTTCAGAAGGAACACCGTAGTGTTCTGCTGTGTGGCTAATTTGCATCTCACTCTTCTGATTTGTGTTTGTGGCTTGAAAGCAACTATTAAAGATATGCTGGATAAAGATTTCTTAGCATCTTTAGCTCCCAACTCATCCAGTTGTGTTGACAAAGGAGCATTTGGTAACTTTTTAAATGTATATTTGCTGAGTCAGCTCCGCTGGGTGTCGTTTATTTCAAATTCAAAATAACAGTCTTTTAACCTAAAGGATACTGACAAAGGAAAACAGAGAACAGTGTGTGTGTGTTTGTGTGTGGATAGAGAGAGACTTGGTAACTATAATAATTTATTTAGAGAAAAAAATCACTTTTTTCCAGAGCAAATTTCCAGCTCTTTCCGGAGGGGTCACACGCATGTGAAGTTCCCGTCCATAAAAGGTGCCCCTCCGACAGTGTGAACGATCATTAGCTGTATTTAAGCCTGACTTAGGGTTAGAATCATGAGCCTGACTTTATGCTAAGGGATTCACACACGTCAGTATGAAGAGATGTTACACCACAAGCGAAAAGGATAAAATGAAGCCAAAGAAACGTATATATTAAATATATATATATTAAAGCGTGTGCATTGTTGAATATAACCTTCAGGTAAGTTATTCTAGATGATTAAAAAAAACAGATGTTGCAGTGAAATATGATTTTTCTATGATGTGCATGTATCTGCAATCAAGACCCTGATCCAGGCTATGTTTATTGATTCAGCATTCTCTTCATTTCTGTATCATCCTTCCAAAGGGAGCTTCTGGGTAAAGTCGAGTCTGAATTCAGGCCGCTCATTAACAGCATTATTGCACACATTTTGTCTGGCTTGAAGCCAGTTGCTAGCTTGGTAATTATCACGCTCTCCTTATTTTTGGGGCCGTCAGTGTGCTACCAGCATAATTATTGGAGGTTTGAATTCTGGAACATTAGCAGCACTTTGAAACAAAACATTACAGGCAGACTCATTCCTACGTTAGCGGAATCTCCTACCCAGAATGACTCAATATGCAGCACAGTCGGCCCGTGTTCCAGACAGCGCGTCCACTCGGTCCTGAAGGAAACAAATTCCCACCTGAAAGGAGGATAGACTGTTTCTATCCTCTAATCCACGGAAATTGTTGGAGTGCACTTTCTTCTGTGCACAACTGTACTTGTGTGGAAGTGTGTTAAGTGTCTGCTGTCATGCGCCTGGGGTCACATGACACCACCATGTGTTTTGATAAGTTACAGGAGTCGTGGGGTTTTGGGAACACTCCAAAACCACCAGTCCTTGGCTTAAAAAGTCAGCAACAGTGAACTCCAATTTGGGGCTTTGTAATTTCACTGACAGGGTTTAACATTGTTTTCTCTTTTTGTGGGGTTCATGAAACAGAAAATGAAATCATTGACTCGACTCTGGTTTGGTTCCCTCACAGGATGTGAGGATGTCTTTGCATCCTTCATACATACAGATCATCTGAGTGCACTTTGAGGTGGAAGGAAAAAAATGTGATGTTTCCATTCAAGTCTCAAAATAAAGTCATTTTGGAAACCTGTGTGCCTTAAGCTCTGAGAGTATTATTTTGTCAAAGTTGTTTTCCAGCATGGTAACATTTTAATACTACAGCTTAGTATTGTTATCAGAGTTAGCAAAAACTATAAGGTTTATTTAGAGAATGCACAGTACGACACACGCTGAAGATTCAAGGACATTTTCTGTTGATGTATACAGGATGATGTCGTGAAGAAAACAAAGGTTATGACCACAGAATCAGCAGCAGTGTTGATGGTGAAGACAAAGGGGCTGTAGACAGCGTTCATCTCCTTGGAACAATTGCCAGCAACAAAGGATCCAGGAGTCAAGACGAGTGCTTATTGGTACTAATCAGACCTGCAATGAAGGAGCTAGAAAATACATTTTCAGAAGGTCTGATGTGTTTCAAAGAACCCTTTATGGATGTGAAAGCTGGACACTGAAGAAGCAAAACAGGAAGAGCATTGATGCCTTTGAAGACTCTTAAAAAGACCATGCAACTCAAGGCAACCGAACTAATAGAATATTTGTCAAATATAGCCAGAAATTTCACTAGAAGGACAAATGACCAGATAAGAAAGTATTTTAGGTATATTGCACTTTAGCCACCAGCAAGATGGACAAACTCAGTTATCATAACAATAAATATTCCACTGGGAAGGACATTCTGACAGGGCCACCTTAATGGCTGCTAAGAGTTGACATCAACCTAACAGCACTTAAGAATAACAATAATGATGATATTGTTACCAAAGCGTTTTTAGCTGAGTCATCCTGTGATGGTCCAATGCACAAATATTTTCTGTAGTTCAGTGAAGAACTTCTAAAATGCCCTTTGTCCAATGTGCTTTGTATTATGGTTAATAGACTCTCTCGTATACTCTGTGGTACTACAGTGTCTGTTATCATCTATCTGTGTTTATTTATCCATTATGGATGCAAAAGGTTGCATTGGAGATATATTGATATGTAGCCTCTGAGCTGTATTACGTAAACTGTTCTTTTCATCAAGCCAAACAAATTGGGGGGGGGGGTTAAATAAATAGTGAACACAGGATTTAGGTAGTCAACAGGATTCCCTTATTTTATTCAGAGCTGGATAGAAACCTGGAGCTGGTTTTAGGAAACTGAGCTTGATTCATCAGCACAAGCTCCCATCACGCTGATGGTGTGAGCACTGTTTTTAAAAACAGAGTTTTGTCCTCGCGCTTATTCTGTGAGCAAACGAGGCAGGAATCTGAGGCATCCCCCAGGGCTTCTCATGGCCCACACTTGAACCTTGTGAGTCCCCTCTCCTGGTCAGGGTGGTGCACACTACTTCCTAGCTCACATCTGACAGATTAATAATCTCTGGCCAGGCATAATATGGGACACCACCAAAACGGGGAGAAGCAGCCGCACGTAGAGAGGGAACATAATCGTGTCGACCCTGAAGCTATTCCCTCCTGGCTCCAATCACCCACAACCAACGTCTTTGTCCTACAAGCCCCCACAAGTCAGCTGAAGGGCGTGTGACATCAGCGCAAGCTCACAGCCAGTGAAAATTAAGGCTTTGGGGAAGCCATGTGGTATTTATGGTAACTCTCAACTGTAATTGATGTCGATGGCCTTTTTTTTTTGAGGGAAGTCTACTTGTCATGTGAGTCAAATGCTTTAAACCAAGAGATGTTTTTGGTGCCCACAGTTTCTGAAGTTTGAAGCCTCTAATAAAGCTATTATAAAAACAGTACTCACTCTTGCGGTACTGGGAGGGGATACACCAGTCCTACAAACCACACTACAAGGAATCCTGCTCTGGCGTCCTCCTCTGCAAATTATACTATGCAATCTGTTTGTGTTACTGTAATGTTTAATGAGGTGGAAACGCAAACAAAGTCGGATGGAAATGTCTTCGGTGTCTGGCTGAAGGAAGATAACATAACAAGAATTTAAAAATGCAACAATATGTGATTACCTCATCATAATTGTCAGTTAATTGGAAAAAGAAATTTGTAAACAGTAAATTAATATTTACCACAAATAGGAATGTTGCTGAAATGCCTTGAAGGTTATTTTGGAATTATTTGTCGATTTTGTTTCATACTTCCTGAAGTCCGTTGTGTTTTTTTTTTCAGCATGTGGTTGCCAGTGTGTGATGATGTCATCCCCCAGGCAGACTCCAGTCCCCTCTGGCCTCACTGAATCATTGTTGGTCTTCAGACACTGCAGACGCCTTCCTGGGATTGAAAGTCACGCCACTGTAAATGTTTGAAGTTGGCCGTTTCACTCAAGAATCATCACCACCGAAAGCAGTTCAGATAAATGACAAACACCTTCCATGGTAGTTAGTCCATGTTGGGAACTGACCATTTAGGAATGTGTATAAGGCAGCTGGAACAACATGGTCAAAACCAGCATGCCTGTACAAAAAAAACTAAACATTTACCCAATTAAATGTAACAAGTGATCTTATCAAATCCCTCACATTATGGCTGTTTACTCTGTTGTAACTCATAATCACAGGCATAGATTAAGCCTGAAATCTGAACGCCTGCGTTTTCGATTTTTCTTGCTTTGAATGTATTCACAAGTTACAATTATATTATCCCATGATATTATCATATAAGGGTTGTTATCAGTGTATATTAAAACTGTTAAGGTATGTTACGGTATACTTAAATGCTGCTTGTGAATGTTCTATAAAAGCATTATAAAGGCATCATGAAGGTTCAGTTAATGTAAAGCATTACCAGTAAAACACAGTGCCATGGAGCTGACATCTTGCAGCTATACTGCATGCCACATTCGCCCCCGTGATCTGACTACCTTTCCCATTAAATGGAAAAGTCAGTTGCTTCTAAGAAGCTCACTGTCACTATTTAATAATAAAACCTGCATAACTCGCCTTTCTTAAATTGTCACCGCCGGACAAAACACAGCGAAGCCGAATAATGCAAGCGGCATGTGGCTCCGTTCCTAATCTGTGTGGTGGCCTTAGAGTCTTCAGCGAAATGCAGCCAAGGGACTGACCTTCATCAATGCGACATACCGCCACCATCATTTAATGCCACAAACACTAAAGCTAAAGAGAAAGACGGAGCAACTGTTGGCGTTTACATATAACAGGCTTTTCCATAACTCCCTTTTATAGATTTCCTTTGTAAGTAGTTTGTTGCTGAATGACACAGCAACCTTTTAAGATTTTTCCTCCTTAATATTAGGCCTTGTAGCTGAATCTGACAGAGGCTCTGTCATTCCAAATAGTAACGGTTAAAGATTAATGTGCTGTTCCTATGGAGGACGAGGTCCACATGACTAAATCTGATAAAACATTGATGGGATCGAGCTGTGATTCTACAAAAAAAGATGAAAGGCAACGTATTTCCAATTACGGATAGCTACGGTCCCGGGTTACCCTATTCATGCATACATGAGTCAGACCACGCCACAGCAGAAATACATTATTTCAAATTGCTCAGTGAATTATGAGATCACGCGGGAAGGTAACATCTGAATAACCCATTTCCAGCTCCCCCCCCCCACCCCCATTGCTGGCTGTGCCAGTCATCGTCTTGGAACGCGATCGTTTGCATTGGATCTTTGTGCAGAGCATGTAAGGTCCGATCTCAAAGATTGTGGGGCTGTTTCTCTAAATTACTGATGCCAAGAACCGATCCATTATGCTTACAAAGGTCATGAAAAAAATTAAGGTATTTCTCAAACACGCTTCTGTTTCTTTGCTGAGAGCCCAGTTATATTAACATGAATAATAAGGATGCTAGCAAATGGTGAGCAGCCAAGGTCTCCCCTCTCTGCTGACCTGATGTCCCAGCCTGGCCTGCACGAAGCACTGTATTTATTTGTAAATATGTAGATTTAAGAGGGTTATTAACAGCGGGCGATACATTATTTTTGCTTTTCCGTGATAATAAAGAAAGAAAGACAAACAGAGCTGGAAGCTAAAGTGTGGAAACTGGGTTAAATGTCATCTGAGAGGAAGGTGAATTTACCAGCTCTGGTTGACCAGCTTGTTTGCTGCCTGATCCAGTTCCCCAGGGTCAATCCCTCCGCCGATCTCTGTAAGGATGCAACTCTGGCAGTTCAGGTGGAGGTCCGGTTTGGTGCCGTAGGGCTGAGTAACCTCAGCGCAGATGTTCAGGCTGCTCTAATTGGACCAGAAGGAGCTGACACATAATGCATTATTGCTCCCGCTTTTTTTCAAATGGTCACATGTCCTGCATCCTCCTCGTGTTCTGTCGTTATAGTGCATCGTTCGTGCTGCAACAATGTGGCAAAATACATCGGTCACAGTCGATGCTGTGTGTTACGGCATCACAACATTTCCGGGGGGAAGTAATTTCTTGTGGAATAATATTGGGGGGGGGGGGGCTTAAAAAGCATAAGCAGTCAGTCAGCAGCTCAGAAGGCATTTAGCTGCCCTGCCTGATGGACACCAGCCCGCAGAGAATGGCACCCGCTAATCCAGGAGGTGACAAAGCCACCTGGGGAGCAGCCGCCCCCGGGGCTGCCTACGGCCTCGTCCCTCTCTCTGGCTTCTCTGTGCTGTGTGCACCTCCTGGGCGGGGGGTCAGAGGTCACCGTGTGCTCACGCTCAGGCTGATCATATGGCTCGACTGATTTCTGCAGCCGCGGAAATGTCGGGGTGCTCTCCAGTGCGATATTGTGTGTGCATCCAGTGAGTCATGAGAGAGAGAGAGAGAGTATCAGGGGCTGGCCTCTTATAGTGTCCTCTACCGATTAGCATCTACGGAATTAATGGTCTCGCCATGCCTAATTAATCCACTGAACAGCATCCCTGTTTAACAGGTGGTCTGTCCTTGGAGAGCTGCTTATTGTGACATGCTTTGCAGGAAAAGGTACTTCTGTGTATCATTGAGATGGCAATGAATTGACCCACTCTGCTTGAAATTACACAGGGAATATAAATCATGAGCACGGTGGCCCAACAGACCGCAAGTTTGCAACTGAATTGCGAGTGACCTATTCGCATGTTTACTCAGAGCTTTCACTGAAGAGCAGCTGAGGGTATTAATGTGTGGTCTGTTTTAATGTGTGGTCTATTTTAATGTGTGGTCTGGTCGAATAGTGAGCTTGATGATTCGGTTTCTGTTATCCTGCGCCCTGTGATGGGGGTGAATGGGAAATGTAGTGCCTTGTCTCTGATTTAATAGATGG
>JABFEB020000040.1:29037439-29048232 GCA_019775895.2 Stomatorhinus ivindoensis
CCTACCCCCCCCCCCCCCCCCCATAAAAGGCCATAAAAGGACAGAGAACACATAGGTTTATGTTTTGGAAATGCCAGCTTAGCGTGGAAGGCGGACTATTGGAGTAGCATGCTGTCAGGTGAAAAATAATCACTTTCCAATAAAATGTTTCTGTCACTTTACACATGCACAGATAACCTATGTGCATGTCACTCAGAAAATATATTCAAAACAAAGTGCTGTCATCGTAGATACCCAATGTCCCAATTCATGACAAATAAACAGGAAATCATCTTTAAAAACTGGAAATAAACAGAAGCGTTAGTGCTGGATGTTGGCTGCCGATGGGGAGTCCGGCCCAGATTGAGGCTCACAGTCCATCGCACGGGGCCCATTACTGATGAAATTGTCTCTTATCAGATTTCCACTTGACAGACTCCAGATGTCATGCAACTGTTTACAGAGCTCAACATATGCCACAAATCAGACAGGATCTCCCTCCCTCTGTCTCCTTAAGAGGGACTGAACCCGGAAACTAGGGTTTTTTTTCACGTTTCCTTTTTTTTTTATTAGTAGAGATGCAAATAATCTGCTGATGATGGCATAGTGGATTCCTGCTTGACCTCTCGCCACCGCCAGCAGTCACGCGTGAATAAAGCGTCCAGCTGTCTGGGAGCTGTTAAGGATGGAGACCATCCTGGACCAATCCCCAGAGGAGCAGCTATAAATCAGGGGGCCAGTTTATCATAGCATGCATGTGTCTGGGTTAACGGGACAGGGCAGAGGGTTTTCCTGGCTAGGGCAGTCACCTCAGTGCTCTCTATCTAACAAAAACACACATATGTGCATTAGCTAAGTGCATTAACTCCAGCAGACAAACTCGCACTAACAGCATCGCTACAGGTTATACTGTAATTTATTTATGAAAGATGGTAAGTCCCTCACCCCATCACCATAAAAGATGAAACTGGAGGACCAGCTGCAGGCAAAGCCAAGAAAATAAAACACACAAAGGTGAAAAAGGTAACTGGGGAAAAACTGGGGGGCGTCCCATGGGGCAGATGATGTGGCCACTGCACCCAGAGAGAGATCCGGCCAGGCTGGCGTAAAGACTCAGCAAGCAGGGGCGCGACTGAGGTGCAGGAGTGGCTCTCATACACATGCAGCGATCCAGACGTTAAATCCTCCACATTCTCCCGACTGCGGCTGGAATGGACTTGAAAAGGGAGCCAGCTCCCTAGAAAACAGACAGTCTTCTGATGTAAACACTACCATGCAATTCTCAAAAAAATCCCCCAACATTTTTCAACAGTGCTTTTGTCTTTAAACTGAACAACTCTGTTTGCAGCTGCTGTCTAGAGAGGACTAAGTGCCTTTTCCTGTCTAAAAGTACTAGTTGTTATCCATTTGTGCCTCTCCCAAATAAATCTCTAGCCAGTTAATTCCCAAAATTATTGTAACTGCTGCTGTTACTCCTCTGTTGCCCTTGACAACCTTTATTTACCCATATTTATAAGTGAGTTTGCTGCATAATTCCTCCTGGATCCAGTCAAGAAGCTGGACATTTTGCTGAAGAAACTGAGGTCAATTACTGTACTCATAGATAGAGGCCACCAGCAGTTTGTGCTGTGTGTAATCACATCTGTATTTTTAACATTTACACATTATGATGTTATGTTAGAATAGACTGTATTTAAATTGTTCCCTGGTCCATATTTAATCAGCAGTGATGGGCTTTCAACCTGTGTACTCACGCCAGAGCTCCAGAGCATGGTTTATTAATTACCATTCTCATATTTTCACTGCTAAAGAGAGGATTTTTGTTGCCTGTGCTGTGCATGCAAATTTCCCTCATGCATATGCAATTTGGTCACTTTGACTGTAATACCAACGACCAGAGGCAGGAATAAACAAATTAAAGAGTAATGAGATTTATGGCAGCCAGCAGTGACTCCGCTGGGCACAAGGCATTCGGAAGGCAGGCTGAAGCAGCCACCCTCAGCTGAGGCCGGCACAGAAAGTCACCCATCTGCTGGAACTGCGGTGGGAAGGAAACAGGACATCATTTCCTATGGTTAACAAGTTAAGGGAATATTAAACACTGATTATGGGAACTTTAGGGGAAAAGCATACAATTATTGTTATGTTTACTGCTATGTAAATGAAGTTTGAAACTTAATGCCAAAGAATGAAGAGAAGGAGGGAGATCTCTAGTGAAACGTGTAACAGCCCACTGAGCGACCTTGTTGAATCTCTGGGTGTCTGCAGCATCCTCTGGATAGAACTTTGGTTCTTTAAGGCGATGTATTGCGACCTGGCCCCTGGTGACCAACAGCCAGTCCATGTTTTTTTGCTCTTACCAGGAGCTGGGAGGGAGCGAAAATGTTTTGAGAGAGCAAAATCGGGGACTGACTGGGGATCTCTGAGGACTGGATTGGGAAACACATCTTTAAGGAAGACCTTTCCAGACCTGCTGGCTTCACAATCCTAAGAAACAGACCAGGTCTCACTTAGATCATATGTTAGTGATCACCTCCTTTGGCAAAGTTTGTTGCCAGGATCCAAATCACAAAAAGACGCATAGATTCAGATGGCCTGGTAATGTCAGGTCCAACTCTTCTCTCGTAGGTGAGGTCTTGACCTGAATGGGAATGAGGTCGTATTTTCATGTGACCAGCTCAGCTCTTCCAGTCATCTCAGCATGGTTTCATTTCAGGAGTTGAGCAGTGAGGTCCAGAATGTGCGTCCGATGTTTTCCCAGATGCATTTTTTGATGTGATCAGAATAGTTCATTCTAGGGTGCTCCAGACATTCTGTTAGCAAAGGCTGGAGTGTGTGTTCATTCTGCCCAAACTGAGTTCTGCTCTCAAACTGAGGGTCTTGGCTTGACAATTCTGTCCAGATGGGCTGGGTTGGACCACTGTGCTTACGTGGTGTGGGGTGGACAGCCTTGCAGGACACCACGTAATGAAAGCAGCTTGAGTCTGGGATCTGATTGTAACCCATAAAAAATGAAATATGTCTGGCAGATACTGATATTTCGGCAAGCAGAGAAACACCTGATGTTATGTGGCTGGAATCCCCTCTTACACATATGTTTCTGTGGAAGATCCATTTAGAAGTTTCCAATAGCTCCACAACATCTCAGGTTTCTATTTAGTCGGCTACAAAAAGTGAGACGCTGTTGGGGAGCCTCCCTCCTTCATCTCTGTCTTACCCGTTTTTCTTCTTCTACAGCAGCACACATCGAGCGTGTTTTCTTTTACTTATTTACGTGAAACAATAGCATCGACATGGAGTAAGGTAAAGTATATGATGCACAAAAGAACAGCAGTCATGGGAACGTGAACCGACAGAGCTGCGTGCAGAGCCGGGGGCAGTGCGCGCGCTTGTGTTTGCGTGCTGCTCCTCAGGGTTAAGGATGCCATGCCCTCATGGCCTAACAGCCCCTTGCTACAGGCCAGGATTTTACAACTGACTTTACAAACAGATCAATAAGGCAAAGTTCCACAACCCACTGCAAGGTTAAACACATGTTACGCACCCGATTTCCCGCTTGAGAGACAAAATTTGTTTCCCTTTGGCTAAAATAAGTCCCCCACCCCCACCCTTACATGCTGCGTAACCTAAGTATGCCATGCGGGAGAGAAATGTCTAAGAAAGTAAATAATAATCACGCTTCCATCCATCTTCTAGCCGTTCATCCTGCACTGGGTCGCGGGGGGAAGGGGGGTGGCTGTAGCCAATCAAAATATGATATCAGGGAAAAGTAATCAATCTTCCAGCCTCCAGCTACCTAAAAATAGGTCTGAACAGATTGTGAGACACCTCTAACAAACTGTGCAATGCAAATTCCCTCCAGCTCTCTTGTACAACCTTGTGTGTGCAGTGTAGAAAAACAAACAGTCAAGTGTCCCTTGCCTTGAATTAAACCACATCACTTCCTCCAGCAACCTCTGATGTCTTCTCTTGAGAGCAAGGTATCATTCTGAAACCATTCAGCTTCTAAAATGTTTATGTTCATCATAAACCATGTTTAATGTTTCTTATGAAAAAAAAAGCTAAATAATAATCCTAACTCATGATGAAATGATAGGATGTGGAAAACAAACAAAGCTTTTGACAGACTACGGAGGAAGTACACCGAGGACAATTAAATGCAAAGCAGGTAGAGATTGTTAGGGGCACTTTATGCTAATTTTATGCAAGGTTATCCTTGTGGCTCTAATTCTAGCTCCAACACAGCCGCAAACTTCACAGGCAAGCAGGAAGCCAAGGATTTCGGACATCCTCTACGAAAGGAAATGACTGGCTTGGATTTCTGAAAGCGAGGTAAACAAAGACATGGCTGCCGTGCTGTGAAGATGAGGTTCCTCTTTAGCGCTCCTGCGTGTGTCAGGTAGCTCTGCTGCTGCTGACCCCTGGCAGAAGATGAGATGGGCAGGCGTGGCGTTAGCCTCGGCGCGGTTGTGTTAACCGCCACACTTGCTATTCAGCCTGGAATCGACCGGCCGTGGGTCTTGAACTGGAGCCAGCCCGCTGCATGTGGCGATGCCCGATACCACAACCCGAAGCACATCTGAGGTCGAAGCTTTCACCAATTGGGGGTGCGACAGGCAGGAAACAGGCTGCGCGCTTACTGCCGCATGAATATTCTGTCCTTGACGACTTCGCTTAGGGATTTGTTTGGGAAAACATCGGCCGTCTGGCTCTCTACTCCTTACCGGAAGGTTCAGTCCGATCTGATTATCATTCATTACCAAGACACCTAATGCAAGACACTAACACAGGACTGCTACTGGAGATAAATACGACACTCTTTTAGAGAATACACACTTAAGCTTCATTCTGGAAGGTTCTTTAAACCCAACTCTGTCTATGAAATTTAGCTAGGGTGTACTTTTCAGAAGGCCATTATTGGCACTTTGCTCATGTGGCTAAGAAATAGCTGACAGTCAGATGTCGCTGCGAAAATCCCATACAGAAATAAATTTGAAGCAGATGGACATCTCATGGTGTCACTTTGGAAACGTCTGTTGCTATTTACATTCAGTAAAGACAACGAGGACTCATGCAAGACGTCGTCGTCTCCGGCTCCTTTTTGACAAGTCCAGCACGTGTCTGTAGTGTCCCATCTGTCACTCTGTCCACGTCGATACTGAGGAATGTCAGTTAGCCTGCCAGAGGAAGCGTGTCGACTGAAATCAATGCACAGAAGCTCGGTCGTAATGGTGTATCAGCCTTTTGCCTTCTCCTGTATCAGCTTTACCTCTTACCAGCATATAAAAGATTTAAAATAAAAATCTGTTAATTAGCATATAAAATGAACAAGGTCACTTTGAACAAGGGACAACTGAAGGCAGCAAGATTTACATTAATTCAAAAATAAACATTGATACATAAAAATGATATATATGTGTAATATGGGAATGGTATTTTTACTTGGTTTGAATCTGAACCCGTCTGAAGGCACCTAAGCATACATCTGGCGCCTTGATGGTAGCTTGGTTTTCCAAGTTTACCACTCTTGGGTGTTCTTGTATTACAGTAGCTTACCTCTACCCCTTCATAGGGACAGATTCCTGCTATCTCTGCTGTCCACCGCTCCCAACAGGGCATAAACAGAGTCTGACATTATCAGGAAGACGGCCTGCCTGCTGCCATCTTTATCTGTGAAAACGACACCAAAGTTCACCCACTGGAGCACTTCTGTGCTGCTGATCACCTCTCTGGTTGGAAAGGTAAATGCTATTAATTAGAGGAGCTCAGAGGGGGAGTCAGGCTTTGGGCCAGACTGATGGCTTTGTGGTCTGCTTGGTTATCATGGCAACATCATGTACAAAACTCCACGTCTCGGCGGACAGCTGTGGTGCTGAGGCTGAATGGAGTGGCGGACCTCACGCTGGGAACTAATGTGTGCAATCAGGATAGCTGATGTGAAGTATTTAATAGGAAAATATGCAATCGAACAACAGATCAGTCATATCCCACTAAATATCGGTGGCCACAAGCTAGGTTGGACCTGCACGTCCTGTGAGAGGCCTCAGGCATATTGTAGCGCTGCAGGAGATAGGTGCCAATGGAAGGTGGAGGCTGACTACATCCTTAAAGGTTGCTTCAGCATTAATACTGGATTCCAACCCACCAATATTATCTTTTCCACTGTGATTGTGTTTGTCATGATTCATTTACACAACTGTGCCTGTTCAGCCAAAGCTCCCCCCCCCCCCAAGACACAATTCCCAGTGTTGGTCACCTGACCTTTTCTGCCCCGAGTGCTTAGTTGAAGGTGAACACTGCTTGACCTTGCTTGGCTCCTAGATAAACTACCAGCAGGTCAGAGCAAGGAAATCCATACTAATCGATTCGTAAGTCAGTTAGGTAATGACAAGCTCTGAGCCTGCACAGAACAGTGTGCCGCCCAGACCTCTTTAATTTGTCATAATAATTCGGGTGGGGCAAACAAGATTACCCCACCCCCAGTCTTCATTCGGAACAGACGAAC
Source organism: Stomatorhinus ivindoensis (assembly GCA_019775895.2). Lineage (NCBI taxonomy): Eukaryota > Metazoa > Chordata > Actinopteri > Osteoglossiformes > Mormyridae > Stomatorhinus > Stomatorhinus ivindoensis. Next base: position 29,043,924 of record JABFEB020000040.1, read on the forward strand.
AAAGCAGGAAGCACAGGGTAATTTAAAGGAACAGCACATGCCTTTTGCAGACTTTCCCGACTGGGAAATCCAATTTGGAAATCACACCGGTTCTAATCAGATTTGTTACCAACTAAGCTAAGGTATGTTTGCTCTTAGAATCCAGGAGATCCAAAGAACACCTCTGAACAAGGTTGTGTTTTCAGCAGCCCAGATAAAGGGTTAACCATGAACCTTGTAAAATCCATAGGTCTTCATTACTTGAGAGAAAATGAAAAATGTAACTGTATAAAATATTGCTTGAAATCTGCTATTGATGACTTCCTGTCTTTACATATCAATACGGATATATCACCCTAACTGGTCTCCATCCAGCTCCACTGACCTAAGGAGTACATCAACACCGTCATGGTGCTACAGAGGGAACACACAAGACTGGCAAAGCAGCAGCACAAGCTGGTGAATGTTTATAGGTGTCAATTCCAGAGTATCAGGACAAGGTAGAGAAGAAGCAGGCCAAGAAGCCAGGTCAGAGTAACAGGCAAAGTCCAAAACAAGGCAATCAGCTACCAGACCCAATATGCAAGGGGAAAATCCAAAGAAATCAAGCACAGTCAAAATCGCAGATCGGGAAAACGCTGTAGGGTTGGCTAGGGAGCAACCTCACAGTAAGCTGAAGGAACATCAAGCATAAATAAGCGAAGTAATGAATCAAACTGGTGCAATTAAGTCAAAGAACAGGGAAATTGCAAACCTGACAATGGCCGTGATTCTTCGGTGACCCGAAGATGAGAGCAAGGCACTCTGGCACTCTATTCCATCTGTAATATACAATTTTCCAGAAACTGGACCAGAACTTCATTCTCTTCCTGATCAGCCATAGTCAGAGATTACTCACAAAAGCAATCCATTACAGATAGTTCAGGTCCAGAAAGTTCAAATCCAGAACAAGGTTTTGTTTCACCCAACCAGTTGAGTACTCTGTGACTGTGACTCTTTATACTCAACTGGTTGGTTGGACCTTCGTCTGGATTTATACTTTCTGGACCGGAACTGTCTGTAATGGATTATTTTTGTGAGTACCCTCCCCAACACTAATCATCGTTACCAGTATGGTAGAGATGTGGGCATGCACCCCACATTACTCCAAGAACCAGTAAGATATTCATCCAATGATCTATCCATTAAAAGACACTTCAGCCAATTACTAGTTACTCCAAAATCCTATCCAACCAACTGCATGGCCAGGTAATGTCACCTCTGCCAATGGCTTTACTCCAATGACACATGATACTATTTTTCTCAATAAATTTAGATCATATGACATTGCCTTGCAGCAGACACAAACACCTGTATTATTCAGTATTGCATTATGACTGCAGACTTTTTCATGCAAAGCTTCACACAGCTGGCATCTTAGTTGTATAAATAAGTTACAAGGTACAACAGCATGTTCTTCCAGGATGGTAAAAGAGAAAAACACAGCATCCTCGCACCATCTATACTACACACCGAATAAAAATCAAGTCTAAAATAATCCACCTATTGATGTCTTTATTCTACAGTGTACAGCAGCACAAACACTTGAGGGTTTTCAGAATTCAGGAAATTAACTTTATTCTGAATGTCTCGAAACAGGAATCATTCTCTTGTGCTCCCTGGCCTTTAATATCAGTAAAATTTTCCAAAGACACATTGAGGCACGGAGTGGGTGTAAACAGGAATACAGAGAGACCCAGATAAAAATGTGTTGTGTCCAGACTGTCGACACACAAGATGCGAATGAAAAAAAATCTCCAGGATCATCGCAAAAAACACAATGTGGAGGTCTTGGAAAAAAACAGCAGATTCATCTGATGCAGATTTTGGCATTTGGCGTATATGGAAAACCTGCTCGAAGAAGACCAGAAAAATAGCAATACGCACGATAATTTAGAATGAATGTGAAAGTGTTAATTGGGAGACCAGATAATAGGGAGATCAGTAACGACATGTCAGAGGCTGAAACATTGTGTACACAAAAAAATCTGATGTGGGAAAGGGAGTGCTATAAAAGGGGCGGGATTAACAAATGGAGAATGTCAACTGTCTTCGTTAAAGCACAGTTGGGTGCGTAATTCATGCAAATGACATTCAGGATGCATAAATTCAGCGGACCGATTACAGTTTGCTTACTGGTCCTAAGAGGGCAGAACAGTGAGGTGAATCTCCTTCCCATGATTCCAGGGCAGAGATGCCACCTGTATCAGAAGCTCTGCCCATGGGCTCCTCTGCCTTCAGGAACATGGAGGAACAAGGCTTTACCGAGAGACTTCTTGATCAAGGGCCTGTGTCTAGAGACTGGCGGGGATACACGGCGCTGAGGGTAGGAGGCTCTGATTCATGCAGGTCAAGGTCGGAGTGGGCCCGCAGTAGAACGGGGAGCCGGGTGGGAGCAGGTGTGACGGGAGTGAGGCACGACGCCCGGCGGGCATGGTCAGGCCAGCTGCTCGCACCGCAGAGCGTAAACAACAAGGGGGGAAAAAACAGCAGCGCATGTCAACTGAGGAGAGGCTATTTTAAACAGGCCTGGGGAAAAGCGCGTGCAGGTTCAGTGGAAAGGAGGCCATCAGGCCGTGTTAAACCCACACACACGTGTGCTCAGGCACCGGACAGGCAGCAACAAAGAGCTAATTCATGCAGTTCGAAGTCTAGCTGCTGGATTATTACAACATTTAACGTCCTGCCACCTCCTTTTTTCCCTCAGACGTCATTTGTGATATGTTTCATATGCAATATGGTTAGGTTATTAATGCTGTACATTGATCCCAGGGGATAGCAGGATATCTGCACAAAGATTTACATTCATAATTAATGAGGAAGGCTGGAATGCTGAAATAGCATTTTCAAGAAGACTCATTTGATAAAATATTTATATATTTGTAGAGCGGTGCCTGCTGCCCTCTATTTTATTTGTGGAGTGTTTAAATCTAATTTATAGAAAGTTGACAATGGTTCCCATTTTGTTATGCCAATTAACCGCTAACAGGGGTGCTGATTTCTGAGAGTAGCTCATCGTTAAGATTTATAACTCGCTATTCCACATTACAGCTGCGTCTGCCTGACCCACAGGGCAGATTTCCGGCCGGAAACCCGCTTCATCTTCAGGTGGCTCTAGAGATCGAAGAGTGCAACCTCTGGTCTTGGAACATCTGCAGAAGGTCAGAGGAAGCACTTCTGAGAAATGTCCCTAACCCTATAGTCTGTACATGCATGAAAACTCTTCATCATTATATGAAGGAAGGCTCTCTGATTGCAAGCTGTTACTGAGAGGATTTAAATACTTCGTGTTTGCAGTGATTTCAGAAGTGATGTAATACTGTGCATATGAAACCCACTCCGTTACTGTACATGAGCCAAGATTGTTCAGGAATAACGTCATATTATGACGGCCATGTGCCTTGCTGTTCTTGGGTTATCGACACTGTTAACCCCCCATATGTAACCACTTATCTGGGGCATGGTTGCACTCAGCCTGTGGGCCAGTTCCTTATTCTTGCCACATTTTCTGGGTATGGAACTGCCACAACCTTCCCCCCAACCAAACATACAAAATTCTCCCCCAAAGCACATTAGAGATGAGGAATCAATTAACAGTACCACGTATTTGTTGTGCATTCACTGCGAAGACTTTCAAGTGTCACTGTGCTCTAGCTTCACTGCAGGCTAGCCACACTGTAGTCTAACTTCATTAAAGTCTAGTTTCACTGTTGGCTAGTTTCACTGTGATATAATTTCGCTCTGGTCTAACTTCCCTGTGCCCTAGCTTCACTGCAGGCTAGCCTCAGTGTGGTCTAGCTTCACTGTGCTCAAGCTTCACTGTGGTCTTGCCTTACTCTTGACTAGCTTTTCTGTGCCCTAGTGTCACTGTAGGCTAGCCTCACCATAGTCTAGCTTCACTGTTGGCCTGCTTCATTATGCCTCAGCTTTACTGTGGGCTAGCCTCATTCTGGTCTAGATTCAATATGCCCTAGCTTCACTGCTGTTGGGCTTCACTGTGGACTTCCTTTACTGTGCCCTAGCTATACTGCAGGGTAGTATGACTGTGGGTTAGCATGACTGTACTCTAGCTTCTAGCTTCAGTCAAGTAACCTACCTTCAGTGCAGGCTACCTTCACCGTGGGCTTGCTTCACTGTGGGATAACTTGACTGCAGGCTAGCTTGACAGTGACTTAACTTCACTTTGGGCTAGCCTCACTGCAGACTTGCTTCACTGTGTGAGTGCTTCAGTGGCTGTAGGCTAGCATGACAGTGGCCTAGCTTCACATTGCCTTAGCGTCACTGCAGGCTA
>JABFEB020000040.1:29067320-29078166 GCA_019775895.2 Stomatorhinus ivindoensis
ATTCTAACAGGTTTGGATGCTGTTCAACCAAATAGATACTTCAGCATTAGTTCAAATACAAGAACTCGTGGCCATAGTTGGAAATTAGCGGGAGAACATTTCAAACTGGATTTAAGGAAGCACACTTTCAGAGTATGGAATAATCTTCCTGATAACGTATTGCTGAGCTATTAAGGTCTCCCCAAGCGAGCTTGATGGGCTGAATGGCCTCCTCTCGTTTGTATAGTTCTTATGTTCTTATGTGCTGGGTTTCCTGTTTCTGCCCCCAAGTCTACCCCAATTCAAAAACACATTACTGATATTTCTGATTTGCCCCCCCATGTGTGGGTGCTGCCTCTGATGCACTGATATCCTACCAAGGGTGCACCCCTGCCTTTTATCCTATGTTTGCTAGGATAAACTCCGGGCAGACTGCGATCCTTACTGAATAGGCATTCGGAAGGTGGATGGATCATTGGATTGTATGACTGTAGGTTGCTCTGCATACAAGCGATGGTGTTGTACATAGTGAATGGGAAAAACATGGGAGTTATGGGCATCTCCTATTTAGCTTCAGTATATGTGTGTCCCTTGAGAAGGACCAGCATCCCCCTGGGGGCGTGACCCCGCCTCGTTCCCCGAGAAGGACTGGCATCCCGTCTGGGGGCGTGTCCCCACCTCGTTCCCCGAGAAGGACCGGCATCCCATCCAGGGTGTGACCCCGCCTCGTTCCCCGACAAGGACCGGCATCCTGCCCCGGGGGCGTGACCCTGCCTCATTCCCCGAGAAGGACCGGCATCCCGTCCATAGGCGTGACCCCGCTTCGTTCCCCGAATAGGACCGGCATCCCGTCGGGGGGGTGACCCCGCCTCGTTCCCTGAGAAGGACTGGCATCCCGTCCAGGGGTGTGCCCCCGTCTCATTCCCCGAGAAGGACCGGCATCCTGTCCGGGGCGTGACCCCGCCTCATTCCCCGAGGAGGACCAGCATCCCGTCCGTCGGCGTGACCCTGCTTCGTTCCCCAAGAAGGACCGGCATCCTGTCCGGGGGCATGACCCCACTTCGTTCCCTAAGAAGGTACGGCATCCCGTCCGTCGGCATGACCCCGCCTCGTTCCCCGAGAAGGACCGGCATCCCGTCTAGGGCGTGACCCCGCCTCATTCCCCGAGAAGCACCGGCATCCTGTCCGGGGGCGTGACCCCGCTTCGTTCCCCAAGAAGGACCGGCATCCCGTCCGGGGGCGTGAGCCCACTTCGTTCCCTAAGACGGACCGGCATCCTGTCCGGGGCGTGACCCCACCTCATTCCCCGAGAAGGACCGGCATCCCATCCGTCGGCGTGACCCCGCTTCGTTCCCCGAGAAGGACCGGCATCCCATCCGGGAGCGTGACCCCGCCTCGTTCCCCGAGGAGGACCAGCATCCCGTCCGTCGGCGTGACCCTGCTTCGTTCCCCAAGAAGGACCGGCATCCCGTCCGTCGGCATGACCCCGCCTCGTTCCCCGAGAAGGACCGGCATCCCGTCTGGGGCGTGACCCTGCCTCATTCCCCGAGAAGCACCGGCATCCTGTCCGGGGGCGTGACCCCACTTCGTTCCCCAAGAAGGACCGGCATCCCGTCCGGGGGCGTGAGCCCACTTCGTTCCCTAAGACGGACCGGCATCCTGTCCGAGGGTGTGCCCCCACCTCGTTCCCCGAGAAGGACCGGCATCCCATACGGGGCGTGACCCCGCCTCATTCCCCGAGAAGGACCGGCATCCCATCCGTCGGCGTGACCCCGCTTGGTTCCCCGAGAAGGACTGGCATCCCATCCGGGAGCGTGACCCCGCCTCGTTCCCCGAGAAGGACCGGCATCCTGTCCGGGGGTGTGACCCCGCTTCGTTCCCCGAGAAGGACTGGCATCCCGTCTGGGGGCGTGGCCCCACCTCGTTCCCCGAGAAGGACCGGCATCCCGTCCGTCAGCGTGACCCCGCTTCGTTCCCCGAGAAGGACCGGCATCCCCTCCAGGGGTGTGCCCCCGCCTCGTTCCCCGAGAAGGACTGGCATCCTGTCTGGGGCTTGACCCCGCCTTGTGCCCCGAGAAGGACTGGCATCCTGTCTGGGGCGTGACCCCGCCTCGTTCCCCGTGAAGGACCGGCATCCTGTCCGGGGGCATGCCACCACCTCTTTCCCTGAGAAGGACCAAAAAGGAGGATTAGACTGAACCCAGATTGACTAGAATTACTAAAATGCGAAGATCATAATTCACAGATTCATTGGGATCAAGGTACATGACTGAATGGGAGCTGCATAACTGGTTTTTCCATAAACCACAAACAAGAAATGTGACTTTGCAATCGGGTAACTGCTCCTGAGATTGCTAGCCTGAGGCAAGCTAATAAGAAGAGAACCTTCTGGAGAGCATGCAAAGGTGAAGCAGTTGGCATACCACATCTGAGGAAGGAGATCTAAGGTGAGAAATAGCAACAGATATACTACTCCATTTCAACAAAGTTTATTCAATCCAACAATTTCAAGCATTAGAAATTCAGATGCTACTGAGTCAAACATGATCAATAAGTCAAAAACTTTTTGCATTTCAGCCAAAGCTGCAAATTTGGGTTTGGGCAGTAGGGACTTGTCTTTACCAATATTTTGGGAGTATTGAGGGTGTTTAGGGGGTTCGGAGGTTTGGGACTGATTTAGTCTCTATCTATGCCCTTGATCTCAGCTGCTGTGTATAACTGCATGCAGACACGCTGTGCATCACCCCTACAGGCAAGTTTGGGACTGCAAGCCTGCAGCTGTGACAGAGAGAGAGTCTGGCAGCTTTCTCATCCTGTAAGGGGATACACACTGGCTAAGGTCCACTTGGTCACTATGAACGGAGACAGCGCTCAGCCACCATTAACAATCTATATACCCCTATTGGTGCCACTAATGGAATTTCCCAGGGGATTGGAGGGCAGGGGACTGCAGGAGGGAGAGATGAAGTGAGACAATGGGAGGGAGAGCTTTGTAATAAGGCCCGTGGGAAGGCCTCTCCATTCACACACATGTGAGCTGGCACTGACCGCATGAAGAAGGCTGCCCACGCAAACGTACTTGAGAGAAGCTCAAAGTGAACCTCGTCATTAACACGGTGAAACAGAGCACACTCTCAGTGTACTAAAGTGGGCCAATTAAGCCCAGAGTAAGTCTGAAAATCATGTCAGTAAAGTATATAAATGGACTGCTTTCTAATGGGAGGGAGTCGAGAAACATAACTGCAGCAAAGATCCATTTGGGCTACTAAAATTAGCCCTCTTTACAGAAGAGGTAAGATGGGCCTCTTTAGCTCCTGAAGGAGAGCAAAGCAGGATCTGAAATCTGAACATGTGGAACGCCTTGGTTTTCCTGCAGTGTCCCGCTTGAAACGGCTAATGCGAGTCCCGCGTGAAACAAACCACAGAGAAGCTGGGGACGTGCCCTTCGAACCTATTCCACCTCACCATAGCCTCCTGCTGTGGCTTCACTGCATAGTTATCCACCATCGCCATAGATTTTGAATATGCCACACCATCACTGTCCTGACTAAGTTCGTCTTGAAGCTTCCGTCCCGCTGGAAGAGGTCGGCTTCTTTGCGTTGCATGTTTACTCTGCTGGTGTGATGGTCGACTATTCCATACGAGGTTCCCATGCAACATGCAGCCTGACAGCTTGGATCGTAGCTCTGTGAGGTCTGTCCTGTGAGGTCTGTCCTGTGAGGTCTGTCCTTGCTCCTCCCTCAGGGTCTGAGCAGTGCCTGCCTGTCAGGACGAGAGCCCCGCCTGGATTATGCTCTGGGTCCACAGTGGGTTCTAAGCTGTGATATAAAGTCTAAGCACTTTGAAATTGTACCTCATTTTCAGCCTGTTCTCTGGAACGGAACGTGCTCCCCTCCATGACCTAATGACACAGAGCCACTATTATGTTGAGCGGGGGGGTGCAGGGGGCTCCATGCAGCCTGGGCAGCTCTCACACTGGGGTGGGCAGGACAGAAATCTTGTCCATACAATAGCGTGATGAGACAGTCAAATGCTGGTTCCTTCTTCAGAACCTCTGGTGACATTAGCTGCTGCACCCTGCAGAGCTCAGAGAGATAGACAAATGAGAATCTATTGAGCGGAACCAGTCCATGTCACATATCGCTCGTGTTGAAGAATGTAGCGTAGGTGCGCTTTGAGGAATCCTTGAAGACAGACAACCAACAGCTCTGTTCATAGGTACTGGACCGTCCATCACATGAAAAACTCAGCTAATATACCCAAGGATCACCAAGACCATCGGCCTCTGCTCTTATTGACCTGTAATGTGGAGGTCATAGGTCAGAGGTCAGCCCCACCTTCTGGACCTCCTGGTTGTATTTTCCATTACATTTCTAGAGTGTCCCTACCGTGGGGTTGTCTCCGCTTCTGCCCAGTGAGTAAAAGGCGAGAGCCGTTCTCAGTGCCCCCATATGGCCTGCAGGTGCCCCCCTTCTTCCTATTTCCCCCTCCCGCTTCACTCCCTCATAAAACGCTCCATTGGCTCTGTAGCTGAATGCCAGTGTACATTTAATAATCCTGTTTTGCCTCCCTCCCCGTTTATTTATTTATTTCTGATATTGCGAGGGACTGCAGTTAATTAAATTGCGATCACATACAGTCATATCTTATTAAACGCACCGTGGCCAGCATGTGAATGGTGTTGTTCCTCTCCGCTGTATGAAACAAGGCCTCCGGTAGTATCTTATCGCCCTGGCACTGGTTATAAGCTGCCGTGACATTGTGCTAGTCCAGTGTGTAACAGGAAGGCAGGCTTGATTTTATTCCTCCTTCAGTCTGTGAAAACTTTTCTGTCTCGGCAGTTGATTTTGAAAACAATCAGGTGTGGGAGGTAACACATCTGTCACGTGTCGCAATCAGCAGCATTGAACATGTTACTGGGTTTCCATTGAGCTAAAGTGACCATGTAGTCATGCACATCATGGGATCGGAAGCCTAATTTCTACTTATGATTGGAAAAACTTCTTCGAATCTCAAGCAGATTTTTACTGTTATGACTACTGCCCTTGCTGGTGATGGACAGGAATTACAACTGCATGGCACCAATGAGCACATTCCCCCAGTTCTCTGACAGGAGGAGATTAGGCTCAGCTTTGAGAATTACATGACACATGTCAGCCTGCGCTCCCGCCCCGCCGCTCCAGACAGGCTGCCTTAAGCATGGCAGTTATCGTGAGCCCTAGAGGCAGCAATCACGCATGTCCTGGCCATCGAACCCGCGTCTGCGGCCAGACATTCCGTACTAGTGGCTCTCCTGCTCACGGCACAAGAGCGTGTCTGTGAGATTAAACAGATGTGTGTCTGTAAAACAGAGAGAGAGCGAGCGAGGGAGGGAGCGGGAGAGTGGCTGGGAATAGACATGGCTTCAGCGCTATGAGCTGCTGGAATTTATGTTTCATTGTGTTTATGATCTGTGAAAAGAAACACAGTCTGGCTGCCTGGAGGTGAGCAACAGCCAAACATGTAGGCCACAATTCCCCAGTGAAGATGATTTGAGATGGCCGGCAGATTATTGTACACAGATAGGATGAGATTCATTACATCGGGTGATATTAGTGACAGTTTATCTTATTGTTACATTTAAACATCAAACACCCTAAGGCCATGCACAGTGTGTTAGACTTCGGTCATCGTCCTATTAAGAAAATAACACAGACTCTTGAATTCTTCAGTTTCGCCATTGTGATACCAGCTTAAAATTAAGCTGAATTGCACGTTGATAAATGAGATGTTGATTTCTGATGTTTGCTATGCTTGGCTTAAGTAACCTTACACAGAACATATGGGTGATCGTTAAAAGTCACTGTAATTAACGTCTTCACCTGCACAGGGCTCCTTTCACAGAAAGCTGCAAACCTGGGTAATCCTTTTTTCTGGTATCTTTAACTTAAAAATAAATGAACATCAACCAGAGCAAGTTTTAAGGGACCTGCCCTCTTTAACTGCATTAAAATTTAGTTGCTAGGGTTCTATCTTCTGAGGGGGTGCTGACTTAGCAAACCACTGGGGGGCGCTGTCAGTGAAACTTACCTAGGAACCACATTTTCTATGGTTTTTTTCATCTGGTAAGAACGGTGATATTGCCTTGCTGATGCTACTATTCTAAAGACTAACCAAATGTCGAGGGGAGGCAGCAGAGTCTCAGTCAAACATCTCTCCAGTGCCTCACTGGGCCAAACCAGTCACCCTGCTGCTTAAGAGCTGCACTTCCAGGCCATTGAGACTTGCAGCATGCCACCAACACAGACCTAATTACACGTCTTTGGTGGACCTGGTGGTCTGCGTAGGGAGGGCACTGCGTAGGGGGAATGAAGCTCTGAGATACATTGCTCTGGCCTGCCAGGCATCGCTGCTGAGAGATCTTTATGCTGACAACCTTCCCTGTAGCACCACTGCTGCCAGCTGGTGCTTCCCCTGCATAAATGAAAACCGTTACACAAACATTCCGGCACTGATTTCAGCTTGTGCTCATTATTACAATGAGCTGTAAGTCATGGCCGGAACCAAAAGTGATCCTGGATGACTGGAACTTATGAAACAGAAGGTGTGCAAAAACAAAATCCTCCTTAATTACTTTATCAATGTCAAAACTGCAATATTAGAAACCTGGACTCTGGAATGTAGGTCTGATATTTTTTGGTTAATAAAATCTGGTGTTAAAAATGCCCATATACTTTGTGCTAGTATCATTACTTTCCTCCCTGCTGAAAAAAAAAAACTTGACCAGTTTAAGGTATGTTTTTACATAATGGTTCAGCTGGTCATACCAGCATGACCCACATAGCTAAACTATGAAAGAGCAGCAAGATTTTGAACATGATCATCGAGGGCCCTCTATCTTAGACCGGTTAAAGCAGCAGTGGCCAATCTTATCCGCAAAGGGCCAGTGCGTATGCAGGTTTTTGGGGTAACCTTTAGGGCAGCTGTTCAAACCCAGGTGTGAGGACTCTTCAAGCCAATCAGTCCTCTAATTAGTGATCTAATTAGGGAACTGCAGCGAAAACCCGCATGCACACCGGCCCTTTGCGGATAAGATTGGGCACCCCTGGGTTAAAACTACGTAAAAACAGCCCCCACTATAAACTGGTTTTTAGCTGTATTTTTCAGCAGGGCTGGAAAACCACATGGCATTGGAGTGATCAGCTCACAGACCACACAGTGCATCACTGCGCCTTCAACAGACTTCCTGGGCAAGCTGTGGTTTTGCAGTCCAAAGAATGGGCAGCTAGAAATAGCCCCACCCTCGATGAGTGGCCAGCTGAGATCTAGAGGACAGAGTGTGCACCATGTTCCAAAGGGGGCGCCAGAAGCTGCCAGGCAAACAGATGCCCAGTGCCGTTTAACTCGCCCACTGCTAATTCCACTCCCACTGGCCGCTGAGTGGATTGTCAGGCAGGATGTGGGGGGGGCGGGCGGGGTACCTCAGACTGTGAGCGCGGCATCCTGACAGGCGGCTGGTGAGGTGAGGCAGAATCCCACAAGCGTTGTCTAACAACAGCCATAAATTTTATAGCTGTGTATAATTAGGCTGCGGGTTCGATCCTAAGAAACTCCCTGACTACTTAATTAACTGAAATTAAGATATTAAAATGGGGAACAATTCCCATTAAAGTACACCCACAGCTTAGAGTGTGTTCATCTTGTCATTTTTTAAACGAAGCTGTAGGCTCTTACATCCAGGGCAATCTTTATAAAGCAGTTTGTACCTTGAAGGACTTTATTTTACTGGCATTGCTGGGGAATAATGGAGACGCTGCCGGGGTTAATCTAACACTGATGATTTTGTAGTGATCAAATACTCAAGGGTACACTTTTAGGTCCTTTAGCAACCCTGCAATAAAGCAAACAGCCAAACGCCTCCCATAATTTGTCATGGTAGGAGAGTCGAGCTGTTCAAACTATATAAACAGGATGGGATATTGCAGTTATACCTCTGAGGGACATTTGGGGGGCAGCGGTGAGGAGGCTGAGCCACTATGTGGTCCTTTTGACCTGACCCCACTGACAGTCACGGTCAGACCTTAAACTTAAAGTAGGACCCTCAGATTTTGGCCCCAGATGCTTCTGGAAGGATAGATACCTGGGAAACTCAGTGAGAAGAAGAGCCAAGCCGCGATTCCTCCTGTGCGCTGACACAGAGGCTCATTTATAAACCCGTGAGTTTGACGGAAACTCCATCACGCTCCGAAACGGGGGCAGCCTTCTTCAGATATCAGTTGGCCCCGTATCTGGGTCAATTTCACATATGGTCTGGGGCCACTTCATTAGGTACCCCTGGGTGGTACCAGGAAGGATCCACAACTCACCCACTTCAAGGATCGATACGTTATGAGTTTGGAGATGCCATTCTGTACACCACCGAGCTGTCCCTCTTAGCTTTAATCAGTCTGCCATTCTCCTCCAACCTTTCCGATTAACAATACCACTGACTAAAAGCATTCCCTGTAAACAGTTTAATGAGTGAGTTAGTGAAAATCCCAGCAAGGGGTGAACATCCCACTTTAAATGACATGGATTACTCGCGTTAGCTGTTATAATGCTTAGCCACACAGAGCCCTAGTCCCACAGTCATCTTTGTGATTCTCTATGTATTCGGATGAAGACACATGATCTCTTTGTGTACCTGATACTCTGCACACTGTGGTATTATGTAGGTCTCTTACATCCTGGCATTCAGAGGCAGATAAGGCAGCTGGTTTGTATTTTAATTCATAGCTACACAGATTGTCTTTCTTGGAAAATTCAGTTGGACTCTTTGGACGATGGATAATTTGAACGTTTTACGTTCGCTTTTCTACTGCTTACGTACGAGGATTGTTTTTTTGGGCACCTGACAAGTGAGCCGGCATAAACACCTCCTAGGTCCCCCCCGGCGAGGCCGATACACGCCGTTACGGGTCCCCCCGACCTGTGCTTTTAACACTTAGATACTCACGTCCCGGTTGGTGTGTGTAAGTGTAGAGGGGCCAGCTGGGAACAGCAACCTGAGGCAGCCACGGGACGTCAGATGCAAGCGTCCGCATCACACAGGGACAGAGGAAGGGAGGAGATGCACTCGGATGGGCAGCAGAGTGCCGGCCAGCCCCTCTGTCCTGAATCTTGCCAGCGGGTCTGCGGAGGTGAATCACGCCAAGGCGCTGTGTTTGTTTTCCTGCTGTTTGTAACTGCAACCCCCCCCCCCCCCCCGCCCCGCTCCACATGGCTGCAGCTCCCACCTGCCACAGTTATAGACCAAATATCTCAGCCCGCTCCGAAAAAATACCCCCACACACTTCTAATCATATAATATTTCTTCCCCCCTCCCCAAACGACCCCACTGAGAGACATGGGAGAATATCAGAGATGGGGGGCCAGGGGAGATACAGATGCTGATGACATGAGTGAACTGCAGAGGGGGTGCTAGAGAAGGGTTCTGGGGGGGCCAGGTGCTCTCGACTGATGACACATTAGCAGTTTGCTTTAGCGTGTCCTCTGAATACCGCCGGACTGGAAATGGCCTCTGCTGGTCACTAGGGGGCCTCGTTTGAACTGCAAGATAGTGGGGCTTGCAGGGTCTTGCCTCACTTCCACATTTTTTGGAAAATAATAAAGCCATATGCTCACCACTGCCACATGACAGATGCTTGCAGCCACTGATGTGGCTCGTTATGTTACGCTGACCGTGGCAAAGACGGATTGTAAACTTTGCTCACTCGTAAGATTGCGAGGTGTTGCATATCCGGCGTGGAAGTATTGCATGTGAATATCTATGAAGTGTTGCGAGTGGGAAAATGCAAACACAAGGACTGGAAAAGCAGGACATGGTCTTCATCCCTTTGTGGTGGGTAAGTGCAATGGCATCATCAAGAGCTCGGAAGATTTCAGACAATGTCAAGGCAAACGCAGAAGCTGATGACTGCAGGGACAACTAAATGACATTAACCATGATCTAAACATTCGGTGGAAGCTTGCTGTACCCAATAGGCACGTTTTGCACCCAAATAAAGATGAATTTCTATTAAATGAATAGATCTGCTTGGCCATATAAGATACGTGTTATCTTATAATCTCCAAAGCCGATATTCAAGTTATTGAGTAACACGGATTTCTGAATTAATAGACTGACTCACATCAGATGCTGAATCACAGTCTACCTCCAGGACTGATTCTAATAACCATTTTTAGGGTTTCTTTGTGATCACTGAGTGTGGAGAGGAATGAATCTCTCTTCCCGTTGCCCTGCGTTTATTTAATAAATTACTGATAAGTTCAGAAACAGCACTTCATCTCCCTGGAAAAAGGGCAGAGTCTTTGACACGTCCGTAGAGCGAAGGGTGAGTCACGTAAGGGAAGGGGGGAGGGTGAGTCCCCCAGCCCCTTGCCTCTCGGCCTGAGTGTCCCCTAAACCCGCTGAGCTCAGCGGCACACGGCTTGGGGATGCTTCTGACCCCGTGATGGGGAGAGTACACCTACATGAATTTGAATTCCATTTAATTTCCCAGCCTCCTGATATTTTACATAGTAAACAGCTATTCCCTTCAGAAAAGAATTTCAGCCTCCTCCAGGGAGGCGTCTTGCCGCAGTGATGGGAGAAATCAGAGGAATGCGCATGGTCCGAGAGTGGGGGGAGCCAAAAGGGATCTGGAGCGACGTAAACAACAAGTGGTGGGGTATATGCAGGCTTGATCGTCATGCCTGCTAATTACGGCATGGCTCATCCCCCCCCCCCCCCCGCACTTTTCCTCACAGGTCATGTCTCAGGGCCGTGCTGACGCCTCCCCCAGCATGTGATGCCCTAGCTGCAGAGGACAGCCTGCGTCCAACCTCCCTGGTGTCCCTGAAATCCGAT
>JABFEB020000040.1:29102708-29120716 GCA_019775895.2 Stomatorhinus ivindoensis
ACTAACCCCCCTTTGGTACCAGGCTGAGCTTGTCTTCAAGGCTCTCCCTGGAATTTAAGTTCTGTAATCAGTCCCAGGTGTGATCCTACAAGGGTATAAAGTATGGTGACCACTAGGGGAAACCGAAAGTGATTAATTGCTTGAGTAATTCTCTCCATAACTTATACGAAAGGCTTTATTATTTAATCCTAAGACTGATATCTATTATTGGCTCTGCTAAGCATGTCCATCAAGCAGATTTGAGGTGGTTCCCAAGCGTCTGGGGTAGATGGTTGATTGCAGGTTGTGAGTCCAACGTCAAGACAGTATGAAGGAGGTAAGTGATGATGAAGAGCAATATGAGATACCGTAGGAATTTTGACAAGAGATGTCAAATCTAATCTTCTGTTACAAACCCTCCTCCAGCATTTCGCTTCAGTTGCTCTTGTTTCCTCCATGATGCTGTTCAGCCTGGTCCTTCTATACATAAGCCCTAAAGGGACATCCACCTTATGGCAGGTGACCTTAGAAAATATACACCCCCCCACCCACCGCCCAAAAGTGCTCCTGACCATATCTCCCTTATGTGAAGTATCACGGGTTCGATTGGGGACATGCTGCTGCAGATTGCAAGGTTTTTTTGAAAAAAAAAAAAAACAGGATTCAAATAGTAATTTGCCACTCTAAGATGAACAATTTAAGCAGTCTGTCATTAATCAAACACTGATGAATTAAGTTTCGATCGACTTTCCCTTTTCTAGAGTGTGAAGCGAGTGCCACTTTGAGAAGTTGAGTGTGCAAGCAATACAGAACTCCGACAGGCTGTTTTCATTGTCTTTCCTGAGGAACCCTCAAGAAATACTTTCATGAGAATAAATGTATCCACATCATCCCAGAACTGTCAGGTGTAAAATTTCTTTCTCTTTCCACAATAAACCCACCAAAACGCAAAACTCTAGAGTTGAACCCTAATACTAACTTCAGCAGCATGGATGTGTGTGTGTGTGTGTGTGTATGTAGAGTGTGTGTCTGTGTGTCTGTGTGTCTGTCTGTCTGTGTGTATGTCTATGTGTGTGTGTGTCTGTGTGTGTGTGTGTGTGCATGTGTGTGTGAGTGATGACACATTTATAGCTGAGGTTCCCTTCCCTGAATCTTCCATTTGTATTTATAAACACCGTATGGGTCTGTAGATATCGATTTAGTAGATTAACTAGATATCCCCCCAGGGACATGTTTCAACCGAGACTATGTGGACTGGAGATTTAGACTGTGCGTGTGACTTGGGTTGGGGGGGGGGGGGGGAGTCTCTGGCAGACACCCATTGCAGAATAATGGCACCCATTGCAACCCCCTGGGTTACTCCCCCTCCTCCCATTCTCATCATGTAATTATTTTCTCTCGCCTCTATCTTTAATTACAATCACGCACCAAGAGGCTTCACCGTGATAAGAAAGAGAGGGACGGCCCACTTTCACGGGAGCAGCTTCGGTCAAAGCAGGCTTTTCGGCACAGCTGTTGCAATGGCTCGTGGGAAATTTGCAGATGGATCAAACTGGATGTCACATTGGCCCATATTGGAAACACGGCTTCTTGCAGGTCACACCTGCCCTTCGATCCCATGGCTGCTCGGAGTCGGAGGTGTGTCTCCTCTGTCTAGCTCGGAGGTGGCTTCCAGAAATGCTCACAGTGGAAAGATGTGAATTAGGAAGAGAGAATCTCCTGCAAGAAGTCCCTAGATTAGTCTCCCTAGCTCTTGGTTCAAATTTGTAGGCTTGCACAGCTCTGCCAAACCTGCTGCTAGAGACTTTGGGCCCCATAAATGCATATTATATTCGGCCCCCAACCCAGACCCATCAAATTATGTTTCAGTATTTTGGGGCCCCTGTCATTCAACTGTCCTAAATATACCCCCCATTTACGGACCCCTGGCTCCGTCATTTGGCAAAGAACCATATTTGGCTGAAGACAAGCTAGGTATAACTTAATTATGTCTGTTTAATGAGTTACCCATGCACATTTAGAATGGAAATTTAAGAAGAGAACTTATTATGCATAATGATGTAAGAGCATGAATAATCCAATTGTCCATGATGAGATTTCTTGATGGAATGATTTATTGTTTTAGTTCGTTTTTATCATTTAATTACTTGCACCAATTTTCCAAGCCAAGTCTCTCTCCATGGTTGAAACACAATCTTATTTGTTATGAATCAAGGGACATTCAACTGGCTGAAGACATTAATATATTATAAAGTCAGGTTTAGGTAATCACAGAAAATGGATTCATTTATGCCGGTTATCCTTAATCAGCACCGTATTCCACCTAACAGCTAATCAAGCTGCAGAACAGCAAATTTATCGTTCACTCTGTTTGTTTCACGGTTTGTTTCTTCGGTTACTCAGCAGTAGTTTCTGTACTGCTTTGGTTATTAACATGTATGCGTTTGAGAGTTTAGTTGAACATTCATTAAGAAAATGAGACTGCCAGCTTAATGCACAGTATGTATTCTGCTCCTCCATTTTTATGACTGCTTCTTCGTACAGTCACGTCTGAACAGTCATCACCCAGTTCACAGGTCTTTGGGCTCTTACAGGAAATGAGAGCACCCAGATGTTACCCAGAGGAACATGTGGAGAAAACATACAAACTGGAGATGGTCTGGAACCAGCACCGGTGTGGATAACGGTCCTTACATTCAGAGCCTTAGATAGCCAGACCTGACATGACAGACCTGGTTCCTGCCTATTCGACTGGCCGTGTTTTAAGGTCCTCTGATCAAGGGCTCATTTGTGTTCCACGGGCAAGACTAAAAACTCACTGTTAGGCATTGTAAGTTGCTGCCCCAAGGCTGCGGAATGATTATCCTCCGTCATTGCGTTTTGTAAATTCTGTTGAAGGCTTTAACAGGCCCCTTAAAACTTTTTTGGGAAGGCTTTTGGGAAAATGTGATCTTGTGGAATCGTGTTTTGTCATTAATTGCTTTCATTTATGTATCTTTACATTGCTGTTTAATTTTTTATGTGTTTTTGCATTTTAGTTTCGTACAGAGCTTTGTGACTTGCTTCTATGAAAAAAAACTTTACTTACTAAATGGTACTGATGTGGATAATGACACTGGTATGGATAGTGGCACTGGTGTGGATAATGGAAGTGTTGTGGATAATGGCAGTGGTGTGGATAATGGCAGTGATGGGGATAATGGCACTGGTGTAGATAATGGCAGTGGTGAGGATAATGCCAGTGGTGTGGATAGCGGCAGTGGTGTGGATAATGGCACTGGTGGGGATAATGGCAGTGGGATGGATAATGACAGTGGTGTGGGTAATGACAGTGGTGTAAATAATAGCACTGGTGAGGATAGTGGCAGTGGTGTGGATAATGGCACTGGGGTACATAATGACAGTGGTGTATAATACTTTGCTCTATTTATTTGAACCTAAAAATATCATTTTGTGAGGAAAACCATCTCAGTAATTAGCAAACCTTAAATGGATAATTACCATAATTAATGGATTATTATTTATGGAAGTTGGCTTTTGAAAATAATATTTTTTAACCAAGTGACACTGAAATTATTTAAAATTATAAATTATGTTAATATTATACTAAATTAATAGCAAAAAAATGCACATTAGTGTCTCCTTACAACATTACATATTGACTTACGCATTACGTTGTTATTGCCAGATTCAGTTCATTTTAGCACTTTATGGTACGCATTTTGTTCTAACCATGGAATATTTTTCTCAGTAGTTTTAATTACATTAAATACCTGTAGTGATGCATAACGTTGAAATATCATGTGACTTAAAAGCATCATATAATTTCATATAAGCCATTCCTTTTAAATTCCAACAGTTTAATATGTTTTTCTGAAGAACAAGGAAATCACGAGAAATTACATGTTACCATATGGTAACATGATGCCACATAATTGCACTGGTGTGCATAATGGCTCATTCACAGCTCTGGCTCCAGGATGCTCCTGATTTCACGTAGCGCTGTGTCAATGCACTCCTCTTATATTACCACATTGGTATATTACCACCCCTACAAAATAAAATTAGATATAGTGAAACTGAAAAAGCATGTAACAAGGCTATCTCTACAGGAGGGATCGGGGGGGGGGGGTTAGTGGGCTTGAGCGCTCTAACCAAAATGTCTGGCTGACCTTTGAGCCTAGGGTCCACGGTTGGATGGGAAACACATGGCTGTAATCACCTCGAGCTGCAGCTGAATAAAAATGGGACAGACTGGGGCCATCCTAGACTGGGATGGGAGCGTGCACTCAATGCACGCAAAAGGTCACATCAAATAGCTTCTCAAAAGATCTGCTCATCGCTTTATGCATAGTTCAGGCGGGCAAAATGACATCCAGCAGCAGGAAGCCAACTCCGACTGCAGATTGCAGATTTTTTAACCTTGTTGTGGTAAAGAATAGCAGGTTTATGAATGTGGGTCTTAAAAGCTGAGTAAAATCATTCAAAGAATATTTGAGCAGATTGAAAGTAAGTGACACACTAAACTCTAAGCCCTGGGTTAGGGTTCACCTCCCACTTTCTGTGTACAGATTGGCAGATTCTTCCTGCATTCACTCCAGGTTCCCTCGCTCCCCACAGTCACATGTCAAAACTCATACATTTTCAAGGTTCAACATTTAAGAGTTTTTCATGAGTGATAAGCAGTCAGTTTCACTATTCGATAGAAATTAATGTTATTATTAATGTTGTTATTAATGTTCTGTTACTATTAAACGAAAAAAAAAAGTACTGTGTTTTTTTCCTTTTTGGCCAGCAGGGGTCACTAGTTGTCCTGCTTCTCCCTTCTTTGTCTTGTAGCCCTTCAGCTCCTAGTGTGTTTTCCTGTCCCTTGGGTTGCTGACTAGCTTACTGGGTCAAATGCGTGGCTTAGAGGCTGAACCCCTCCTGTCAGAAGTTTGACGCTGGGCTCACCTGTTATCTAATATTAGATCTCTGTTTCCTTAGTGTCTGTTATTGTTTAGCTTTGTGTCCCTTTTTAAGGTTTATCCTGCTCATACCTGATTTAATGCTGCTCTGTGTTCCCTAGTGTTAGCCCTCAATGTTCCCTACTTCCTATACTTGTAATTTATTCCACTTGCTGCTTGTTGTCCTGCACCTTAATTGATTAATTGATTTTAATGTTTAACTGATTTCTTTATTGTCCACACCCACCCCTTGTTAGTCTTTGCTATCTGTGCATTTATGTGTGCCTGCCTTTGTTCATTTCCTAGGTCAGTCATTGTAAAACTTACCATGAGTTAGTAAGTGTGGTTGTTCCCTTGTTCTGCTCCCTGTTTTGCCCCATTCCCTAGTCGTGTTAATTTTGTGGTTTCTTTAGTTTGTTCTTTACTTTTCCTGTTTGTTTTTGACCTCTCGCAGTAGCCTTAGTTTTTTTTTTGTTTGTTTGTTAATAAACCCATTTTGTTGGTATTGCTCTTTCGATCATCCCCTCCTTCATGATGCCTCATAATAACATGTTTCAGTATGAGGTGCACACATAATCACTCCCAACTGGCTAACGCAGGTTCTGATATTGAGAATTTAGTCCAGAATCCTGCTCATGAAATGAGCTCATTGAAATCCTACAAGAAGCATGCAGGACTAAAGCATGGCAAGGGTGACTAATTGATTAACAATTATCAACCTTTGACTGACAGCTACATTTTTCCTTAAATAAACTTGTGCTATTCCTAGGTTTAAATATAGCAGCACAAGGTTTTGTGGAGAAGTTAAAATGACACTCAGTGTATAGTGAATCATTGTAGCTGTTATTTGTCTGGGAAAAAATGACAACGATTTTGATGGCCTACTTTTGGGTCCCTCTAATTAAGATAAAGTATATATAGGACAGCTAAGCTCAGGCGTAATTTATTTGCAGTAAGTTGCATGAAATCACATGGCCTGTTTTCTTGGCAGGCAATCCGAATACTGCAGGAGAAAAACATGTTTCACAGGGCAGGTAAATGTTACAGCCTCTGAAACCACGTTCACCCAGAAGGAAGATCTTGCTCTAGGTTCATATCATCACGCCCTGCTTGTTCGATCCTCCTGTGTGCCACGCCCCCTCATTAACCGTGTGTGGAATCCCCGTGTCATCAGCTGTATTGAGTTGTTTTCATTAGTCCTGTGTATTTAAGTTCTCATCAAAATATGTTTCCCTAGTCCTGTCATTGAAGTCTTATAGTTATTTTGAGTTTGTGCCTGTTCAGTCGCCCCTGATCCTTTCGATTAAACCCCGTATTTCCCAAATCTCCATCTCCCTGCTTCTGCTTCCTCGGTCCATAGTGTGACACTTTTGTTCCAGGCTGTGCTTTAATTATATATGTTTAATGCTGATAAAGTTATTTACTGTAGTGCTGCTATAGAACAATTACTTCATAGGCAATGCAATAGAAGAATAATGTATATAAAAACCCTGCAGGAGATTCAAACTCCATAAACAATGCGGACATGGGATTTAAATCCTTGACCCTAGAGATGTGAGGTAATGGTGGCATCCACTGAGAGGCCATGCTGCCCCATTTGTGTTTATGCTGATTGAAAAACATTAGAATGTCCTTAAAAAATGTAAATGATCCTATACTAGAAATACTATGGTATCCCAATGCAATAATGCATCTACTTTGAATGAACACCGGACCATAACTGCCATGACGTGGCCCGTAACTGGGGATCACATCACTACACTATCAAATCCATGGTGTCCCGGTGATCCAGTGGTGCTCCTCACAGGCAGCCGACATTTTGGATCAGGACCACACAGCTATGGCACCTCCACAATCATTTTTTGTCATCTGTGCCCTCTGGGATTGAAAATTAACCCGCCATCTGTAGTGTGTCTTTCTACAATTACAGATTACATAAATTACCATTCTCTCTGCAGTTGTGCTTCTATTTGCCAGGGTTGTGAAATGTGCTTGCAGCCCGTGGGAGGAAATTTCAACCAGTTCTTCGACGACGTTACTTAAGATCCCTCTGATCTGTAGATTTCTCCACTGCTTTAACTCCGGCGGCGTCAGACGGGCTCCCTAGAGAAGCGCCTACGAGCTCATTCTCATTTCGTCTCGACTTCTCCTCTCTGGCCGAGTCTGTCCTATTAGTCGGTAACTGTCCATGGCGCTTATCGGTTTCTCATCCCACTGAGGGCCTGGTGGTCAAAACGGTGCCGTTTTTGGAAATGCAGAACACCGGTGACTGCAGAAAGTGCGAGGGGTGAGTGCAGAAAGTGTGTGGGGGGGGGGGGGGGGGTAGTGCAGAAAGCGCAGGAAGCTACAATGATGCTGAGCAATTCAGGGCTTGAAAAAAATCTATTAAATAACTGCATGCGATTCTGCAGGTTAGGACCTGGGATCGGATATTGATAGGTTCAAATCCCAGGCTCAGCAGAGTGATTTCACCATTGGGACCTTGAGTAATGGTCTTATCCCGAACTACACCAGGGACTGGCTGACCCTGCTGTCGTAATTGTATGCTACTTTAGATAAAACCTAAATAAAGAGTGAATAACAACTCTAAAAAATACACACACACCTGGGACAAGACTGATGATGCTGGATTCTTCATACCTTAACCCCTGCATCTGGGAATCGGTGCAACTCAGATGCAAGATTATGCACCTTGCACTGTTAATTAAATCATCCCCTACACATGTTCAAACTGAGCAATGAAAAGAACAAAACATAAGCTACACATTTTACAAACAGTCTGAATGTTTATTCTACAATATACATTATACAGTGTCAGACTGCCAATTCAGTTCTGTTCCACTGGCTTTTCTTGTAAACACTGATGTACACATTTAGTATTTTTTTTTAATAAAAGCAGTTAACTTAAAAACTTGACAATGGTGGAAATAGAATTATTGAAATGAGCTCTAATTGGGTCCGAAAGCTTTGTTAATTTTACTGTTCATCATTTTGAAACCTAAAAATGATAGTATTTACATATTTTTTATATAGACTCCATGTATTGTTGACATCCAATTAGGATGGGTTGGTAGCCATAGGCAACCAGCTGAGTGATTTCCTGGATCTGTTCCATACAGCGTTTAGCAAAGTGTTATTATTGGAATGTCCTCACTGAAAGCTGCAGAATAACTGGGCTGAAAACTCAAGATGTCAAGAGTTGGTCCTATTGTGAGGAACAGCCTGTGACCGACTGGAAGTAAAGCAACCAGGCACCATGCAGACGAAAATGTGAGACCCTGTGAGGGCCATGCTAATTAAATCCATACTTGTTCTTCTCATTTCACAGCCTCTCACAGCCATCTAGCCTATTCTGGTCTCTTTTTGCCACAGTGACAATGAATGCATCTCTATTGTGTGGCTGCGTCTGAATGTGTGCAGTGGACCGGCATCCTGTCCAGCCTTGTGCTCTATGCTGCCCCCTAAGACCCAATGCTGGATATGCAGTTGGAACATGGATGGATGGTTAGTGTAGATAGAAAAAAGCCATGTGTTTGGGTTACAATCAAGCTCATTACAATCCGTCCTCATTTATGCCAGGAAGGTCCCCCCCCCCTGACCATGCATGAGCTTTTTCACCACGGGCAGTGGTCACCCGTCAAAGCAAGAACTTGGTCCAATCAAACATGTGACAGTGAAGTTCTGCCCCCCAGCACTGATTGCTTCATGCATCATTCAGCATCCACACTTCTTATTGAAACGCTCCCTCTACTGGACAAGGTGTTAACCTGTGTTATACTACCTGACTCAATGACCATACATGGTGACCATCCCTCTCAGTGCTGTGGGCAATCTCCTGTTTGCTCTTTCCCCCTGTTTTTCGTACAGTTTTTTTATCTGTCCCACTCCACCAGACTTCAAACATACCTGACACATGCGAAGACGTCAGCATGTGACTTGGGATGGGAGCCCTTAGGAAACACAAGACAAAATTTGCAGAAACAGATATGGAGGAAATGTTCCACAAGAAACAAACTACCACCATCTACCCCCATCTACCCCCATCTACCACCATCTACCCCCATCTGCCACCATCTACCTCACCATCTACTACTCACTTATTAGTTCTTAATTCATGCAACAGTCCTTCTCACATACGTCCTTCATAACCCTGTAATTAAGCTGCTGAAATAACATTGCTTGAGGATTAGACGGTGGTCGACATTTCCGGCCTCCCCCACACTGCATTTTGTAATGCATTATGTTTTTATTCTGGGCTTTGTCAAACCCATGGCAAAGATGGAAGAAATCTCCTCAGATCCAAACATTTTGACTATAATGCGGTAGCTCACCTTGCACCAGCCAGTCCTGAAAATGAGACTTGTCTAACTATTTTATGGCCATTTTAGGAAACACAGAAAATTACCTGCCAAATCAAATTAAGCCAAAAAGTAAGAGTTGGTAAGTAGGACACTAATGATAACACCGTCTAGGACTTAAAATACTCCCTGATACTGTTTGCTGATTAAATGCATGGATATTTTAACTGGAATATTCACAGGCACACGCTGGATGTGTCCTCCATTGCCTTCATATACTTTTACTCAGCAGCACATATATAAATGTGCCCCTCAGTTTTAAGAGTACGGCAAAACCTCTGTATGGCTTCTGTCAAAGAAGAGAAGGAGGGAGGGGGAGAGCAGGAGTCCGAGGGAGGTGGGGGGGAGAGAGAGGGAGACATAGATAGCGGCAGAGACAGAGGGAGGATGATTGGGGGGAGAGGGAGAGAAGGGGAGAGAGAGAGAAAATGAGGGGGGTGGAGGGTGGGACGAGGAGACCGAGGGGGAGCTTGATAAAGGACGAGGTCGGTGGACCATGCAGAAAGCGGCGAACATCAACAGCGTTAAAGGCAGCATCATTTTCAACTTCAGCGTCTCATTCGCGTCCGCCTGCGGTCGTCTAAAGACCAAGAAGCGGAAGAGCGTCGGACAGGGTAACGTTATGCCGGGATCAGCGCTGAGGCGGTCCGTGTGACGGCGGACTTTCAGCGCTCAGCGGCCGTTTTCTGGTCGGATCCGGACATGATGCGACGCTTCCCCGAGGACTGACACCACAAACCAGCCACATGTGCCGGATTTCGCCGCCTCACAGGCAAACGCAGAACCGTCCCCGGCCGATCACCCTGGGATCAGGCAGGGATAGTCGGGAGATGTACGCTTAGACGCCTCACAATTCTCATAGCGTGGGGACCCGTCATATGCTCTTCCGAGCAAATAGCGAAGGGGTTGCAGATCTTTATTTTCGTCAACACTGAACTTTTCCTAGAGGAATCGTCTTGCTGGGGTCCGGGAGACCCCTCGGTACTACATCGATCGGCAGAAAAAACGCAGAGCTTCACCGTAGTGCTGAAAGGACAGCTCACGGCGCTGCCGGTGTCCTAGGAGCGCTCCGCTTCGTTCCGGGGACGCAACATCAGCACCGCCGCCCATGCTGTCGGCACCGCGTGCCCTGCGCGGCCCCGTGTCCCCGGTCTGAGCGCTCCTCCGCGTGTTCATGGCTGTGGCACGCAAAATCAAAACTCTGCTGACCGTCAACATCTTGGTCTTCGTGGGGATCATCCTGTTCTCGGTGTACTGCAGGATCCAGGACCGCTCCGAGGAGCTGCTGCACGTCGGAAGGGCATCGGACCGACTTCGCAGCAGGACCGGCAAAGTTAGCAGCCTGCTCGACCGGCAGTCAATACTTCAGAGGCTGGAGCATCTGGAGGATGTGGTCTACAACCAGCTAAACGGTATGCGCTACCGTTACTGGTATCCTTACCTTTTATGCCGTCGGCAAACATTTGTACCCCCATTTTGCAGCATGAACTCATAATTGTTGAAAAAGTTTGATCCACGATAAGCGTCCTGTATAATACTGCTTTTTAACAAGCTACAGGAAACGTCAAGGTGGAATAAAACAACGAAATGACTTACGGCAAATGTCTGGTGAAAGTTTGCAGCTTATAAACATGATTTTTTTTTCATAATTAGAAATTGCATTGAATGTCTAATAAGTAATATACTTAATGAATATGGTTTGTATTATTAGTTTTACATTTGACATTCATTCATCATTACATTTTAGTTATTTAATGAGCTTAAAATGTGATGACTGGTGGGATTCTCTCATTACTTTGCATAACTGGTAGAATCCTGGGGCAGAACTTTGATAATATCTGCCAGACTCAGACGATCCCTAATGTCAGTGAAATGTGGACCTAGGGGCCTGATTATTGCTAATATGTCAGTTCAAAGCAAGCAGAGGATAACTCCCCACCCCACCCTCTTCTCCTCGGAATAGTCAGTTTGCTGGCAGGGACAGGAATGTACCAGGTTTGAGTGTTTGACCTTATTACTATTCCGTGAGACTGGCATCATTTGTATATGCAGGAGGTTGCTCTGTCATTTCAAATTATCCCTGCTTTTGGATGGGGTCCAGCTTTGCACTGCTCAACAGAAAGTAAAATTGGTCTTCTCAAAGCTGGGCCTTCACGCTGAAGAACACTAGTGAAATTTTTAGGAAGTGCACTCAGCTGTTGCTTTTTGGTATTTTCATTGATACTTCTTACTCTGTCGGATACCTCTCCGCAGACGATGCACATTCAGCTAATTGCCTGCCTTCACCATGGAGACAGATTTGTGGACATCCTGGGCCAATAGCCGTCAGCATGTCAAGTGGCAATTTGACGTAATTGTTGGGTCTGAATCATTCAACTGGCGTTTTTAGGGGATTAATGCACTATACAGTTACAATTAAAACAACTTTGAAAACACCTTAGACACAGCAGGAGCTGGCCAGAGGATTTGTTTGGTTTCTGATGGTGGAAAACGAAAAAAATAATGAACGAGACGCTAACCAAATTACTGTCTCATCATTAATTTCACTCAGACGCTCTGTGGCTTGGTTAACGGTCGCTAGTTTGGCAATATATATATACTTTCTTAGTGGGCAACGGATCTGTCCGCATTTTCTGTGGGCTATGGGTTTGAACTCTGAAGCTGACAGAGTGATCCTATCCTTGAGTAAGGCCCTTAACCCCAACTGCTCTAGGGATACTCTCTGACTCTCTGACTCTGACTCTGACTCTCTGACCCTGCTCTCCAGTTCTCATTTGCATGCTGACTTGGACAAAAGTGTTTGCTAACAAATGCAATGGGAGAAGAAAAAAATTCGTATTTAGCCCAATAACGTCAGTCATTTACTTATATCCAGTGTGATTCAGAAAGGACTCATTTCCCCAAAGCTGCTGCTAACTTGCATACACAGATGTAACGCTTGCTTTTTTCATTAAGTGAAACATGCAATCACTGCTGCGTGATAGTGGCTATCTCTAAAGCACAGCATTTGGAATGGAAATGCAGTCTCTGAATATTCAAATCCTGGACACTGTTGAGACATAATTTAATCCACCCTCAGGAAATCAGTGTGATTTATGCCCCGTAACCTACTGTTTCACGAAAGCTGATGCTCCACCATGGTTTTCATTTAACGGAATTAATTCCTGTCCGATTCTGGTTCCCAACCGTGTTTTAACATTAAACATAGACATCATCTGAGGGGAAGCGAGTCCCCCACCTCTCGCCTGTTAGGCCCCCAAGACCACATTAGCCAACCTGCTGCTTAAACAGGAGGGAGAACAAAACGCACGTCGGAATCCTGCTCGCGGAAGGCTTTGTGAACACAGGGTGAACCAGAGATAAAAATCAGCCATATAATTACACTGAGAAAAATCGCTAGCTCTGGGCTACGTTTAGTTAGCGTGTAGCTGAGAAGACCTTCTCCAGCTATGATCATTTAAAAAGGGAGGGACACGCTGGAGATTTATGCCTGAGCATGCAAGTAACATTAGTACCACGGCAATAAGACCATTCTTACACATAGTGGCAAGTGATTTTACAGAATTTACCAACAATGATAGTAGCTTGGCTATATATGCCAGTAGGGTTATTGCGTTTTGATCACGTCATGTGGTTTCCTGCTGTGTTTTTGTTCATAGAATTTGCCTTGATATCTCCAGACGTTCTAAGAAAGTTTTGACAACGGTACATACAAAGGAGTGTACGTCTGCTTAGAAGTGCTGTTTTGGGGAGCAATTTCAACTCGTGTACCAGCTGACGGCAGACCAGCTGATGGTAAGGCGGCAACATTGTGATGAGACAGCCCTGCCGTAGTATGCAAGCTAGAGGTCTCTCAACACACCAAAGTCATTCTTTACCCTTAAGAACTGCTGTGGAATGCAAACTAAGTGACAGGATATATAGTCACAAAACAGGAATTCAACATGAGTATTTCTAGGAATTTCCTGATATCAGCTCTGAATCAGCTAACTGGTGATGACCCATGAACCGTTATGCTATTAAATGCCTTCTCATTAAACAACAATACCACTTCCAGAATTACAAAAAAATTGTAACCTCCTGCCCACCTTAACTGTAAGTCAAACTATAATGAGGAAGAGGCTATATTGAGTTATCAAAACTTAGGAATGCACAGTAATGCTTTACATTAACTGCACTTTCATAATGCCAGTATAATGCATTCATATAACATTTAATGCACCTTCATAATGCTTTCACAGAACATCCAGAAGCATCATGTGCAGGGGCTGTAAAATGAAATGGGGACACTGGCCAATAGTATTAGAGGTTTCATGCCTATATATGTGCAGCCTGCTGACCAGACTTCACCGACTACACATTCCATCAGTAAGAGCGGAATGTGAAGGTTGAATTAGCAGAGCAATAGCACAGCTATGCATGAAGTGTTGCAATCCACACAACATAATGGGAAGCATATCAGAGTTCAAAAGGGGACAAATTGTTGGTATCTATCTTGCTGGAGCATCTGTGACCAGAACAGCAAATATTTGTGGTTTACCGAGAGCCAGTGTATCGAGGGAAATATTGGCATACCACCACGAAAGACAGACCACATCCAACAGAAGTACCTGCAGCCGCAAGAGGGACCACTCAGAAAGGGATGTCTGGGCATTAACTCGGATTGTATCCAAAAAACATAAAACCACAGCTGCCCAACTCACTGCAGAATTAAATGTGGACCCTAATTCACCTGTTTCCACCAAAACTGTTAGTCGGTCATGGTCGGCCAGCTATAGCCAGACTTTTGTGTTACAGTGGAGCATGACAAAGGAGGGATGATCCACATATCAGCTATCAGTAAAGGTGAATGTATTATAAATAGACAAAGAAAACCAACTAGAAAACAAAAGGACCACACAGGGTCATAACAAGTAGGCAAAAAACCCAAGAATGAAACTTTAACTCACCACAAAGTAAATTAACGCTAAAAATGCAACTAAGACAGGGGCAATAGGACATATGGGGAACAAGCAAATAGCAGAACACTAAAAACACAGAAAGTAACACGCTACACAATAACCAACTAAGGAACAGAACAAAGGCAGGTACTTAAATACAATGATAACAAAACTAGATGAGGGACAGCTGAGAACCATAACCAAGTACTAAGGATTCAGGGCAACGAGGAACAGGTGGGGGCAATCAACAAAGAGATACAGAAAAAAATCCAAGCAGGAAGGGAAAATAAAACAAGGGAAACTGAACAAACAAGGAACAGGGAGCAATAAACAAGAAATTGTAACTGAAACATAGAAACACATGATAAACCAAGAAAACATACAATAACAAATGTTAAATAACAAGTAGTGGAAACCACAATAGAAGGGGAATCTAGATGATACTATATCTGATCATTGATCCCCTGTAAAGCCACACAGTGGCCTGGGGCGCAGGGAAACACTAGGGTAACAGTAAACAGGGTGGCCAATGGAAACTGCTGGCCAAACGGGGAGAACACACATGGAACAGGGCCGGACGGGCACCAATCCTGACACTTTGGTCACTTGTGTTAATACCAAATGGCAGTTTCAATGGTGCCAGCAAAGCAAATCTTGGGCTGTGTACAATGTTGAACTTTTATCGTTCTCTGATGAGTCCACCTTCACTGTCTTTCCCAAATCCGAGATAGATATGGTGCGGGAAATTCCCAAAGTGACTTAGCACCTGGATTGCTGTGAACCCAGAGTGCAGTATGGGGATAGATCACTGAAGGTTTGGGCTGCAATATCATGGCATTCCCTAGGTCCACTACTTGTTCTAAATTGGCATGTCACTGCCAAGGACTACCAAACCACTCTGGATGACCATGTTCAACCAAAGGTTCAAACATTGTATCCTGAAGGTAGTGCCGTGTTTCAGGATGATAATGCCCCAATAGGCACAGCAAGACTGGTCACAGAGTGATTTGATTAACATGAAAGTGTAGTTGAACATCTCCCATGGCCTGTACAGTCACCAGATCTAATTATTATCGAGCCACTTTGGGGTGTTTTGGAGGAGTGAGTCAGGAAACATTTTCCTCCACCAGCATCACGTAGCGATTGGGCCACTGTTCTGCAAGAAAAATGGCTCAAAATCCCTCTGGCTGCTGTGCAGCACTTGAATCTACCATTCCCAAGATGAACTGATGCTGTTTTGGCTGCAAAAATGAGGCCCCACATCATACTCATAAATTATTTTGGTCTATAATCACATGTTTCTGTGTCATTGTCCAACCCTTGTTAATTATACCTTTAATATACATTTAAATACATTTAATAACAAACATTATATGATTATAATATTTGTTGCTATAATATAATGTTTGTTGTTAATGTATATTAAAGCTGTTAAGGTGTGTTAGGGTGTTAAAGTATACTTACATGCTGTTTATGAATGCTCTATGAATGCATTATGATTATTATATATATAGTTAATATAAAGTGTTACCGAAACCGCTTGAGCCGGCTAGTCCCCATCGGAAAATGTGAATAGACTCCAAACAGCCTAAAGAGTTTTGAAACCGAGAAGGTGATGCTGTTTCCGTCGTCTGGGTGGGAGAGCAGCCTTTGGTCGTCAGAGCACTGCGGCAGTGTAATGACTGCATAATTATCCTAATCACCAGATTTTATTTCTTACAGTTTTGGCATTGACATCTTGTCCGTGAATGTAATTGCGCAGTTTTGTATTATTTAGAAGGCTGTTTCTAAAGTAGTAGTAATGTATTTCTGCTATGGTGCAGAGCTCAAGGTGATAATTTATGTTGGGGTCAGACAGCGAGTTCAGAAGTCGCTCAAGAAAAGAGAGAGATGAGGGACAACGCAGAAGCAGCAGTGAGATCCGGAGCTGGGCGCTCTGTGACACCAAGGCTCCTGCATTTTTAGGCCATTTTTAATAGCAGCAAACCCTTCAAGGACAGCAAATGGTTTCCTCTCCAGGTTCATGAATTTGACATTTGTGGTTTTGGTTATTGGCGAGTTGGCTGTGAACAATTAAATGGGAATATTTTTTGAGCTTGTTGAAAGATTGCAGAAATTCGCAGATGGCGCCAAAGTACTGAAAAATACTAAAAATGATATGGATCATATAAAATCATATTATATATAAATATTAATGCTATTTAATATTTGTTTGGCTTGGTTACGCTCTGCATCTTTGTCTCGGCAACCAATCTTATTACATATTTGCTGTCTCTGTCCCCAAGTAATCCATGAATCTTGTGTTGCTTACAGTAATTTTAGTTTTTAATAATCGGCCCAAGTATTATTTGCTAATTTCCACATCCGGGTGGTTCGTTCTCCCCTAACCCATGCAAAAGCGGCATCTGTGAATGTCTAGAGGAGACCTATTTTACTGAAATCAACAGATCACCACAAATTTTCCCAAATACTTATAAAGACCAAATTCCTGTCTCCCTTTGAATATATATGCAGTAGGCTTATATATCTTCTGCTGCTAAATCCGCAATGTGGAGGTGTATCTTATAACCCGAAGTTCAGTTTAATAAATGTCAGAGAAGCTTTTTTCGGTAGGGAAATGGTTTCATAATATATTCCTGTTACCTGCTGGTCATATGTAATCGATTCAGTGGGGGACTGAGTAAGATGTGTGTGTGTGTGGAATCTGAGGCAGATTCCTCATCTATCACTTATCTGCCAACCAGGCTACTGGGTGGTTGGGGGGTGGGGGGGAGTGTTAATTTGGCTTCTTTGTAAGTGCGGTAATCCCACTCATCTTGCCGATTGCTGGATCAGGCTGTGATAAGCCACTCAGACACTCAGTCTCCCTGTTTCGTGTCTCCCTGTTTAGTGACATGAACAGCAAACCTGAACAGGACACTTGAAATGAGGTCCCATGGAAAAAGGAAAATGACTGCATCTTGGCAGATACACGGCCCATCTGAGAGCTGTGTGCCTTTCCAAGCAAGAAGGATTCTCTGTTTTGAGGGCCAGCAGAGTGCCTGACATCAGACTTGCAGTGAGAACTGCAGTTGGACATGAGTAGGGACAGTAAAATGTCTAACTAGAGACACAGGTAAATAATCAAGCCATCTTGATTGCATTCATATGAAATGCAAATGTTGCGATGAGTGCAAGCGATTGAAAAAGGAGGGAGCAGACAAATAGTGATGATGTTCACTGAGGCAGAGGCGCAGGAGCCGCAGGCATCGTCTGCTCCTGTCCGCAGATACGCTCCTTATTGCCCAGCTGTTTGGAGCCAGCGTGTGGGTGTGTGGCCACACAGCCCTGTGCAGTGCCGTGATCCCAGCCCTCACTGCTTTTACGCCTGGGTGCCAGAGGTCGAGGCGAGGAGCTGTGCTGCTTCTGAAAGTTGGAAGGGTGGGGCGTGCCCGCTGTTTACTGATAGTGGGAGTGGGGAGGGACGTGTATCACATGGGGGAGGTGGCTGGAAACATATAGCGTAGAGAAATTAATACAAAAAAACGCTACAACCCACGCAGATTTCCTGCGAGAAGCTGGCGAAAAAACAGATGGACGGTTTAAATCGACAGTTTGTAATGAAGGGAAGCGAGGCAGGCCAACTCCGGGTCGGGCTGAGATGGGCCGAGACCTTCAGTCTGGTCTCGCCATGAAACATTGTCTCTTTCTATTTTGGTTTTCATTTAGTGTGCAGGGGGGGGGGGGGGGGGGGGGGGGGGGGGGGGGGGGGGGGGGGGGGGGGGGGGGGGGGGGGGGGGGGGGGG
>JABFEB020000040.1:29126368-29151011 GCA_019775895.2 Stomatorhinus ivindoensis
AAGCGCACAGTCTGAAGTGCAGGGTCTGAAGCGCACAGTCTGAAGTGCACGGTCTGAAGCGCACAGTCTGAAGTGCAGGGTCTGAAGCGCACAGTCTGAAGTGCACGGTCTGAAGCGCACAGTCTGAAGTGCAGGGTCTGAAGCGCACAGTCTGAAGTGCACGGTCTGAAGCGCACAGTCTGAAGTGCACGGTCTGAAGTGCACGGTCTGAAGCGCACAGTCTGAAGTGCAGGGTCTGAAGCACACGGTCTGAAGTGCATGGCGGAGGTTATTTTAGGGCGTGGCCAACATACTTTTGCTAGTTTAACGGGGGAAAAATTGTTACTGCACCAGGCACAACAGTCCCAAAGTGCTGTACTAAGTCTGCTAATTGCAGTAGTTATGGGTGTTTTGGGGGAGTAATATGGTATAAGCTAATCAGAGGATCTCCTCCCATTTCCTTTAAGAGTCAGGTGTGCTTGCACCTTAGCAAATTGTTAATATAATGGAGGATTTGCCTGAAAATAACGCTTCTCTACAAACAGATTTGCTCATGTGCAAATTGAAAGTGTGCGAGTAGACCATCTACAGCAACAGCAAGATTCCGCTAAAGTAGAGGTCTGCCTTCCTGCTGCACCTGCTGTTATAGAGTGTTCATGGGAGCTTTACTTACACAAAAATGTTCAGAGGGTAGCACCAAAAATGATTTGTTCAGAGAGATAACCAATCAGATTGTAGAGTAGGTGGGTCCAAGTTCCTAGAGGAGGACAGACCAACCAATTTACATGTCTTGGTCCCACCTCCTCTAGTTGCTTGGACCCACCTCCTCTATAATCAGATTGGTTATCTCTCTAAACCAATCATTTTATGTTCTACCCTCATTTTTGTGTAAGTAGAACTTCCAGAAGCTTATAGACAGTGCCATGGGACAAAGTTTAATTGGCAGAAATTAAACTAGGCTGGGCGAAATCAGATATTTGGCAGTCCGTTTCCTTGCAAGCGACCACAGCGCGAACCACTTGCCTTTTGCCCACTGTGACAAATGCAGTAAAGGACTATCAGACAATGGGCACAAGTCTGACACTACAGGGCTACATGTGCGAAGGGCTAGACTACACTGGCATTCACCTTAAGTACAACTAAGGGAAAAGTCACCACTACACTAAAAAAGAAACAAAATGTAGATTTTGTGCAGATCTACGACCTGTTACTGCAAACATTGTTGCCTGTGAGTATGACTAGCTTACTATTACGTGAAAAACGTAGCCTGTTTTAACTGTTAAACGTTGAATATAGCTTCTTTGTTGAAGCTACAGTCTTGTCTTTATTCTTTACCTGAAAGCTATTTTGATGTACACATTAATGTGACCTTTCACATTATTAATGTTTGCGTTAAACAAGCACATGCTGCGCACGCGGCCATGTGGGCTCATGCTACTATTATGATAACACTCCCTTAAAATAACAGTGACTTTAGACTAGATTTTTGTCGGTCAAAAGCTCAATCGCTTTCCACTGCTTCAAAATAGCAATGTGCCAAAAAGTCACCGCCTGATATTACAACTGACACGCCCACAAGCGCTCAGATGGGCACAAGTACATTTGCTATTTGAACAACATGGGCACCGAACGGGAAAATGACACCTGCGTTTGGCTCATGCCAGCGTCGTGCCTGGCGCCGCTTAGCGCCGGATGCTAAATAGGGCCCAATATCTTTTGCAACCTTCAAGGGCAGGAACTGGAGTGCAGGCTTTTGTTAGTGTTTATCTGTCTATATGAATGACCGCAAGCCCAACAAGGCAGCCAAATGTTGCACATGAGCATCGCTCCAGGCAACTGCATCCAGACCACCGCGCTTTCACTCACTCTGAATGCTGTCCATCAATGCAGACTGCTGGCGGCTGTCCAGAAGGCCGTGGTCTCTCTGATACTGGTCTTCCTCGCGCCGTGCCTCCCATCCCTGCCTTCTCTCAGCCATCGTTACACGATAAACAGCACAGGGCACGATGTCTGGTTGCGTCCCTATGCAGCAAAATATCAACTTTGCAGTATTGACATTCACAATGTATTCATGCAGCATAAAACACGAGCCGCATCATTCACGATGGTCCCACAGATCAGGAAGGATTATGCATTACACTATATTCAATAACCATTCTTATGCTTATTCAATACCTGTGCAATAAATTAAAATGCATTTTACTACATAAGGCTCATCCCTCCTTATTAACCGTCCTGTATCATTGTATCACCTTGTTCTGGATGCTGGAACCACTGCATGTTTCCCATATTATTCTAATCATTGGTTTGGGGACCTTGGATTTCCCAGGCACAGGAAACACTACAGACTCTCAATTCCCAGAATGTCAGAGGCCAGATGGACTCCGACAGAACTCCGTATTCATAATCCGTATGATCTCAGTGACTGTGCTGTCGTTGCCAGTAATAGCTCCACACTGCCTATTCAGTGTATGGTTATACTCCAGCCATTCTGTGCCGTGGTGGACCAGCTGCTCTAACCTGACAGGTGGGTTACATGCTGGAGTGTTTAGGTTACTCTCAGCTTTCATTCATCACCTGTTTATTTGAACAAATGAAACAAAATACACCATTATACAGGAGGAAAGCCTCTTTCACAAGCTGGCTGAATAACCTGAAATGTATCTTCCTGAGGTTCTCCTGTTCGGGGGGGGGGGCTGCTGGATGCTCCAGGGGACAGTGTTCATCCATTCCTGGACTTGTCTAATTGCAATCACTCCTTGGCGGTGCATCTCATCATAACAAAATCTATGTTTCCCAAAAAAGCCTTTTCCCGCTTCCACCGGAACTCACATCTCGTATTCGAGACACCTGCATGAAAGTCTTTCACTAAAGGCAGGTCTCAAGCCTCATGTTAATTGGCCCAAATTGCAACAATTCAATTATCAAAACCATGTTTTCCAGAATTGGAAAGATTTGAGAAAAGAGACTAACCTTCTCTACTGAGGAAACATCTTAATATGTTTCTGTCTGTCACTTGCATATATCCTAAATTAAACATTATTTGGTGTTATTTCAGAAGCAAATATCTATTACCCTGAAGAAATATGACATTTTTAACATGTCCTGTGTTTATCTAAGCGTGACATTTTATTTTTTTTTAAAAGACTGAGATTCATTTTTTTGGATGATCTATGAAGACCAAACCCGTTAAAGGAAACCTGTTTTATTACCTCCTTGGGGAAGTTCAGGATGACTTCCACACAGCACTGAAATCTTCAACACTCCTAGCGCTGTCAGAGCCAGCAGTCTCAGGGGGAAAAAAACATGTCAGACGTTTGTTTTTTGTTTTTCTTTGAGCCCTTTCACCTCCTTTAGAAAAGACAGCATGGCAGCCTGCATAGCTGGGGGCTCGGAAATGGATGACTTGGTGCTCCAGTTTGTCTCTTTGAGAGATTATCTTCTTAGCCGTCGGAAAAATGACACGGGAAACATTTACAGGATATAGACTGAAGCTGGAGATATTCCTGGCAGCTGAATCACCCCTGTAGTTACTTTAGAATAACATAAACAACAACAATAATAATAATAATAATAATAATAATAATAATAATAGAAAAGAAGGGGGCAGCTTGATTTAAGCTTGATTGCCCCCCGTATCTGAAAGTGACTGTCTTTGTGTGGTATCTGTTTCTGTCAGACCTGATTCCCATTTAAAATATGATGCCTCATAGTGGGTGGATTTCTTTTAAGACCAGCTGAATCAATCACTTATCATGCATTGTCGTACAAGGCTTCGCGTTCTGGCAGGCAGGTATAAATCACTGGCTGAGCGACATCCTAAATTGGATGCTGCATCGGGGGGACAGGGACTGAAACCATTAGAAATTCTGCTCAGACCAAGAATTTGGAGTTTGGTAAAGTTCACGCTGCTCTGATCGCTTTGGAGGTTTGCGGATAATGTTTCAGCTCCTCTTACTAACAGCCTCTCAGTACGAGCTACTGGATTAATGCCCACCTTCCAGGAATTTATATGGCTGGTTCAAATTGCTGTGTTTTCAAGCTGTTTATGTCTTTAGATTAGAAGTAAATTGAAAGGCTTTATGATGATTGTCCATTAGTAAATCCCGTTTTTTAAAGTTGATATGTGCAAATGCAATAAATTGAGCGGACTCAGCTTCTCACGGTGGTCTTGGGTTTCCTGCATGCTAATGAATTAAATCTTTAAGTGCCACAGAAACATCGTTTCTCTAGAGTGCTTGAACTGAGGAGGAGCGACAGGAGCACAAATAAGAGGCCCCCCTCAAGAGATGCATGTTAAGATTTTATCTGCAATTGTAGTCAACAGTAAGTATAATGAAAAGTATACCTTGGAGACTACCTGCAGTCATACATATAACAGGTATTGTCTTTATAAATCGTAGAGGCCTTTTAATGTCTTTGTCACATGCATTAAAAATGCAAGGTTAATTGAAGGGTGATTGTTGTACAATGCGGTCCAGTGCATGCTCATTGACCCTGTTAATTGGTGTTGATATCGGGGCCACTGGGGTTAGCCCTTCCCCTCATCCCTATCGTCCAACTTGCTTTGTAAGGCGACACTTCGCTGATTGGCGCCCTGGACCAGCGAGGCCACGTCGCTGGAGTACAATGCATTAATCATGCAAGTAGCAGGAAATGGACGTAGACACTGGACTGACCATGTGCTGATTACTGGAATTTTTCTTGAACGATTTCTATTAAATGATAAGGAAACATACTTAAAAAAATTCTGTGATGAACAGCAGCCATGAAATCTATATCTACAAAAGTACTGGGACGTACCTCTTAATTATTGAAATCAGGGGTTTCTTTCAGACTCATTGTCATAGGTGTATAAATTCAAAAACCTAGACATACAGTCAGGTTCACAAATATTTATGAAAGAATGGGCTGTTTTGAAGTAGGGCTGCTATTAATCACTATTTTTCTATGGATTAATCCAAAGACTCTTTTACCGATTGGTGTACACAATTGATTAATCTAAATGACTAATTTTCCTCCAGGAAAACTTAACAGTTTAATTTACGTTAATTTTGACAACGACAAACAATAAATAATTGGTATTATTGGAAAGTGGAAATGCTTAGGAACAACAGAAACTGCGTCACAAAATGGCAGACCATGTAAAGTAACAGAGTGGGGTCACTGAGTGCATAAAACTTGCCAAAGCTCTATTGACTCAATAACTGCATATTTCCAAAGATCCTTTGACATTGACCCCAGAACAAAATCTGTGTGCCGAGAGCTTCATGGAATGGCTACATGCACGCCTCACATCACCAAGCGCAATGCCAAGTGTCAGAGCAGTAAAGCACGCTGCCACTGGACTCTGAGGCAGTGGAAACATGTTGTGTGGAGTAACGAATCATGCTTCTCTGATGGAAGAGTCTGGGTTTGGTGGATGCCACGAGAACCCTACTTGCCCGACTGCATTGTGCCACCTGTAAAGTCTGGTGGAGGAGGGATAATGGTATGGGGTTGTTTTTCAGGGGTTGGGCTTGGTCCCTTAGTTCCAGTGAAGGGATCTCTTAATGCTTCAGCAAGTCAAGACAATTCAGACAATTTTATGCTTCCGACTTTGTGGGGACACTTTGAGAATGGCCCTTTTCTGTTCGAGCATGATTGTGCCCCAGTACATAAAATAAGGCCCATGAAGACATGTCTGTTTGAGTTTGGTGAGGAAGAACTTTACTGGCCAGCACAGAGCCCAGGGGGACAAACTCCATATTGATGCTTATGGGTTTAGAATGGGATGCCATAAACGTTTCTATTGGTGTAATGGCCAGGTGTCCCAATATTCTTGTCCATTTAGTGTATTTTTAGGTAACAATGCCAATTGCATTATAAAGATAAAACGATTCAGGTACAGTATATTAAGGAAATTTTATTCATTATTCATTTTATTTAAGGCAAGGAATTTTGGCTTAAATTTTGGCAGAGTTTTGATAAATGTAAACAGAAAATGTCTGACCTCAAATCAGGGGGGTTCCTAGCTATGGAAAAGATCAGGGGTTAAGTCAAGTTTATGTGAGGCTTGACTTTTTGTTGAAGGAATCCTGGCATGGGGGCTAAAACACTCAGGGCTAGAGCCCCAAGTGATCGGACCTAACGACATCCATGCCTCAAACCTTAAGGAAATAAGAACTCTCAGCTTTCAAGGCCAGCTACCAGCACACAACAGAATGATATGATTTAAATAAAACATTCAGATTGGTAACTGCAGTTGCCACTCTGTTTATTTTGAGGCATAATAATCAGATTTCTGTGTTTCACAAGGTAATTGAAACGTTTTCGGAATGTGCTTCTTGCGTTTCCCTTTTATCTTTGAGAGGAAACAAAAAGTACATCTGCAAACAAACCATGATGTGCATCTTTGTAGCCACACGGTCACATTGCCCATAAGTGAGGATAGCCCAGTTGCTGTTGGCTTGCCTAGCCTGTTACTGGCTTCTCCCACCCACATGCATTTTAAAATCTCATTTCTCCATCATTACTTCTAAAACTTTAGTCAAGGCTATTATGTTTACAAAAAAAATGCCTTAGAAAGAGTTTTGAATTGGTGCAAAATTGCATTGGTTGCAGCATTTTACATATATTTTACATATATTTTTGATCTTGAATACATTGCTAAACAATGGAAACACAAGGCTTCTGTGTTGTTAGAGAGACAAACAGCTGTATGTTTTATGGTTTCCTGTTTTCAGATAAGTATATAATACACCATCCATCCCCACAGCACCTCAGAATTGCCCATTTTAATAAATAATAACCAATAAAAAAAATCTGATATTCTTGTCAAGGTGCAGTGTTTATTGTGTCTAAGCAAGGTAGGGGTTTAAGAAAGTAAGTCCATGCCCTGTTTTTCTTTCAAATGAACGATATATAAACTGAGAACTTAAAAAAAGACATATATCATCATATGTGGTTATGCTGACTGTGTGTTTGTTAATAAAATGAGTCTGCTGCCTTCGTAGTGCTATGCTTCCAGTTTCCTTGAAGCAGTACTGCATGCCACTGTTCATCTCTTTAAGAAGCAATCCCTTAAAGGGACTACAACAGAGCCCTTCGGGTATCTGAAATAAAACCTTGAAATCCTCAACAGGAAGCTATCCTGACATGTGGGTGCGAGCGAGCCCCCCTCAACTGAGGAAACCAGCTGTCACATAATGGAGGACTGAGAGAGTTGAGCTGTCAAGTAGCTCAGCCAGTGTGAGGAACCAATCACCGACTGGAAGGCTGCAGGACAGATGAGCTAAGATCCACCATTCCAGTGTGACCCTAAGCGGCAATGAAGACCATCATGGGGGACCAAAAAACAGGCAGCCTCAGGCTCACGTTTACCTCCGACGCAGCTCAGGAGTTAGCATGTCTGCTCTATCAGAACTCTGACTGACACCTGTGAGGGCAAACCAGGATTGGGGCAGGTTGGCGCAGGTGATATTTTATCAGGGGGCCTAGAATTTCTAGGTATGCCCTTGAGGGCAGTCAACACAGTAGAGGTCCAAAGATGAGAAGTGTATTGAAGAAATTGTTCAGTTCAGTGAAGATTCACAACAGGGAAGACAGTAGCCTAAGCAGTACTGAAAAGGTGCAAGATAATCGATAAACATTAAGTTAGACATCAGATTATTAAACTTAGAACAATTCCTTCATCTTGGAACTGATATACAGGTCTCTTTTTTGTGAAGTATTGATTCTTAATTGTTACTTTTCAGTTTTACCTTTGCTTTTATTGAAAGTCTGGGAATACAAACCACAGTTGTGTTCTTCAGACGCTTTCAATATGAAAGCATTCTAGACGACTCCGTCCTGATTGATGCCTTCCTGAGATCCTGCTTGTTTTGACTGGGTGCATTATCTAGATTTCCTAGCTTTAATGAGTCCTGCCTCGACCACATGGAGTTCCTGGAGCGTGAGGACAGTGACACAGTGATCACACTATTTCCATTAGCAGCTGTGGGAAACTCCAACATGCTGAGCTCCATCTGGTGCCAGGATGACTTACTGCAGCACTATAACCGATAACCACCCCCCCCCCACCCCCGCAAACACCTGGCTTCAGCTGCACTCATCAGAGCGTGCCAGACCACACACTCTGCCTCAACCCACCCAGCACGGAGGGGACCCTTTAATTAAGAGGCCTCGCTCGACTTTCAATCAAAGTCATGAATAAAGGTCACCTCTCTGTAGTCGGAGATGCAGCTGCAGAGGATCACATCTCCACAGGTG
The DNA here is from genome assembly GCA_019775895.2 of Stomatorhinus ivindoensis. Lineage (NCBI taxonomy): Eukaryota > Metazoa > Chordata > Actinopteri > Osteoglossiformes > Mormyridae > Stomatorhinus > Stomatorhinus ivindoensis. Next base: position 29,134,598 of record JABFEB020000040.1, read on the forward strand.
ACATTTGACATGTTTAATGATGTGTTACAAATGTCATTTTCTCTGAGAATAAAATGTGGCTAAGAATGTGTTAGTAGAGCCATTCAACACAAAATGATGGATTTACCAAGATGAGTTGAATCTAAAGTCTCACATGTCTTACTATGGCTATGTCTTAATCACAGGATCCAGAAACTTTGACTTTTGAATCTTATTTACAAGTCAATGTGTAGTCCATCCATCCATCCATCCATCCATCCATCCATCCATCCATCCATGTTCCAACTGCTGATAACAGTCAGGGTCATAAGAATGTTTGTGTCAAGTCAAGTAAATAACATATTAATTACTTCATTAATCAATTACTAATTGTTTAATTACAAATAACTTTGCTATTAAATGCTTTGGAGAAGAGAAACACATAAACCAGGAGTGCGAACTAGTCTGGATATGTAGAGAGGGTTTGTGTCAGGAGGGGGATCCAGCTGTAAAATCTTTGCCAAGACCATTAATGATGAGATCAGTTCAGTCTGGGCCGTAGCCCTTAAGCAACATGTGGGGGCGTCGCCTGACTCCCGTGGGAAATGAGACAGGGCTACCAGGTCTAGGGCAGGTCTGGTTAAAGAAGTTAGGCCAGAAGAAGCAGAAGAGGGAGAAGGAGAAAGAGAGGGGTAAGTTGACGGGTAGAGTGTGGACACTGAATGTGAGGAGAAAGACAGGAATAGGAAGAGAGTTGGCAGACGATGGATAGGAGAAAGGTGGGAGCAAATGAACAAAGAAGAAATGGTATGGGGGTAGTATTATCTAAAGAACTTATGGAGAGTCTTGTCAGTGTGGATTGGAGGAGTGATGGTGAAGAGTGCCAAGCTGGTCCTGAATGAGACTGTACTTAATGTCATTTGTGCATATGTTTGTCAAGTGGGCTGTGAGGAAGAGGAAAAGGAGGCTTTCTATGCACAAATGGATGAAGAGCTTAAGGCAACACAAGATGGTGAGAGGGCGATTGTTGGTGTGGATCTGAAGGGGAATGTGGGAAAGAGGAGAGAGGTGATAGAGAGGGTACATGGAGGGCTGGGAATAGGTGAAAAAGAGAGAGACGCCAAGCAGACTTTCTAATGTATAGAAGGAATCATATGAAAGACATAGGAAAGTGCCAGCACAGCATAAAGGAATTGTGATAGACTCTGGCATCAGAGTCAGCAGGGGAACAAGACCAGAGCGAAAAGCATCAAAGGTATGGAGGTGTGGTCCTGAGTGAGCCTGGTAGGATCAAGGAGAGATGGAAGGGCTGCTTGTTGCTTCTGAATTATGAAAAATCAAGGGCTGTGTTTGGCCTTGGAGTCCCCAAAATAAGGGTTAGTATGAGGAATACAGAGGAAGGAAGTAAAAGAGGCTCCAAAAATGTGAAGAACAGAAAAGCAACAGGACCAATACATCAGCAGGAATTTGGAAAAGTTTAGGGTTTTGTGGGAAATAATGCTGAAGATCTATGAACAGGAGAAAATTGCAGTGGAGTGGAGGGAGAGTGTGCTTGTACCCATTTATAAGGAAAAGGGAATATTTGGTATTGTGGAAGCTATAGAGCGATAAAGCTGTTGTCAAAGAAGAAGATCTGGGAAAGTGTTATAGTAAGTAGACTCAGGGAAGATACCGCCACAGGAGAGCAGCAGTTTGGTTTTATCTCTGGTAGAACAAATAATGCAATTTCTGCATTTGCGTTAAACTCATGGAGAAACACAGAGAAAAACAAAAAGACTAGATTATAGTGTTTATTGATTTAAAGAAGGCTTATGATAGAGCGGCATGTGAGGAGGTCTGCATATGCATGAGGGAGGAAGAAGTATCAGAGAAGTATGCGAGCACCGTCCAGGATAAGTATGAGGGAGTGAGGACCTGGGTCAGAAGCGGTGTTGGTTACAGACAACTTGGGCTGCATCAGGATCTTCAAACCCTTAATTCTTTGATGTGGACATGAATGTGTTGACTTTTGAGGCCAAAGTGCTGTCCCACTGGTGCATGCTTTTTGCTGATGACCTTGTGCTGTCGAGCACCTGTAAGCAGGAAGTGGAGAAGAAGAATGGAGAATGGCAATTGAAGACAGAAGATAAATAGGAAGAAGACAGAGTAATTGAAGTTTAATTGTAATCATGATTCAGAAGTTAGCCTGAATATAACTGTTGAAAAGAGTGGATACGTTTAACTATCTAGAGTGGTAGTCCAAGATGGTTGGATGGACAGATAACCCAGAGGGTGCAGTGTTGAAGGAACAACTGGTAGACGGTATCAGAAGTATCGTGCGGTGGAAGAGGTTAAAGGTGAGACAAGGTGCGGAGAATGAAGAGAGACAAAGATTTCATGCATCTCCAGGCTGCTTCTTTTTCTGCTGTGTGTATCGGGGCTTGTATCAGAGATGCAGCTGGCAAAGTTCATGCTTTGGGCAGTGGAGGTGCGCAGTGGAGGTGTGCATTGTACCACCGGGGCCGAGCCTGTATCCACCACAAAGCCCCAACAAATCTCATTAACTAGAGCACCTGCTACATCATTCCCATGACAGCAAAACAGTGGATCTCCATCTGCCAGCGTTTAGACACATTTAATGAATTAAAATCAGGCAAAAATGTGTACAGTAGATGCTATCGCTCTCTTAAAGAATCGGACACAGAGAAGGTAATTTGATTCAAATTTAGACGCCCATATCAAAGCCGTAGTCATATTATACTGTGAAATCTGAGCCACCTGCAGCTAAAATCCATTGGGCTGATGTTTCTGTGCATACAGATAATATGCTAGTAATAGTAAGCAATGGTGGTTATTTCTGTTGGGGTTTTCCTATTTTGCAAAAACCCTCTCGCTGATTCCAGCCTATCTCCACAACCTGTCCCCACACATAATAGAACTGAGAGACACTAGTGTTTCCTTTTCTCGCTGCGAGGGAAGCCCGGTCAGGTTACAGGGACAGATCCCTGGGTTTGACTCAGCCGACTTCGAAAGGGTACTTCCCTTGCAGTGTCTTTTATTTGCACACAGACATGTTACACAAGCAGTCTCATGATATTATTTAGTTCCATACAAGGTTAAACACATGTTATTGCTAAGCAGAATAAGGAAGTCAGTTGTGCTTGGCACATACGGTTTTACAACATCTTCTAAAATAGCTTAGCTAGAGCTTTATGGTTATTGCATACGTGCATGTTCTTTTGCACATCTAGAGAAGTACAACATAAATGACAATAAAACAATTTCTTAACATTTCTAACAATTTCCTGTTGACATCTGTTACTCCCTGTCGTTCCGACTTTCTGACTTTGTCTTATTTTTGCGCATTTTTCAGTTTGCCGTTCCTACACAGAAGCTGCATAATTTCCCCATGCCTCCACAAATTTTCCCGCATATTAATGTCCTGTAGTTTTCAGGCCTTATTAAAATAATAACTCTTGGCAGGCTTTTTGGGTTCAGCCTGTTATTGGTTATTGGTTAATTTTATTATTTAATAAGCTCTTATTATCTTTCATCTGGCAGGTCTAAATCATTGTAATTGCATTCTTATTGTTTTATTTATCAACAAAAATGTATCATAGATGGCTTTGGGTGGGGATGCTGTAAAGCGCTTTGAGATGATGTGAAGTCATGAAAATGCGCTATACAAAAATAAATTTGTTGTTGTTGTGTTCTTGTTTGTATGCAGTTGAGGCTCTGAGGAAGGGCACATTCTGATTGGATATCCATGGTTTCCACTGAAAACTGGCATATCCTATAGTATGAGGAGAGTTGAATAGGGGAGGTAGGTGAAGTCCACGTCACAGGGACCTCGGTCGGCAAACCACAGGCACCAAATGAGCCGTGGTGATGCGTGGGGTTCTGAAGAAAGACCCGGCTTTGAATGGGAGCTCAGTGCTACATGACTCATCCTGGTAAAGGGCTGATTCGGGGCGTTGTCACCACAAAGGGATCCCCACGCCGACCTTGTGAGACACCGAATCAGGGCAGTGGAGCATGCCGACTTTGGGCTGGGATTCTCCAGTCCACTGGTTGAGCTGTATGAGACCTTTTCTTCTCAGCTCCTCTGTGCCTACCACCCCCCCCCCCCCCAAAACACTGCTGAACAGCTTCAAGGGGAAAATTGTCATTCTCCTCTCTGTCTCAAATCAAAGGGTGCAGCCATATGAAAAATGAATAAAAATCTAATGTGCAGCAAGATGATGGCTCAGGATATAATGTTCCTATATGGATACACCCCCAGGTTGCCCTGACACCCCAAACCGCGCATATAACAAATAAAAAAAAAACACATGGAAACTGGGACTTCTTTAATCACAATCTAGCCATGCAATAACATTCTGATCGGTCAATCTACAGAGGGGCGGCCAATCCTATCCAGAAAGGGCTGTTGTGGTTTTCACTGCAACTCCATAATTAGATTACTAATTAGACGACTGATCGGCTGAAGAGTTCTCACACCTGGGTTCGAACAGCCGACCTAAAGGTTACCCCGAAAACAGCATGCACGCTAGCCCTTTGTGGATAAGGTTGCCAAACCCTGCTGTAGAACAACAATCAATGAAATAGAATATGTGTTTTTTTTGTTTCTACAACAGGTGTAAACAGTTGAACTACCCTGACGACCTTCCGCAGATCTCTGTGGTCTTCATCTTCGTGAACGAGGCCCTGTCCGTTATTCTGCGGTCTGTGCACAGCGTGGTCAACCACACCCCAGCTCACCTCCTGAAGGAGATCATCCTGGTGGATGACAACAGTGACAGTGGTATGGAGAGCAGTCTCTTTGTAAATGTCAAACTGTCCTGCTGAGTGACCCTCTGTTTCTGGCAAGTGCTGCTTCCGTGCTGGGAAGCATCAGTGCTGAGCCAGGCAGCCATCAGGCGGCGCAGGCGGACGGCCATCTAGGATGCCATATTCCAAAGGGGTGCTGACTTAGGGAATCGCTGGTGTCAACCCCCCCCGACAAGCTTCACTGTCCAAGAGAAGTTAAATTAGGTGGTAAAGTTTACCTGGTGGGGTGGGTCATCAGCTGTACTAAGCCTGACAAAACAATGTATGGTATCACACACACACATTTGGTGGTGTAGGTGAAGGACTGACTTCTTAGAGTGTCAGTGTATTTTCAGGAAGACTATTGTGTCAAACGGCATAAATGGACCTGTTTGCTATAACACATAGCTGTGCTTCATTAGCAGAGTCTCACTGTGACGCAGTAAGAAGTTGAGCTTTATAGGGATCTCAGTGCAGGCGCCTTGCTCCATTAGAAACATATGATTCGAAATGGGGAATTACATTGGAGCCTGAGCTTAATTACCTTCCACATCCTACCAGAAAATAGCAGAAAAAATTAGCCGAAATTACCAGAAAAGATTTCCTACAAAGTACAAAGATGAGAGCTTACGTTGTATTTTTAATCCAATAACTGGATTCTTAAACTGATGATTATCGACTCTTTAATTCTGTGCTGTATTGTCATTGTTTTAAAACCTTTTACATGTTAATTGTACTTCTGTAGCTGTGGTACTTATATGTATGCCAAGCCAATAAGACTTCTGGAACTGAAAAGGGGTTGGACAGAGAGAGAAGAAGAGCGAGAGACAGAAAGAGAATGAGGTGGGGGGAGCTGGGATACAGAGAGATGTACCCTCTGGGGTACAGGGTCCTTAGCAACAGGCCACACCTGCATGGCCTGGGCAGCCCACTGAGTCCCCCGGCATGGACCCCCGAGGGCTGAGAGCTTCTCAAGAGGTACCGGAGCATTGACGGTGGCTGGCACTAGGCCGTCCCTCCCCGGGCACTTGGCCATAGCCCAGTCTCCCCCGACCGACTCGTAGTCGAGCTGGTGCATGAATAGCATCTTGAAAGGGGACCAAGTGAGTGTCAACACTCACAGATTTCCAGACCGGTCTCTCCCCCCAGCTCCCGTAGAGGCTTATAAATAGGAAGGCGGTCAGGCCGCCAAATGGCGCGTGGTGGTGGTTGTGGGGGGGGGGTGCCAAAAAGGGCGGGGCCTTGCCCCATTTAGCGTTAGCGGTGGGTGCTGCTCTGTGGTGTTAGCATGAAGGCCTGGCTGCTTTCTCACTCGCCAGCTTCCTCGTCACCTTTACACTGTTGGGGTAGAGCAGGGAACAAAAACATGGACCGGATGTGGGTCGCAGAGCACAGGATAGGGAAACACTGGGGCGGAGAATCGGCTGCAGGTACCAGAGGCCTTCCTCGGGCCCTTCCCCTGCTGCGGTCACTTTCTTGGGCTTCTCAGCCGCATCTCTATAAACTGCAGCTCATTTTATAAAGTTCGTTTCAAAGCCGTCAGTATAGTGTTGGTATTGGACTGTGGTGACCACAGTCACTAACCAGTTTGCTTCGCAGTGCGCCCAATATTTGCTGAAAGAAAACTGACCGTTTTCGCAAGTTAACAGCTACTTATAATTTTTTAATAAGCTTTTAATGAAATAATTTGAGATATAGTTTGCTCTATCATTGGTTTCAATCTTTGAAGCATGGTTCTCATCAGGGTTTAAAGCTTTTCTCTGTACAGTCAGTAGACACAGGATTCATTAATGTCCGTTTATCGCCTACTGCCATGACGACCTCATAAACTCAACCAATTATCGGCACAAACCACCTCGGTTACCGCCGACGATGGCTTGTGTGCTGAATAATGGATGCTGTGGATTATGTCATTTCTGTCAGGACAGAGTGAGATGTAAGAGAAAAGATTTAGCACGTGTGCTGAACGACTGCATCTCCTGCTATCAAGTGGTACATTCGCGGAAGAAGCATCTTTAAGAAACGATTTAAGCAAGTCCACCATTTTCGGAATCTATAATGTAATAAAATGTGAAATATGCATGAGTTTTTGTATCCTATTTAATTCTCCTGACGCTCCTCGTGTTAGATGCTTCCCACATTATGGATCCGCTACTCCGATCTCTCAGTATCAGTAAGTGTGATGCACTCTGCCGCTTCCTGCCGCTCCTTCCTGCTCCACGTACTGATGACTGCTCTCCTGACCTTGCAGTGGAGCTGAAGTTCAACCTGGATCAGTACGTGAACAAGCGGTATCCTGGCCTGGTGAAGATCGTCCGCAACAGCAAGAGGGAGGGTCTCATTCGGGCACGGATACACGGCTGGCAGGCGGCCACGGCCCCCGTTGTCGGCTTTTTCGACGCTCACGTCGAGTTCAACACAGGCTGGTAAGTGCGGGCTGTACTGAAACATTCTCCAGGCTGGCCAGGTGCATCATGGATGTCACTGGAAGTAGAGAGTTCCCATTTTAAGGATGTGAGACTGCAGACCGGAGGGCATAGAGGATGGTGTTATGGGGGGTGAGTGGAGGGAGTTGGGACATAAAGGCAGCTGTATTCCTTTTATTTCAAGGGACACCAGCACAGGAGAGCAAAATGGATTCTGGAAAGAGCAACAACGCAATGAGAAACTGAAGAGCAAATTTCAGAAACTCCATTTAGTAAGAAAACACAATTTCTGTAGACGTAGTGAGTTTTGGAAAATTAAAGGTTAGATTACATGAGGACTGAGTTTTCGTTCCCAGTACTGCAACATATGATGAGAAACCCTACCATTGGAGGTCTCTGAAAAACGACAAAACATGGCCGGAGTGAGATTTGGACATGTGCTTTTAAATTAGGTATTGGGGACTGTGCACCGAGACACAACAACACACAGTTTCCCTGTAACACAAAGGGGACAATCAGCACGTACCATGGCAGCTGGGAAATGGGCGGAGGGGGGGGACTTGCCCCACAGCACAGGAATGGGTCACATCTACTGGGTCTCAGCATGAATCAGGCAGCATCGCTCTAGCCAGGTTACGGGTGGCAAAAGAAAGCAGGATGAGTTCATATAGCAAATGAGGGGGAAGAGGCACACGTGGATCAAATCAATATGGACACCTGCAGCCACCTGGTTCCCCCTCCCTTTGGATATATAGGGCCCCCATTGAAAATAAAATGTAAAATCATAGTGGCAGGTGTGTACTGTGCGTTTTGGGGTGGATCAAATTTCAAATGGCATAATCAGTAGAGCTGAATGAGGTGGCATTTTAGGAATGAAACGGTACAGTTCGGAGAGCTTTGTGTGGATCTGCGATCTGCGATCTGAGGTCTGAGACAGGAAGTAAACCTGAGAAACATCAGTAAACTCTCTCACTGCATAAATGACTGCTTTGTATACAACTATTAGGAAAACACCAAAATAGCATGATCCAATCAAATTACAAATTTTCTTGGTGGTGACATCCAAGCTCAGGAGTTTCCTTTGAATTTCCTTCCCCTGAACACCTCATTGGGATCAAAGAAGCACAACCTGCATTTTAAATATGGGCGTGCATGAATTTCCACAAAGGATGATTATGCTTCAAAAAGCCGTCTCTGTCCCACTGTCCGGGCATCATGTGCTGTTGGGAGGATGAAGAGCGAAGTGAAGTCCCTTCTTTCTAAGAGGGGTTCCATTTTCTTTCTCCCCCGCTCCAAACTCCTGGGACCCCCGCCTAACCAATTTAATAAAATAACTTCAGAGAGTCTCAACCCAATTTTGCCTCGACACCTTCGTTTATCACAAAACAAGCAACACAACTGGGTTTAATTGCCACCTAATTTCAGTCTGCTGGACAGATTTCCCGAGATTAAGCTGGTCTGGGGCCTCAGTGGACCAGCGACACCATGGCTGCGTCGTGATATGTGTATAATGAGGTGTGCCTTCACGGCTAAAATTTATTCAGAGTCATCCGCTGGCCCATAATTAAAAATCTGGGTAGTACTAGTGAGTAATATAATGGCACTTAATTGGTGGGAACAGGCAGTCATTCAAGTAAAGTAACCATCAGTTGCTCAAAAATGCAGCCTAATGTGTATATTAATGAGGACCAACAAGCTAAGTGCTCATTTAAATCAATTTGGCAGGGAATGTAGCTGCAATGCAAATTGGATCCTATGAAGGCGGGTGACACCCATCCTTCTGTACAATAGATAAGTCTAAAGGCAGATTTTCATTATGTGACATCAATCAATGATACAATACTTTTTCAACAATTACTTCATTTCTGTTTTATGTTCAATTTTTTCCCAGATATAACTGCTTCATTATCCCAGATATGATTTAATTGCAGGTGTAAACTTGAATGTAAATATCTTAGGTTTGCTATTATCACGTATTAGATTACAATCACTTGGACTGAGTTTATACAGTGGTACCTCAGAACTCGAACTTAATCTGTTCATAACTCCAGGTCGAATCCTAAAAAGTTCAAGTTCTGATCGAATTTTCCCCATAAGAAATAATGGAAAATCAATTAATTGATTCCCGGCCCCAAAAAATTACACCTAAATATGTTTTCTTGGGTCGGCGTTTACGGTTTGACTTCTGAGATTCAGATAAAGCAATAATTTTTTTTTTGAACCGCTTGGTTCGACTTTTAAGAAATACGAGTTCTAATGAGTTTGAGAACTGAGGTACCACTGTATCTATAATTATGTCGAATATCTGCATTTTTGTTTGTCTTTTTTTGCTAATTTAGAACACAATGCATCCCAACCCTCAATCACAAAGTGTGACAAAGTAGAATAACTAATTAACCAGAGAAACATTTTAAATATTCTTTTCTGGATCCAATTCAGCCTTACTGTCTGCTTGCCACACCAGCAGAAATACAGCAGGACACATTTAAAGGCGATTTATTTGTTTATTTCTATTAATGCATCTTTCTACAGATGGCAAATAACTGACAACCACTGATCAATTTTGAAAAATCATTACTGAAGCCCACTGTTATCGTTACGTTGAGTCAGTGACGGGCAGGCAAACAAAGGCAGAAGTCAGGGTGACAGGCAAGGAAGTGGGTTTAATCCATGAAACGGGTGGGGAGAATGGTACAAGGGTAATGAGGCACTCAAACTAATCACACAGATGACGGATCTGGGGAACACTAACACAGACGCTGACTAAATACAAGCAGGAAAGGCAGGAACGAATTAACAGGTGGCCACGATCAGGAGCAGACACAAGGTAACAAGGGGGGTATGGCACACATGAGGCTTGGATGGGCGGATCATGACAGAACCACCCCCAAAGGTGCGCACTCCAGGCGCGCCTCAGGGAAGGAGGCGGATGAGGTGAGGGAAAACTGGATCTGGAAGACAAGTACAGGACACAGGTTAACGGGGAACTGGGAACAACACCAAGAGACAAAACTGACCTAGGTATGACAACCACGACAAGATCTGACACAGGATGGGGAACGCGGACAGGTAGACCAGGAACAGAGACGGAGGGGGAACACTGACAGGCGAAACAACAGAGCCAGGGGTGAACACGGAAGCCGAAAGGGAATGAGGAACGGAGACCGGAGGGACAAAGGGATGAGAAGCAGACACAGGAGGCCAGATAGGAAAGGAGGAGGAACCTGGGGGAGCCCGAGGGACCCAAGGTGGGTGACGGACGGCGGCCAGGGGGGCCGCGGGCGAACACGAGGAGGGAGCAGGAGGGGACCACGAGGAGGACACAGAGACAAGATGAGTGACCAACGGAGGAGTCACGGAGACTGGATGGATGGAGGGACGAGGATCAGACACAGGAAAGGACGGGGAACTGAGGGGAGCCCGAGGGGCCGTGGGCAACCTCGAAAAGGAAGCAGGAGGGGACCCCCAGGAAGGCCTGGAGATGGGACAGGAGACCGGCCGTGGCGTCCAGTAAGGAACCGGAGATCAATGATCAATGGGTCAGAGCCCTCGGACCTTCAGGCGACCCCAGAGTCGGAGCCCCTGCCCGGGAATGCGCGGGCGAGTCAGGGGACTGTGTGAGCGGGTCCTGGACCCCCGGTCCGTGTTCCCTCCCCTTGTCCCTTGCGCCTTGGCTCTGACCGTGGTGCCAGCATACCAGTCAGGGATTTCCCCGAGGGATCCCATTCAAGCTCCTCCTCGAAGGAGGAGGGAGTGGAGCGTAGGCCGTCTGGGATCTCCTCGGGGACTTGGTCCAAGGTTGGGCTGGTCGGAGGCACAAGGGCTGGAATCACTGGGGCACAAGACATGGAGACGGGAGCCTCTGAGGCGGGAGACGCAGGGGCAGATGCCTCGGAGGCGAGAGACGCAGGGGCGGACGCCTCTGGGGCGAGAGGTGCAGGGGTGAAAGCCTCTGGGGCAGGAGACCGAGGGGCGGTGGCCTCTGGGGCTGGAGGCACAGGGTTGGAGGCCTCAGGAACCGGGAGCCCAGAGCTACCAGCCACCGGAAGAGCGACGGAGCGACGGCTGCAGGCCGTGATGCTGGCGGAGCTGGTGCTGCAGGTTGTGCGGCTGGCGGAGGTGATGCTGCAGGCTGTGCGACCGGCTGAGCTGCGGATGCAGGCTGGGTAGTCGGCGGAGCTGCGGATGCAAGCTGGGCAGCCGGCGGAGCTGCGGATGCAGGCTGGGTAGTAGGCGGAGCTGCGGATGCAAGCTGGGCAGCCGGCAGAGCTGCGGATGCAGGCTGGGCTGCAGGAGGAGCGGTGACCGTAGGAGCCTCGGAGTTTGAGGAGGGAGCCGCTGCCGGGGCCCCAGCCTGCGCAGTAGGAGCCCCTGGGACTGAGGCGGGCGGCGCGGCAGGAGCCTCTGGAGCCGAGGCGGGTGGCACGGCAGGAGTCTTGGAGACTGAGGTGGGCAGGTTTGGTGGAGCAAAACCCCCTCCGAAATGCGTGCCCTCCGGGACAGGAGTCGCGGAAATGGGAGTATCTGGACCGGGAGTCTCTGGGGCTAAAGGCACAGGGAAACAAGTCATTGAAGGGACTGCGGATGAAGCGGCGGCTGAAGGCGATGCCGCGGGCAGAGTAGCTGCTGCCGATTGGGTCATGGGCGAAGCGGCTGCTGCAGGCTGTGCCGCAAGCGGAGTTGTTGCTGCAGGTGGCGCAGCTGGCTGAGCCGCTGCTGCAGGAAAAACAATAGCCGCTCCTCCCGCAGCTTCACCTACAGTAGCCGCTCCTCCCATGGCAGTGCAGAACCCTTGGGCGGGGCCGGGGCGCGAAGCGCTGCCGGAGCCTCGGACGGAGTCGAGGTGGGCAGCGCTGTAGAAGCCTTGGATGGAGCCGAGGCATAACGGCTTCCAGGATCGGCGCCTTGAAAGCCTTCGCCGTTCCTTTAAAGACCTTGGGGACCCGGGGAATAGTGTGCCACACAGCCCTAATTCCCCCTGTGCCTAAGCATGCTGCCCAACAGAAGTATTCCTCCTAAGGGGGCCGTTCCGTCTTCGTGATCTGGCCATCACACACTGGAGGGGGCGTGGTTTTGGGAATCTCTCCTGGGAAGGGGAATTCCCACCAGTCCTGCTTAGGGAAACATAGGGGAGAGAGCGAGGCGACTCCCAGGGAGGTCGTCCGGTTGCACTCCGGAGTCTTTCCCTTTCACCTTCTCTTCTTTTGTCGCCCTGTGTTGCTAGGCGGGGGTGGAGCCGCTTCTGGGAATTCTATCGGCGGGTCTGCCTCCTGCGAGCTGAGCAGAGGGGCTTGCTGGGCTCACTTATCAGCAATTTGCTGCAGCACTTTCCGGGGGTTGGCGCGTATGTCTCTAACGGGGTACTCCTCCCCGAGTGGGGGAGCCTGGCTCAGAAGGTCCCCACTTTGGCTGGCCAGCTCCAGGGTCAGGGATCCTCTTGGACCTCCAGTTGTTTGAGTCAATATACTACCTCTTGCAGCAAGCTGAGCCGCTCAAAGTGGGCTTGCTGCTGGTAGCCGTTCAGGAGATCCGTCATTCTGTTATGCCAAGTCGGTGATGGGCAGGCAAACAAAGGCAGGAGTCAGGGTGACGGGCAAGGAAGCGGGTTTAATCCAGGAAACGGGGGGAGAGTTCGGGTACAGGGGTAACGAGGCACTCAAACAAATCACACAGATGATGGATCTGGGGAAGACTAACACAGACGCTGACTAAATACAAGCAGGAAAGGCAGGAGCAAATCGACAATCGGTGGCCACGATCAGGAGCAGACACGTGGTAACGAGGGGGGCGTGGCACACACGTGGCTCGGATGGGCGGATCATGACAGTTATTGCCTTATTATTTAAGATACTTGGCTGAAAAAAACTCTCTAATGTGACCAATAGGATATTTTTACTTCTTCAAAGGAAAAGATTTTGTACCTCATTTAACCACTAACTTTCAGAAACTGGTACCCTCACCTGTGGTTCCCCATACTAGATTACCTTCCTCTAACTGCCATTACTGTTCTATTATATTCAATCTCAGTTACCCTGTGTGGGAGAGGAATGTGAAGGGCTGGGGGTCACGCAGAACCCCTGGCTGCTGTTATATTTGCTTATTTCACAGGGTCTAAGTGATTAATGACTAACAAAAGCACTGCAGTGCCACTCACTGTAATAAATGCACAGGTGAGAACACCGCCCTCCAAAAGGCACCTTGACACGGAAACCCCCTCGCAGCTTGCTGATTCCGATTAGTCTGGAAAGCGAGGCTGGGGGCTCTGCTCCCCTGAATCAGCTCTTTTCTTACTGCTGAGATAACTGGCTTCCCATCTGGGATATTTCTAGGGATAGGTTTAGACCTTGTACTGGATAAGCAGTTATGAATGGTGGGTGGATGGATAGATGGATGCTGATAAAGAAAGCTGACTTGACCTGTACAATGTGTCACATATTCAGCCATAACTCGCGAGCCCTTTACCTGGCTGGTTTCACTGGGGCGGATCTCACACTTTCCCACTGACAGATTACAGATCATGTCCAACACTGGGAAGCAGGGACGGGGACCATGTGCGGCAAAGTCAGCCATCTGTGTTGACAGGCCAAGAGGCCGAGAAGCTGACTCTCATTTTCAGGGTTGGGCTTGATCACTGAACTTCTCTCCCAGTCAGTGTGTGTGTGTGTGTGTATGTGTGTTAAACCTCACCCCTCCCAAAATGACTGTTCTTATAAAACAACAGGTATTGAACCGCCTTGACCAAGACTGAATCGACTCCTAATCTTCCCTACCTTTGATAAAGGCTTTTATTCTGCTGAATAATGCCATTTAATGGCTAAAATGTTAAGCTTTGCATGAATTAGTCAAATGATTTAAAGTCTTTCTATGCCGTTTATTATGAAGAACATGTCAAGGGAGGATGTAAATTTATTTTGGTTTCTTTGGTAATCTAGCTGTCTGAATATAGATTCTTTTACAAATAGCTTTTCTGACAGTCGCCATAAAACATTCAGCTGAGGAATAATGCCTGAACCATCTACTTCGAAACTATTATATCTAACTTTGCAAAGTTGTGCCCCTGACCCCAAGAATAGCGATTCTCAGGAAATTAGCGAGGCTTTAATTTTATACATAATTGCCATGGCGACGACATTAAGCGCGGCATTAAAAGGAACAGCGACAGACGGACCCACGGGGACTCGGAACTGGACAAGAGCATCACAGCGCATCCACAGAGAGCAGACAAAAGAACCAGAGTGTGTAGAAAAGAGAGAGCCGGTGTCTTATCACCATGTTAAACGAGTCGTCCAATGGCATGCTTGAAAAGTTACCTTTAAGAGCATTACGGCCAGATAGGAGAATTTTTAAAATATTTTTTTAATTTAGAAAACAGTAAGAAGAAAGATAAATGAAAAAAGTGACAAATCATATATCATCTTGTTTTTCCCCACTGGGTATTCAGTGCATCTGGCAAGAATCCTCACCTGGGCTCTGTGCTGGGGGTGTCCTCTCCGTGCTGGTGGTGTCCTCCACATGTCACCAGGTGGACCGAGGAGTACGGAGATCGTTTCCCTCCACACTGCTGCGAGATGCTTTTCCTGACAGCATAGACAACCACTTATGGCGATTAATAAAATCAGAGAGAGACCAACTCACAAGTGGAACGTTATGTCTCACAGCTTCCACATTGTCCCAGGAGAAGGAAGAAACCATCTATATGAAATTTTTACCACAGTGCAGCATTCTGAAGAAATTTGTTTCTGTTAACTTTCACTATTGAAGTAATAGACAACTTTTTCAAAAGAGCACAAGTTGATTGATGGCCTATTATAGACTGACATCCCACCTAGGGTGTGGCCAGGCTGTCTAGGAGGGACTCCAGGCTACTGTGACACTGACCAAGGTAGATGCAGGTAATCAATGGAGCTCAGAAGTTGAACTGATGATCTTATTTCTAGCTGTTTTGAAATACATGGAGAATAGATGAGGGTTTTCTGCAAGACCCCCCGAATTATGTTTTTAGATTCAATTGAAATTGTGCCTGATTTTTTAAGGCCTGAACCCTAAACTCCGCATCATTTCTGTGGTCTGCTGCGCACTCATTTTAGTCTATGAGAAACTTTTATATTCACCTTGCAGCACTTTTCTACAGTGTAATATCCAATTTTTAAGTTTGTGTGTTTCCTACAAGTCACCAGTACTGTACGGCACAGAAAAGGGCATTTTGTAGGCCACCAAACCTCAGTTATAGTAAAAGCCAGCTAGAATTTTCCAGCACCCTGACACGAGCTTGCTGATAATGATAAGAGCATGCTATCTATGATGTCGATATCCGAAATTCGTCACGTACAGTATCCCCACAGAAGAGCGAGAGCTATTAATAAAGACAAGCCCATGTTCTGCAGAGAGGCGCAGGCTGATGACAGTGAGAAGACGGCTCTGCTCGGGGACAGAGCCACATGGCAGCGGGGAGGTGCTAATGGCCGTTCGCAGTCTTACTCCTGAGGTTTACACTTTTCAGGGTGGGTGGGGGAATTACATAGCAAAAAGCAAGAGAAGAGAAAGGATGAAAAGGTGCTGGGGTGCAGGGAAAAACAATGAGAAGTTACAGCAGGATGAGAAAAGAGAGGGAGACATATGAGAGGGAGACAAGAGAGAGACATATGAGAGGGAGACAAGAGAGAGACATATGAGAGAGAGACATATGAGAGGGAGACAAGAGAGAGACATATGAGAGGGAGACAAGAGAGGGAGACAAGAGAGAGACATATGAGAGAGACATATGAGAGGGAGACGAGGATGAGACATATGAGAGGAAGACAAGAGAGGGAGACAAGAGAGAGACATATGAGAGGAAGACAAGAGAGGGAGACAAGAGAGAGACATATGAGAGGGAGACAAGAGAGGAAGACATGAGAGGGAGACAAGAGAGAGACATATGAGAGAGACATATGAGAGGGAGACAAGAGAGAGACATATGAGAGGGAGACAAGAGAGACATATGAGAGGGAGACAAGAGAGAGACATATGAGAGAGAGACAAGAGAGGGAGACAAGAGAGAGACATATGAGAGGGAGACAAGAGAGAGACATATGAGAGGGAGACAATAGAGAGGAAGACAAGAGAGAGACATATGAGACAGAGACAAGAGAGGGAGACAAGAGAGAGACATATGAGAGGGAGACAATAGAGAGGAAGACAAGAGAGAGACATATGAGAGGGAGACAAGAGAGGGAGACAAGAGAGAGACATATGAGAGAGAG
>JABFEB020000040.1:29171395-29184958 GCA_019775895.2 Stomatorhinus ivindoensis
TATATCGGGGGGGGGGGGGGGGGGGGGCAGCTCACAGAACTTGACTTTGGTCCCTCTCAGGTGTGGCAGTGCGGGGGAAGCATGGAAGTCCTCCCCTGTGCCCGGGTGGCACACATCGAGCGCACAAAGAAGCCCTACAACAACGATATTGACTACTATGCCAAGCGGAACGCCCTGCGGGCGGCGGAGGTCTGGATGGATGAGTACAAGTCTCACGTCTACATGGCCTGGAACATCCCCATGAACGTGAGTGTTACCCAGAGCTCGCTGCTGCCCCCTTCTGGCTCCCAGCAGTTCCATCTGCTCATTCCTGGGGAATGTTTAGATGTGCCCTCTCTTGCACTCAGCCGCTCATTTCATTGAGGCTGGTGCATAGGTGTAAGAAACGGATGATTTCAATCAGCAGCAAACCACTTTCCTGCACATCAAGTTAAGTGCATGGACTTTATATTATTATTATTTTCTTGCTGCAGCTTCAGTCGGCAATTTTTAGCCACTTACAGGACTGGCCACTTCAGTGCAGCAGTTCAGCGGCCATTCAGGGGTGTCTCACAGCAGAGCCTAACAGTGAGAATGCTGATTTATGATGGAAATTATTTTGAAACTGCGGAGGGAAAAAAACGAAAGAAAACTTAAACTACTGAGGTTGCGGCACATTTACCGGTCCTCATAAATGTGTAAATATTTTGGAAAATGTTAAATTCTTTTATTAATATACAGTGGTACCTCAGAACTCGAATTGAATCCGTTCAGAACTCCGGATCGAATTCAAAAAAGTTTGAGATCTGATCGAATTTTCCCAAAAGAAATAATGGAAAACCAATTAATTGGTTCCAGGCCCCAAAAATTGACATCTAAATATGTTTTTTTTTTTTAAAGCATTTAAACACAAAATGAACTGGATAAAACAAGAAGAGCATATACTGTACTAAACACAGCTAAGCATGTTTATCAAAACAGTAATTTTTAAAGTAAGAAAATAAGTGTATCCAAACAATGTGTAAAGTTGAAAAAAGCAATATGTCCTGCCCCGATCGTCCGCTCCTTCCATGTGCCACGCCCCCTCGCTAACCCCGTGTGGAATCCCAGTGTGATCAGCTGTTTCTGGTTGTTGTCATTAGTCCTCTGTATTTCGTCCACGTTTCAGTTTGTTTCCCCAGTCCGGTCATTGTATTGTCTGTCTGCGATTTGCCTGCCTTACCTGTTATTAAACCCTGTATTCCCTGATACCCTGACGTCTGCATCTTTGTCTCCGTTCCGTCCCTGCTGGGCATGACAATATTATTATAATTAAATGTATTAATGGTTTATTATTAATATTAAAATAATTAATAAGAAATCTTTTCAATGTATTTTATTATATAATAATAAATACTGTTACTGTCTATCATTATCTAAATATATTTCTACTGTCTAAATATATGTATTCAGCTAGTGTAAACATGCTACACAGCAAATGCAAGGATGAGACTGAAGTGTTACCCTTTGTTTCCACTGACAGACGTGCATGTGACATGTTATCTTAGGTCGGCGGTTTGACTTCTGAGATTCAGATCGAGTTCTACGTAATATCTTTTCCGAACTGGTTGGTTCGACTTTTAAGAAATACGAGTTCTAATGAGTTCGAGAACTGAGGTACCACTGTAATTTCATTTTTAAAATGAGTTACTTAACTCTTGTCATGAAATCATAATTAAAGGAACATTAAGTTGACTTTCATGCTGTTTCACTGTTTCTGGGTGGATATTTCTGTGTCCCTGGTGCCCGGATTCCGAAACAGTAAACTGGCGGTTTTAATTATAATGTTTTCAACATGCTCCTTCAAGTTTCACAATCCTTAATTAAAATTTTATATTAAGAGATTTGTTTGGGCAGGTAAATGCACTGTATAGTAGAACTGACATAGACGTTTTTTGCCTTCTGTCAGTTTTACATTTTTAAAAGTCCATTGCTGTACAGTGTTCACATGAACTGGGATCCAATTTTGAGTATTAAATGTTATTGCTAAAATAAAGTCTGAGGTCAGTTTTAAGCTGCACGAGAGAAGAAGATGACGAGATGATATTTACTGAAGTTATTCTGGAATGTGAAAGTGAATTGTTTTGTGCATTTTATTTTGTAGTTATTAATTTTACATACCATTTAGTTGTTTGTCATGAAGTGATACTGGAGTAGCCCGTGACTTTAGTAGTAATTGGAAAAGACCAGTGTTTCCCACAGACAGTCCACATTTTTGCTCTCTCCCTGCTCCTGGTAGGAGCAAAAACATGGAGCATTTGCAGGTCCTCGAGGACCAGGTTGGGAAACACTGGAATAGAGTGTAAAAAGTGTGGTATTAGACACGTCTATCTGGAAATGGTGTAAATCCCCCCATGGCCAACTTGTGTGTGACTGTGACCATGGCAGAACCCCGGCGTGGACTTTGGAGACGTGTCTGAGAGGATCGCCCTCCGCAAGAAGTTGCGCTGTCGCAGTTTCCAGTGGTACCTGGAGCACGTCTACCCAGAGATGCGGGTCTACAACAACACTATCACCTACGGGGAGGTAGCGATCTCATGCAGACGGCACTATTCTTTCCCCACCAGCTGTCTGTCTGCTTGTTTATATGCAAAATTCAAATCAAGTTAAACTAAATACATGTGTGCATTTTCTCACAATATTGACAGTGATATTGACACTGACAGCATGAAAGTTAGGAAGCCTCTTGGGAAATGAATGTGTCGTAATCAGTGTGGTGTTGATGTGTTGATATCTAAGATCTGCACAAGCTGTAATGTGAATCCCATGAGAGTTTAACTTTTTCGATGCATGGCTTTTTCTGAAGTTCACTAGTCACACAACAACATGAGCACAATAACGTGAGTTATTTCAATAATAATCAGTCAAGTAGGTAATTGATCAGGTAATGTGGTTAAAGTGCTTCTTTTTTTAATTCCTTACAGAACAATTGCTTTAACATTAATATAGTTATTGTTATTATTATAGTTATTATTTTTTGACTATTTCATATAACAGAACAGTGTCACATTCTCCAAATTTAAGATTAAAGAACAATAGTAAGAACAAATGTCATATCTGACCATTATTACACTTCATCGTCGTCATCATCATCATCATCATCATCATTGTTATTATTATTATTATTATTATTTATTGTTATTATTATTCAGGCTGGTAACAATGACCCGATGTTGTACCTTAGCACAGTGACAGATGTAGGGCATGTTAATTTCCCCAAAGCCTGCTCTCTCTCTCTCTCTCTCTCTCTCTCTCTCTCTCTCTATCCAGTCAATTGCTCCTTTTCTCCCAGTAATTTACTTCAAAGGAAAAGCAAACGAATGAATGAGTCACACTCCTTTGTGAGGAAAGCCACCTTGTCTCCATAGCAACGGAGTTCCAAAATAAGGCTAAACGGGACGATTTCCCCCATAATGAGTTTTAATTAAACACTTATTAGCTTTAGATGTCGGCACAGCAGCACAGAGGACGTCCTAGAAATTAAACACTTCTGGTAGTGCAGCCTCACATGGTGTCGTGGTAGAAATTAGCATCCTCTCATCAATTTTACGACCAGAAAAAAAATCACAAAAGCTACTTTAAATGTAACTTATAATTTAATTATAACTTTTAAAACAGCCTTCTGTGGGTCTCCTGTGTGTGTTTTCCCACTGCACAAGCGTTTCCTTGGAGAAGTTCTCATTTAAATATGGGGTAGATTTGGGAGTCAGAAAGGGAGAAAACTGGACCAGAGGTTTGTAAGAGTCTGTCAACTCATTTTTCACACACTCACACCCATACACTTACATTCTGTGTGTGTGTGCACCTGTGCAGGTGAGAAACAGCAAAGCAAGTGGATACTGTTTGGACCAAGGCTCAGAGGACGATGACAAAGCCATCCTTTACCCGTGTCACGGCATGTCCTCTCAGGTACAGCCTGTCCTGCAGGACCCAGACCCCCTGCGCTGGGCCAGAGTCCACCTCAATCCACGCCTCACTGTTACTGCTGTAGCACAGAAATGTTCTCATATGTGCAAAGAAATATGCAGGGCTCATTTTAGTAGGGCGGCGAGCAGCCACATTTCATTGGAGGACAGGAATGGAGACTTTATTTGTGGAGGTTTTACAAAACTGGGATTAAAAACAGAACAGGGCAGCCATTTCTGATTCTGGGAAAATGAAACAGGCATTAGGAACGGCTACAAAGGGGCCTCAGGGTTGGGGGGTCAGAAAAAA
Source organism: Stomatorhinus ivindoensis (assembly GCA_019775895.2). NCBI lineage: Eukaryota > Metazoa > Chordata > Actinopteri > Osteoglossiformes > Mormyridae > Stomatorhinus > Stomatorhinus ivindoensis. The sequence goes on from JABFEB020000040.1 coordinate 29,175,629, forward strand.
TAGGACCCCGTATTATGTAATAGGTAATCAGATACAGTACAAATACAAGTCAAAGTGATAGGCAGATTGGATATGCGCCTGTTTTATTGTTAAAATTCTGTAGTCCTCAGAATCATGAATAACAAAGTACTGCATTGGTAAGGTCGGAAAAATGTATTTATACATTTCGATGCATGTTTTTACTTGCAAATATTGTTTATTTTGGTAGTATTTAGAATTTCTTTTTTGCAAGTCGGACATTTGAAACAGAAGTAGATGTTTTCATCTTTTCATGAGCTTGGAGACGAAACATTGATTCAGTTAACAGCACATGAAGACAGAGATAATGACATAATCAATAGGGAAGCTCAAATCCAGCATAAGGAATTTGTCACATTATGAGGTCATACTGAGCTGTGGCAAAACCCTTCCTCAGGAAAATAAGCAAATAAAAGCTAATTGAGTTTGTGCCTTTTTGACATTCAATGAGTTGTTTGGCACTCTGGGATATGTTAACCTGCCAAGGAGACTGTCCTTTTCAGCTACCTAATTTACAATGTGCTACTTTTCTTCCCAAATGAGCGATGCAATAACATATCGCAGCCATAGGCTTTTATCTGACCCTGCCACCCCTAAACAGGCACATGACTCAGACAAAGGCTGACCTTTGACCTTTTCATAAAAATCTATCCTCACACCATGGCTGGCGCCTTCCAGTAAGTTTACTTTCCTAAATCATCAGAGAAATCTCAGGAACTCAGGTGCCTACACTGGATCTGGTTATACTGGGATTGCTATAATGTCTGGCCAGCACTGTTCCGGGAACAGGAGGAGACCTGCACCCCCCCCCCCAACCCCCACCCCCGCTTCCCGAACACCCACCATGTGTGTGGCCGGCAGTAAGACAGCAGGTGCCATTATCTGTGAATGGCGTGTTATAGTTAGTGTTGGCGAAGAAGGAGATGTNNNGGGGGGCATGCACGCTGAATCCTGATGGCACCAGGTCTCGCTGATGGACAAGCTAATTTACTGCTCTGTGCGCACCTGGCATCTACATTCACAACCCCTCCCTGGGCGACATAAAATCACTGGGCGAGCAGCTCATTTTGTAGCGGATTTGCACATTTTCATGCTGAAATGTTTTCTGTCATAAAGCATAGTAGAGTTTTAGGATAACGGTTCACTGGAGCTGCGGCTGATTTAGCGGGCGCTACCAGCCGATCAAAATGTGCTAATGCCTTCTTCACTGGTGATGAATTACTATCCGGACAACGCGCTACTCATCATATTCCCATTAATGTCGATAATATGCGGCAACCTGGTACCAGCCGATTACCGATCAATAAGCGACTCAGCTGGAATGATCTGACTGACTCTGTAGCGGCGGAAGAACATTATGCAGTCAGTCCCTGTTAAATTGCCAGCACAGAATGTTTATGGGAAACTGACTGTATATAACTACATTCACCATTTAAATTTGCCAGTGTGCACACCATGTTCATTTATTTATTGAGATTTCTTCCTGACAGGCATGCTTAGTATGGCTTGGGCTGCGGCGGGTCAGTGGTAAACATGCACCCCGACCCACATAGAAAGAAGGCTTCTTTAAAAAAAGTTTATTGTGGGGTTAGCAGTGGAGCATCAAATTCACTCGCTTGAAAAAAACTTAATTGGATTCCTGGGAAAATTTCCCTCAGCTTATTGTTCGTTAATATATATATATATATATATATATATATATATATACACACACACACACACTTGTTTTGAACTGCAAGAGAAATTAGAAAAAATAGCTTCCGGTAGCTTAACTCGGGATTATCCAGATTTCTTTCTTCCCGGCTCTCTCGTTTCACTACGGAGAAATTACCTTAGGAATTACAAGAACAGACAGGGAAAAGCATTAAAAACAGGAATTAAAAGTGCTGATACTTGTGGGATAACAGAATAGTCATGACAGCAGATCTCATAGCCCGCCTGCGAAATGAAAACGATGTTGACACATTCTCCGTACCTTTCTCTGAGAAACACAGGCATAGCCACAGTTTGCTGTCGCGCATTGGGTTTAATTTGGCTCATCTTCTCTGGATATTGTGTTCTGACTCCCCTGCCTGCCTGGTGGAGGGTCGTTCGCAGCCTGTTGTTCGTCGTCGTTCTGAGCTGGTTGCCTCAGGCTGTCAGGCTTTAACATGGACCCCACGTGCTCCCCTTCAGTCACGCGGGATTACACGGGGCTAAGGGGACACAAAAAGAGCAGTCAGTCACTGCGTCAGAAGAACCTTCCTGCCGCGTCACTGGCTGCTTCATACTCTCGACAGAGTCTTTCCATTGAGATTGATTGCAGTACGACTCTTCAAAATGCCTTGCTTTCATGAATAATGCAGTGTAGAGTGACAGGCTATGTTAACACCATAAGTAAATATCAGGTAACAAAGGTTTGCTTATAAACCTTTGGTGTAAGGTAAAAGGATAGGCCTTACTGAGGCGGGTAACTAATACATATAGAACGTCCTCATAATCATTATTGACAGCTTTAAATAGAACTTCTAATCCTAATCATGATTATTCATAGAAGTGGTTTCGAAAAAAATTTCCCTTTGAAGAAATACTCTAATTTCCCACAACAATTTAACAATATACACACACACCAGTATGTAATAACATGTACAGTATTGATGCTTAGAAGAAAGAATATTTACTTGCAAAATATATGAAAAAAATAATGTTTAAAGACTGGAAATGTGAAGAAAACATAAGAGAAAAATCAAACATTTGCAGAATTTACTCAAGCGGCCATGGTTACGAAGCGTTCGTCTGCTATCTTACAGCTCGCCCGATACTCAACAGAAGGTCTCCTGCAATTAGGACCCCTTGGCTCGACCACATTTCTGCCCGACACCAAATGTCTCATAGACGATGGCAGAGGGCGCACACCGAGCCTGAAGAAGTGTGACGCTGTTTCGCGAGCATCTCAGAGGCTTTGGGATTTCACACAGGTGGGACATCTGTCTGTTTTGTTCATGACATTTTAATATAAAAAAATTGCATTATATTAGGATGCACATTAAGTCATGGAATTTTATTGTACTTTTTGATATGGAGTTTTAGATTAAGGCATTGCAAAGATTTCTGTTCATAGTAAAGTATCAGAAATACAAACCCTGCTCATTATGCCTGGCCTCGAACATCTATTTCACAACACTTATGTATTAGTTTTTATTAATTTACTAAAGTTCAGACTGAAAGCTGTTTAAGGACACCGCATCATGGAGCATTTAAGCAGTCCTATAATCAGTTTTGATAAGTAATGTTTTGGATTAAAGTGGGCCCGGGACTTCATGCTAATGAGTACAGATGGAAAATTAATCTATTCCTCTCTGTAGAATAGCTATGGACATTTTCAAGGTCACCAGAACATCCCTACCACATCTGAGCCACGTCACACATATACTGATATAATATTTGTTTTTTATGCACAAAGAATGGACCAATCATCAGCAGGGACACTGGAAGGTGCCTGGAAGTGGAGATGTCCAAAGACGCCAACTTCGGCCTGCGGCTGGTGGTGCAGAGGTGTTCCGGACAGAAGTGGATGATACGTAACTGGATAAAGCACCCCCGACATTAAAGCAGCCATCAAGGTTACTCCTGGCTTTGTCCCGAGACAAAGCAGATGGAGACGGAGCGACCACGCTGTGGCAGAGCAGGCCAGGGACCCCGCAGATGGGCAGCCGTCAAAGACGACAGGTTGCCATCTTTAGCAGCCATCGTGTGTATTACCCCTGTCCCTGGGGCACGACGAAGCTTGACAATTCTGAACACCAGGATAAATGACTAACACCATATTTCTGTGGGCCGCTGGCTCTATGCTCAGAGCGAGCGAGCTGCAATTTCGGAAATCCCCTAGGCATACCATAATACAAGGAACGTTTGAAAGAATGCTAGCAAGACAAGGATCAGAAAGGCAGGATGCTGACACATTAGCTGATTAAAAAACACAATTTCAGTCCTTTTTGTGGTCATTTTATATAGCAGGGTTGGGACTTCTGGATCATGACACAATCCTGACTGGAACCGTCTGTTCTCATAAGGCAACTGCTGTATATTCATTTGGTTTCTTTTTGTTTTTTATTTTTAATTTAATAACTGATGCACACCTTAGGATTTATTATGTGCCTTTTTCCATTATTATGCTTTGTCTGACCTGGGAATAGCTATTCCTCAAGCATGTACAGATGATTTTATGGAAAAAAGCTAATTAAATACATTAAAAGATAAACTAATGTAAAAATGTTATATAATGTATGGTAAAATTGAATGAGGCTGCAGCCTTTAAAGAAACGATCATTATTAAATGTTTATATGAGAAAGGTACTTACTGTTAAGTAAATGGTTTGTTCCGACAATCTTCCACTCATTTTACCCGGTCAAGCTAATGGGGAGGTAGGGTAGGGTACAGTGAGGGTACAGTGAGGGTACAGTTAGGGTTAGGGTTAGGGTGCACCCAGGAGAGGATGTCAGTCCATACCCAACCGGAAATTTTGAGACTTCAGTTAACCTAGCTGTGGATGTTTATCAATATGCATACTTGACCATTGTGCTCTTATGTATCCGTTTGATGTCATCTAACGTTGCCAAAGTGCAGTTCTAATGCTCAGGTACAGAGGACCATAAAAATCCTTGGATGGTGTTCTTGCCTTGCCAAGAAAAGGTGCATCAGCTGCATCCTCACCAGAGACAAAAATCCCATGATTCATTGTGTCCCAGGTTTGTTCTTGGGAGACATGTTAGTAAGTAGGCTCTTTGCCAAGAGCACAAGTGTATTCTTTGCGTTTTTGGTTTTGATAAACACTCTGTGTCTTTGGATTACAGGAGAAAACCCATGTGACTGTGGGAGAACATGCAAAGTGCCGCCCTGCTGCATTTTATTAGCTGACAAATACATAAATTACTCCAGATAATACCATGATGCCCCTAGAATAAAGGCTGACCAAATATCTGGAGGGATTAAGACTGGAGAAGCTACCTGTCGGTTTGGTAATAACATAAGGACTTAAGAAATTTACAAATGAGAGGAGGCCATTCGGCCCATCAAGCTTGTTTGGGGAGAACTTAACTAATAGCTCAGAGATGTTAAAATCTTATGTAACTCTAATTTAAAGGAAGCCCAGGTTTTTGCTTGCACTACACTAACAGGGACACTATTCCATACTCTAACTACATATTGAGTAAAGAAATGGTTTCTCAAATGCATTTTAAAATGTTCTCCTGCTAATTTCCACCTATGGCCATGAGTTCTTGTATTTGAACTAATCCTGAAATAACTATTTGGTTGAACAGCAGGCAGACCTGTTAGAATCTTATATACCTGGATCATATCCCCCCTTAGTCTCCTTTGCTCGAGGCTGAACAGATTCAGCTCAGCTAACCTCTCCTCATAAGATATTCCTCTAGACCAGGAATCATTCTTGAGGCCCTACGCTAAATCCTTTCTAAGGCAGAGATGTCCTTTTTAAGATATGGTGACCAAACCTGCATACAATATTCTAGGTGGGGTCTTACCAAGGAAATCTTAGCATCACCTCCCTTGACTTAAATTCCACACACCTAGAGACCCAGCATCCTATTGGCCTTTTTTATTGCTTCCCCACACTCGTGAGAGTGGGTCATGGAAGCATCAACATACACAACAAGGTCTTTCTCATAATCAGATACCTATATTTCAGTGGAGCCCATAAAATATCTACACTTTACATTTCTGCTCCCTGCATGGATTACCTTACATTTATCTACATTATATTTCAACTGCCAGGTATCAGCATAGTCACTAATTAAATCAACATCCCATTGTAGCCTCTGTGCTGATAGTTCAGTGCTGCTACGACACCCACCTTGGTGTCATCTGCAATTTTAGCCAGTTTATTATATATATTGGTGTCAATATCTATCCATCCATTATCATAACCGTTTAATCCCCACTGGGGTCACATAGCCTATCCCAGAAGCATGAGGCGCAGGCGGGAACCAAACCTGAGTGTTTTAGTCAAAACAAAACAACTATTAATAGTTAATAGATATTAATAGTTAATAGATGTTTTGCCTCAGGTCATTCAAATTTGCCATAAGCTAGCAGCTGGCAGCCCTGACAGACACTGAACTCCTCCTTAGTGGCTGTATTTTTGCTGGAATTGTGTCATCCGGTGGTTGCCAAAAAACTCTCTGTTTATTAAGGCAGTCTTTATAAATTAGAATTTCCCGATATCTCAGTATCCTCCGCTGGCATCTGGGCTTTTACTACCAATAACATTAAAAGCAGTGGGGACCTATAGAAGGCAGAGGTGCATGCTCTCTCCCGTCCTTTAAAGAAAGGGCCTTTTCAATTACTATGAGAGAACATTAAAAGTGAATAAATTCTTCATGAATATTTATTGGATGGACAAATAACATTTGTTGAGCAGCAGGTATAAAAACAGAATGTAAAGATGAAAGGAGCAGCCAGACTGTGTCCTCTTCTTCATTGTTATTTAATCTTTCATCCTTGGTCTAATACTGGGGAACTGCTCCAGTCACCCGGCTGATGCAAGCCTGACTCTAATTATCCCAGACCAGAAAGAGGACTGTTGATATATGTTGTACCACCATTAGTCATACAAAAGTTCTGTAAAGCTAGACTTAATCCTCAAAAGTTTCATTTTAACCTTTTCTAGGATGTTCTAGAACTTTCTTGGTTCTTATCAGGCGCTGAATGGGCCAGAATGACCCAGTATGGCACTTACAATTAATAATTCAACAAATCTGTTTCATACAGAGTAATGTCATGTTTTCTGTACTGCAACCTGGCGTTCCATCCAACTTGTGCTGTCAAGATACTGACTCATCAAATCAGAAAGTATTGTCACCCCACGGCCCTACCACCTACACTCAACATGTGTTTGTTCTCATCCCTTCTCTTCAGTTGGTTCATGCCTGTAGATTAACTCGCGGTCACAAAACTAGCTAGCTATAGAAGAGGGGTGAACTGAAAAAACGTTCTGAAGCGGTAAGATATTTCAAATGCAACGTTTCATGAAAGCTTAGCTAATACATTGGTCTACAGTCAAAATGCTTCTTAAATAAATTTACCCAGATTGTACTAACTTCGGGTTGCTAATAATGAAAATGATACCTAATAATGAGTATTGGCTGTGATTTTTAAGATACGGTACTGGATCAATAACCCTCATTATATATGCAGTTATAAAGGATCTGTGTTAAAATGAATATGAGCCACTCTACCATAGACGTATAGTGTATTTGACAACGTTTAAGATCGCATAACAGAAAAGATATCTATTGAACGGTAGCCAATGAGCCTATTTTATTGTCATTTTTGTTATCTACACACCAAAATGCATCAAAATTGGCGGATTTTATTCCCGAAGCAAACAACTTCCAAAAATGTGTAGACCAGTGATATCAGCAAACATACAAACCGGTTTATGTGCAGTTTGGCTATCTGTCTTGCTATCTACTGGTAGGGAAGCACTTTGGCTAGCTTAGCAGAGTGACATTAGGTCCTGTTCGGAAATGGAGCTAGCACCGCGGTAAGGGGTGCGACCGCTGGCGATAACTGTCAGGAATTCTCTATAAGGTCCCTCCTCCCCATGTCTGTCTGCATTCCCTGTCAGAGTGGGAGGGAGTGATTTTAGCTCCACCACTAGTCCCACTCCTAGTATGAGTATGTCCACATTGCTATGTTTTTGTTTTAAAACACTGATATTAACCTCCATTTTCCCGTTTTATCCATGCTACCCCAGAGATTTCAGGCCCCAAAAATGGAGACTTACATAAATGCTCTTGCAGCTGTATCCTTCTGAAAACTCTACTGCGGAGTTGCAGTGTGGATGAGTGGACGCGGAGGCTTTTGAATACCCAGACTCTAAAAGCGCCCTAATTGGTCTCTACTCATCACGTAGTCCAGCCCTGATTTGATACCACTACTTACGTCCTCTCATTGTCTGATTGGTCACCTGGTCACCCTACACGGAAGAAAACATAATTCCAACATGGCGGATATGGAGGACTTGCTGTATCTGTATGCTGCTAAATAGCGTGTTTGAATGACTTTAAATTCCTATTTATCTAATCATTTAACCATTAGTACTCTTACTTTCGCGGTACTGCCAGAGATAGCTGATTGGCTGAGACCCCGCCCTTCAAACACATCCCACTCCTTCCATGCCATATGGAGCAAAGGCTTTGTGTGACGTCCCAAGAGGGCTCCTTATGCCAAGTAAGGGATTATTTCAGTTACTCAGAGGAAGTATAGAATGCTGTGCTTTATAATTTGTAGGAAAGTCGGGTCTTATTTTTGGTTATCATCTTAAATGGGGTAGAGTACAAATACATGTTTTGTGTCCCTTTGGATTGACTTTAGGCCTCTAGTGCCTTTTTAAAGAGAACTTTCGTCATGGCAGCCTCAATTGTTAAATGGCCCGCACAGCTAAAATCAGCCCACATAAAGAATACGCACGTCCTGATCGTTACGACTGAATCGTACAGCACAGCCTTTGGAAGATGGCGAAGGCGATTTTCAAAGTTTGACAGCAATTCTATTTTTGTACCTTATTTTTTTTGCTATTGCGCCATAAAGGGAAGACTAAGCATTTCTTTATTTACTACTTTTTCTCTCACCGGCAGTACGTTATGTTTTCCATCAGTTTTGTGAAACATTCCCCAGATCATTCAGCATTAATGCACTATTAATGACACTTACAAAAATGGCATTTCCAAAAACAGAAGAACCTAACAGAATATCCTTCGGATGAAAAAGAGACAGCTCCACTTTTCCAGTCACAAGACCTCTGTGTTTCTCCGGACCATTTGCACCTGAGTGTGTCCCAGTAACATCCACGTGCTGATATGTGGTGTCACCTACGGGCTCTTTGATCACGTTGTGATGATGTCGACATGCACTGTTCTTTCACCCCTAAGCACGCTCTAATTTTGCTTCCAGCTGATTTGGCACGCAGGACTGTGAGTTCGCTGTCACGGCACAGTGACTCACCTCTAATTTCTTCACAAAAACACTCTCCTGCTTTCTGCATTTCCTCCCTCCCATACCAAAATATCACAGTTAAGTTGAATGGAATATCAAAGGGGGACACAGGGGCAATTTCATAAATCCGATTTTTTTTTTTTTGCTCTGCCACAGATTCATCATAAAGACACAATAATGTTCTACTTCTAGAGTTTTTACAGAAAAGAGTAAACAACGCAGTCACCGTGAAATAATCTTCACACTCCACTTAAGGAGCAATTCTGCTCAAAGTGGGAGGATAGCAAGATGCTTGGCAACTAAGGAGAAGATGG
>JABFEB020000040.1:29224651-29247355 GCA_019775895.2 Stomatorhinus ivindoensis
TATGCAACTCTGCCTTGAATAAGCCTCGATTAATTAAAACTGAGCTACGTTCGTGGAACGACATGAGGCTTAATTTGCAGATGCCGCTAATTTGAGTCTCACTTTTTCGTGTAAGTCTGGCTTTATTTAGCTACTTTCATGGAATACCCCTCTGGTGTTCACCCAGCTTGTGCTTGACAACAGCCGCTGCCATCTCATTAAACCAACTTCCACTCTGCACTTGCATCCTCTCTATGCATTCATTACAGAATACTTTGCCTTCTCCGTGGATCCAGTAGAGGTAACATGACAATGCTCAGTGAGTTGTTTCGCTTCTTGATTAAGGGGATTCACTGCCTTCTCGCATAAAGCCAAGTTGCCACATCTTCTATCACTCCAGTATATCATGTCATTTTATCAGTAGATCTGATCAACACTTTGACTCCATAGATAAAGCCCTTGCCCCTTGCCTTGCAGCCCCTCCTGATATTCAATCCGGCAGTGTTTGCTTCACCTGCGCCAAAAGTCTATCTCCCCGCAACTGCCTTGCCTGTGCGTGAAGCTTATGCCTTCCATAGCACATGCTTAGCCTTGAATGGTGCCAGGTCTCTGGAGGATGCCATTCCTCGGATCCCCAAGTTCCCTATAAAGAAGGGGTCCGATGTGGTCTCCACTTTCTCCCCGGTGGATAATTGGGAAGAACCCGCACCCAAAACCCATGCCTGTGTCTGGGGCTCTAGTCCCCATGGTTCCCAATTCCCCGGTTCCAGTTCCCATGCCCCCAGCTCCCGTTCCTGAGGAGGTCCCTGATTGTCAGACCACCGCTCCTCCCCCCCAGTGGAGATGGAGGAGGTGCTTAAGTGGGACCCCTCAGGGATTTCCCTGACTCCTGTCCCAGTGGACTCCTCCGGTGGGTCACTCTGACTGCCACTCCATCACAGCAGAACCCAACCAGGACCAACCAGGGCATATATGGACCCACCTCTGATGCCTCGTTGGTCGCCTGCGGTTCCTCCAGCTCCACCTCGTTGGTCACCTATGCCTTCACCAGCTGTGCCTTTGCAGTCTCCTCCAGGAGTCCCTCCACCTTCCTCCTTGCCCTCTTCGAAGTTACCTCCTGCCTCGCGGTCACTGAGGGTCCCTCAGCCACCCAGGTTTCCCCTGGCTCCAGTGGAAACCTACTCGACTCCATACCCTAACCGTGGACCAGATGCCAAACCCTCAAGAGGAAAGACTAGAACCCCGCAACTTGGCAGGAGACCCCTGAGTTCAAAGAAATGACATTGGCAGATACAGCAGCCATTTTGCCTATATTGTGGAGGCACCAACTCTAGCAATAGCAATCTACCTGAGAGATAATATCTTCAATAAACAGTGAATTATATGTTCAAATTATCCTACGGAAATGTTTGTTTTTTCTGTTCCAGCATTAATTAACTCAGGATTCACCAGCAGGCAAACTAAAGGTCACCTTAGCCCTGATTAATCCACCTCTCTCAGTTGGGATGCTTGACGGCAAAACCTTCATGGGCTGTTTCCTCACCAGGAACATGTATACTTCCTCCATTGTTAAAACGTCCAGTTCTTGGTGTTGCCTTCTCCTCATTGTCCTGTGATATTTGGACTTCCCTAGCTGTTGAAACATAGTCCTGTCATTTCATGAGCCATGGGTGAGTTAGCAGCTTGGAGTAAAAAGTGTTGGAAGGAGTGCCTGTCTGTTCCCAGTAGGGAGACAGATTGAGAGTCCTCCGATCTTGAATGCCATCCTGATCCGGGCCAGGTATACTCCCTACTGTGATGTGTTCAGTCCGACTCAAAAGTCCGGTCTTCTACCCAATCAGAAATGGAACTGTGCGATTGACTTGCTACATGGGGTGACTCCTCCAAAAGATATGATCTATCACTTATTTGTGTTGCTCTTTGCCTTATTTATACATTTACCTACTTGGTTTTGACCACTCATAGTCCTTTGGTTTTTTGTGTCAGAAGAAGCACAGATCACATTTCAAGAGATGAAGAAGCTGTTTAAATTTGCCCCAATCCTTAAGCAACTGCATCTCACTTTACTTTTCAAGGTAGATGTGGATGCTTCAGAGGTAGGGAATGGAGCCATAGCTTTATGTTTCACCCTGCATTCTGTTCCTGTAAGATGTCCCCTGCTGTACTAAATTATGATGTGGAAAAAAAGAGTTACTGGTTATTAAATGAACCTTGAAAGAATAGAGACATCATTTAGAGAGACCTGCTCACCCTTTCCCAGTATTAACGGATCATTTTAACCTTGAACATATCCGTAAAGCAAAACGTTTTAACCTGTCAGGCTTTATTCTTGACCCAATTCCACTTCACAGTCAATTTCTGAACTGGTTCCAAGAATACCAAAGCTTATGGCTTTGTCCTGATTGTATGACTTTTCACATCTGACCACACCATCAGAAACCATCCTCCCACTCTCCATAGTGCTGGCACTTGTACATTGGGTGCTCAAGGATTCTTTACAGGCTGCTTTCCATACCTATCATGGCCCTTCATATACCCCTTTCAGGAAACTTATGTACGAACCTGGAGCAGCAAGCAAAAGTAAATGCATTTATAAGACAGAAACACTCACAGCTGTTCAAAACTGCGTAGAAGACAATTGTTGTAGGTGGAGTTGTTCAGGGGAAGATGGGCGTATTTGTGGTTGGTCTGACATGGGGACACATTACAATGTGTTCTGTAGACTTCGAGCCCCATACGAAGACCCCCAGGTTGCCAGGTTGAGGCCAGCTGGGACCTTGCTAGCACCACAGAGACCATAGTCTCACATCACTATGCATTTCATAATGGACCTGCCACCCTGCAAAGGACTCCTGAAATATGTGTTGAACTGGGAGGACTGTGGTCCAGAAGAGCAGTCATGGGTATTCTGGATTCCTCCCAGGTGGGAGAATTCCATTCGATGTGCCCAGACCACCTGGTTCCTCATCCTCGTGGTCACCCACCTCACCATCATTCCAGTAGGTGGAGGGGGGAGTGGTTTGCTGTCATACCCATGCCATTGTCTTCTCTGGAATTTTAAACAACGGTGTGTGATCCCACACTAAACCAAGCTTTTTGGATGATCAAGTTTGTATTCCCATGTATGAGTAGTTGTCTTGATGTTCTGGATTATCAATTCTAGCCTTTCTGTCTCTCTGTTTGGCTTGCGTCTTTCTTACTGACCTTCAGCCTGCCTCTTCATTTTGCTCCTTGGATCGTGTTATTGGAAGGGATGCACATAGCTGGTACAGAAGTACATATTTGGCATTATATAGCGATATGCGTAGCATGATGATGACTCCTGCCTTCTAATTTAACCACCTTCTGCCCTGAATCCTTGGATCCTCTCTGTGTATTCAATACAAAAGCAGATGCCATGGTTTCTTTTTAAAGAAAGTGAATGAATGTTTGCCAGTTATTCTTTTGTTGAAGAGCATAAAGCTAAAACATATAACAAGGTCAGCTTGTCCTGCCTTGTAAGAGCCACAGAATGTATTCTTTAGTGTTCATACGTATTCACCAAAGCAAAACACGATGAGTAGTTGGAAGATGAACGAATAGAATTTAAAGCATTGCATTATTATTAGAAGTAGCATTAATGTTTCATTGCTTATTTAATACAAATCATTTTGCCAATTAGAATTTACCCATTTATGCAGCTCAATTTTTTGTTAAGTATTACTTTCAAGGTTTCCTTTCACCCCATATTTGTGGAGATCACGTTGGCAGTCCTCTTCTTCTCTTTGGGTGTGAGTCCATAAACTCTAAACAAGCAGGTTTATGGGGTAATTTAAAGCTGTCACAGCCTGTAGGGCAGAGCACACCAATTAAGCTTCAATCAGCAATTCCACCTGTTTCATCCCTTAAAACCCAATGCACCCTTGCACTCAGTATGAAGTACTGCTACCCTGTATGAGCTGTACTGAGCATTCTAATCCCGTCTCTCATCTTTCTCGTCCTTCTCCTGCCCTTGCTGCTCCTGTACTGCCTTTTTCTGCCTGCCAATCCCTCTGACCTGCCTCATGTTATTCTCCATCATCATCCGTGCTTTCATAGGACTGAAGCCTCTGGCTTTCCACTTCTCCGGACTTTCAGTTTTGGCTGCCTGTAATTCCCAATAACCGCCCTGTCTCTGGCATTCAGGACTCAGTTTTCTTTAAGCATCCAACCTGACAAAACTATTCATCTGAAGAAAAATGGACCCCGTGGAGACTCAGCAGCAGCTGCAAGATGCCCAGTCTCAAATAAAACAAATTTCTACAATGGCACAGCAGCTCCTGGAATGACAAGCTGCCAGAGTTTCTCTCCCATCCTCACCTCCACATGCAGCTGCTTCTGTCATGATAGCTCTTCCAGATTAGGATCATGGGAACCCTAATTACTGCCGCTCCTTCCTTGTGCAATGCGGGCTTTTTGTGGATGAACACCCCAATCTGTCCTGTGACAACTACACTGGAGTCTGCTATGTCATTTACATCCTACTGTAGGAAGAAGTCATGGAGACCTGCACTAAGGCAAACTGGAGAGCTACCAGCTTTTCCCTTGAGTTTGGGACTATGGCAGCCAGATTCCTGCCTGAATGTCCTCTGTCAGTATGCACTCAGTCCGGAGCTACAAGATGAACTCGCATGTCGTGGAGAGGCTCACTTGTCTGAGGATTATGTTCAACTGTCAGTTACTCTGGATAATACCGTCAGTGATTGCCCTCGCTATTACCACAGAGCCAAATCTGCAATGCCTAGTTCTGCTCCATCAGGAGACAGTTTTGAAACGATGCAGCTGAGCTGAGCTTCTCTGACCCCCACCAAGATAAAATGAAGGCTCACTTCAGCTTCTGTTGTGGAGGAACTAGACATTTCCTTCAAATCTGTCCAGTCAGGAGAATTCTGTTAAGGTAGGATTCTCTGTCTTCCTGGGTATCACTCAATGGCAGGCGGTGATACCCTTTGTTTTGTCTTGGAGGGGAGAAAAGTAGCCAGTATTGTTCTTTTAGACTCTAGGGCAGACATGGGCAAACTACGGCCCGTGGGCCATATACGGCCCATTGGGCTTTTTAATCCGGCCCGCCGAACTCGTCCACGCTCCAACTTACGAAGGAGTGAAGGGGGAAGGAGCCGGCCTCCGTCCCCGCGCTCAGCCTCGGGAGAGGGTGGGGAGGGCCAGAAGATGTTCAGGCGTCCTGACGTAAGGTCGTGACGATGTGGTTTTGACCTCGGCTCGCGGCGGAACGATGCTGAGCTCGGCTAGATCCTCAGACGTCAGAGCTGAACGCTGTGAGCGGCAGCCTGGCGCCTGACAGGCAGTGAATTTGGTCAGACGAAACCGCACTTGTCGGAAGTGTACTGCGGAACTGCCTCGCTGTATTCCTTCATTGCAATTGCGGTCACTCTGCAGCCAAGTCGAGTCAACATGCAAATCTGTGCCGGTAACTACACTCACTAGCACTGGCGATCTTTCACGTTTTTTTCCGTAGTTTCCGTAGCCGCGTTTCCAAACCTCCAGGGAAAATGGTACAGAAAATGCTGACAGTGTTTGGCTCAACCTATGTGTGTGAACAGGCATTCAGCGTCATTAACATCAACAAAGCCCGTCACAGATCCAAGTTAACTGACCAAAACCTCGGATCTATCTTGAGAATTGCCACAACAAATATCACACCTGACATCGATGCACTTATAAAAAATGGAGACCAACAACACTGTTCCCACTAAAACTGAATGGGAGTCTATTACTACGTTATTAAATTAATAAATTTGTACAATTATTTTTACAATAAACTAAGCACGATGTTGTTTTGCAGCCTGTTAAAGGCCAAATCTTTTCATGTAATGGTTTTTACATTTAATTTATATTAGTTCACACAAACACACCATTCTCATATTCTGGTCCTGCCCCTTTGTCAAATTTTAGAAACCATTGTGGCCCGCGAGTCAAAAAGTTTGCCCACCCCTGCTCAAGGGTCACGGGCAACTCATACACTCAGCAGCTGAGTATTCCTCTTGAGCCACTCTCTACCCCACTTGCTGTGCACCGTACCACTCCCCTTATACTACAAGTGGAGTTGCTACACTGAGATGTAGCTCCTAGTCCTCTGCATGCAATCTGTACATTTTAGGACACTGCTGGCTGAAACAGCACAAACCCTGGAACAACTGGCAGGCTAGTGAGTTAGCTTCCTGGTCTCCAATCTGCATTTCCCAGTGCATGACAATAATGTATACATTGTCCTCTACTGAAAACCCCATTCCAGACAATTTGGCGTCAATTTCAAATGAGGATCATGAATTCCTTGATAGATTTATCAAGCATTCAAACTACCCCCACATCACTCCTGCGATTGCGCCATTGATGGCATTTCCCTTCCAAATGGATCCCTGTTCTCATTGTCCATAGCGAGAGGAAGAAGCCATGACTGTGAACGTGAAGGATGTGAGCGAACAAGGAATAATATGACCTTCCATTTCCCCAATAACATCCAGATTCTTATTAGTGAAGAAAATGGATGGAGGACCATGGCTTTGTATTGACAACCAATCACTCACTGTTAAATAAAGAGAGCCCTTACCCATTAGATTACCATGGTCCAGTGGCAGCCCAAAACTAAAGTTCCCCTTTGAGTTTGAGGTAGACGCATTGGAGGTTGGAGTGGGAGCCATGCTTTTACAAAGGCATGGTGAATCCGGACATTGTAACCTTTATACGTATTTCTTATTACTGTAGGGCACTGTCTCCTCTGCAGTGTAACTATGATGTAGGCAACTGAGAGCTGCTAGAAATCAAACTCACTCTGGAAGAATGCTGTAATTAGTTTGAGTAGGCTACGTATCCTTCTGGTGTCTTTACCGATCACCATAACATGGAATATATTCAGAATGCCAGAGGCCCAATGCACGACAAGCTTGCTGGTGTCTTTACTGTATTTTATGTTAAAGCATCATATCTCCCTGGATCTAAAAATGTCAAAGCTGATGCCCTGTTCTGGCAGTGTGATCTCCCAGAATATCAGGAGAAGCCAGCCCCTATTTTATCTCCCTGTTTGTTGGTCCCATAATTTAAAACCTCAAGAAATATATTTCTTGAGGCAAACCAACAGGAAGCACCACCACAGGGATGCCCCCCAGGTGAAACTTATGTGCTTCCAGGGATCAGGTCGTTCATACCTTGCACGGTTCTGGTCATGCAGGATCCTCGACCACTGTACGACTGGTTTCCCATTGCTACTGATGGCCTGGGTGGTGGAAAGATGTGGAGGAATATGTAGTTTCTTGCCCTGAATGTGCCCAGCTCAAGTCCTCCAACCAGCTCCCCTCCAGTCAGCTCCAACCATTACCTATGCCTTCCAGGCTAGACTTCATTACAGATCTTCGATCCACTCTGGGGAACACAGTGATCCTCACCATTATGGATCAGTTTTTGAAAATTTGTCATTTGGTTTCCCTTCCTAAACTCTCTCTGACGATCAAATTAACCAGTCTGTTAGTGATGTCAGTTTTCCACTACTACAACATACCAGAGGACATTGTCTCAGATCGGGGACACATTGAGTCAGGTGTTCTGGTCCTTCTGCTCTAAATTGAAAATCTTGTTAAGTCTTTCCTCCAGCTGTCATCCCCAGTCAAATGGTATGACAGAGAGGACCAAGCAGGAGCTGTCCAAAGCTCCACCTGTGCCATCCCTTAAAATCCTGTTCACCCTTGTATTCATGCTAAGTATTGTTGCTTTCTTGACTTACTGAGCATTCTAATCCTGACTCTTGTCTCTCCTGTTCCTTACCTGCCCTTCCAGTTCCTGTCCTGCATGGACTTGCATGCCAGCCGCCTCCTATCCCTCTGACCTGCCCTGTGTTCTCATCCCTTGTCCTCTGTGCTGTCGTAGGACTGAACCCCCAACATCTCTAGACCAATGCCCCTGACTACAATTATGCCTGCCGATTTCACTTTTGGTTGCTTGTGATTCCCAGTAAACCCCATCTCCAGCATTCAGGTCTTCTGTTTTATGAAAGGTTCCGACCTGACACTAACCTCATTTGACAGACTTACAGCAGAAGTCACACCAGCCCCACTACCCCAACTTTCAAAACCATGTACATCATCCTCTCTTGATCTGTATTTCAAAATAAAAGCACTTTCATGCCACAACCTGCCCATTTTCTTAACCACAGCATGACCTGCTGCCCGCATATCCTGTCTGTATTTTGTATTTCACAATATATAGCTGCACGGTGTGTATATGAGATGCCCAGTCATGGTCATGCAGCAGTCTGACCAGGCTGTGTGACCGGCTCCCAGCCATCATCACCCCTCACACCACATTTCAGGAAGCCCCCAAGGAAGTAACTCACAGTTAGCTATTCTTTGACAGCTATAATGAGCCATGATCCCATTGTGAAGGCCTTGGCCCTATGAGCTGCCCAGAATGTTATAATGACACAAGAGGTCAGATAAAGACAAAAGAAATCTTGGAATGAAGGGTCATTTAGTGTCATGGTCAAGGTCTGCCGCTGCAGCTGGGACTAATAATATAAATGATATGGCTGCACACAATCCCCACCTGTCATGACTTAAAACCAGTACCCACATTCCTGTTTCTTATGAATACAGAGGTTTTACCATATGCCAAAGCACGGTTTTTACACTTCATGTAGGGCATAGTAAACAGTGTTATTGATCCACACACACACACATAACAAACTTACCCCCTACCCAACCCTAACTTTAACCATTAGTAACCAAATAAAATCCAAGTTGCAGATTTAATTTTGTTTCCCCTTGTGGGAGAAAATGTTCCCCACAACATAAAAATAAGACGTTTTTATCATTTTTTGGTCCCCACAATGTAATATACATGACCCCCACATACACACATTTTCAGTATCCACTTTGAATCGTTGAGGCATCAGTACTGTCTGTCATAGCATAAATAGCTCCTATGTTTCACCTGGACAAAGAAGTAAAATGGTTGCTTTTTTTCGGTAAAAACATGCATCTGGTTGTTTCAGTTTTTAGGACCATATTGACCGCAACATATACAGCCAACTGGTTACATTTGCAAAGGACACCAAGGTGGGTGGTGTAGCAGATATGGAACTGGTGCCACAGAGGCTACAACGGGATCTTGATTTAATTGGCGACTGAACTGATACCTGGCAGATTAAATTTAATGTAGACAAATGTAAGGTAATCCATACACGGAGCAGAAATATAAAGTACAGATATTTTATGGGTTGCACTGAAATAAAAGTTGGTGATTATAAGAAAGACCTCATTTATGTTGTGTATGGTTATGCTAAGATTATATAATTCCTTGGTAAGACCCCACCTAGAATATTGTATGCAGGTTTGGTCACCTTACCTTGAAAAGGACATCTCTGCCTTAGAAAGGATTTAGCGTAGGGCTACAAGAACGATTCCTGGTCTTAGAGGAATGTCTTATGAGGAGAGGTTAGCTGAACTGAATCTGTTTAGCGTCGAGCAAAGGAGACTGAGGGGGGACATGATCCAGGTATATAAGATTCTAACAGGTCTGGATGCTGTTCAACCAAATAGTTATTTCAGCATTAGTTCAAATACAAGAACTCATGGCCATAGGTGGAAATAAGCGGGAGAACATTTTAAACTGGATTTGAGGATGCACTTCTTCACACAGTGTGTAATTAGGGTATAGAATAGTCTTCCTGTTATTGTAGTGCAAGCAAAAACCTTGGGTTCAAAGCAAGATAAGATTTTAACATCTCTGAGCTATTAGCTGAATTCTCCCCAAACGAGCTTTATGGGCCAAATGGCCTCCTCTCGTTTGTAAATTTCTTATCTAATTTGTTCATATGTAAATCTTTGGGATGAAGATGTAAAGCTTGACAATATACTCACAAGTGTTGGGGTGGGGTGGGGGGGCTTCACACACTGATTACAGAACTGCAGACTGTGACCTGGAAGGGAAAATCATTTTTTGCCCTAATATGCAGAGCTGGGAGGGTAATCGTTTGGCAGTACTGCCCTTTGCTTGCAGTTGCCTAATAAAATGATTTATTAGAAACATCCTTTAATCACATGTAATGTAAGATTTGTTGCTGAAAAAAGATTTTCTGAAAAATTATTTTTATAATGAATCTGTATCTATGGGATGTGTTTATCAAGCCCAACAAAAGAGTTTTTGTTACATTTATTCTAAAGCAATTACGCTTGAAATGGGACGGGAACAGGCTGATTAGGACCAGCGATGACTGTAAAGGTTAATGCATTTTATTTAATCAATTAAAGTGTTTATAAAAAGGGTTTTTAAAGGAAAGATCCCTTTGAACTAAGTGGTGGAATTTCATATATCTACCAACCCACACTGTATGCACTTTTTACGGGGTATTATGAAATGGCTATTAGTAATTCACTGATTAGGCAGCAACTCCGACATGCATAGGTTTGAGTACTGATTCACCCTGGTTCCTGTGAACATTTGCAAATGCATTTATGCTGAATAAAACAAAAAGCTCACAGAGAGCTACAGCCAAAGGGACCAGCTAGCTGAGTCACCAAAAGCATGACAAGAAGAGTCAATATATCTTATCAGAAGGCAAATTAAACCAAATATAAAACAGGAGCATGAATACATGACCACCAATTTCTGCCTTCCTTATGTGAAACTATACAGTACATCTTGCAGAAATTTCACAAGGGCAGCCCTGGTGAAACTCATAACAGTTTGATCAACAGGCTGCAGCATCTTAGCCAAGCTCTTAGGATTGGCTAATTTAAAAATTACATAATGTTGCAGTGCATGTAACTCAGCTTAGATATACAGATGTCATGCATCAAACATTCATGTATTAGCAGTTTGGCAGAAACCTGATTGAATAATGAATATTTTTAATTCACTCATAACTCTGTCCAGTGAGAGATTGACTACATCATGTCCCTGAGGCTTAATGATATGCAAGTTAAGTAATTACATCTTTAGATATTTAAAGCAGAAAATTCACCTTTCACCTTCCGCCTTCATCAGTAGACGGGAGGTCAACAACCAGTTTCGCAGTTTTCCTGCACATGCAGCATAAAGTCACTTTTTTGTTTTACAGGGAGATAATTGTAGGAGTCGTGAGATATATTACATTTATATTTTACATGTATTTACGCCATATATTGATAAGGTAATACATCACACAATATCAAAAATATCTACTCTTCAGCAAACATTATATGAAATTCACCTTATTCGCTGAGTGCCAACCCACGTGGCAATTGCTTTTCTTATAAAATACTATTGGCTGAAAAATACCCTCTCAGACATCAATGATTCATGAAAGTACATTTACCAGACCTCAGAAGGTCCATAAAATTAGCCGTTTCTCCCCATATCAGGAGTGCCAAAGCTACTGTATTGGCTGAAATTCGCTAAGCTGTCTTCTCCAAGCGTGGATGATTTATTGTTTGTTTTATCAGATGAAGAGTGTAGCTTCTCCTACCAGCATCCTAATGAGATGCCGAAGATCTTTCTCAGATTGTACCTCTCCTTTGGAGAATGCCACAACTCATCTTAAAGATCAGTCTTTTTTCGGTAACTTCATACCGCATGTTTTTTTCTTCTATTTATCTCAGTTAGTTTGAACTGATTCCTCCCAACGACTGCAAATGGAGTTTGGTAGGATGTAAGAAGAGTCAAATTAAGGAGCCAATAGCAGGATCAAGGACTTGAAAAGAGATCCAAGATAAACCACGACTCTCAAGGAAGTTTGGCTAACTTAAATACAGCAATAAAACCTGCTGCTGGGGTAATAATTCCAATACCTGTTTCTCTTCATACCCTGAGCTGTGAAATCTAATCTGTTAAAGCTCAAGACACTTGGTCAAGCCTTACAAAAATTAACTGCACCTGAAGGAGAGCCGTATCCTAAAGATCAGGCTTCGGCTTGTCCTCTTCACAGCAGTGAATGGAACGCGCTGTAATGTCACTGCACCATGGTCAGTAGCATTATATAATGTTCGTGGTCTGTTGTTGTGTGGATGTTGTAGTGGTAGAAGTTGGACAATATGATTCCTAAGAATGAAAGCAAATTATAAATTAATAATAAATAAGAAGAAAAGCAAACAAAAATAAATTGTATTCGATCTGGCCTGGTTAATGGAACCCTTTGCTTAGATTGTACTAAATTGGCCTTTATTAACTCTCCAGTGAATTTCCTGTCATTTTTGTGTTTGCTCTTTTCCATGTTTTCAGGAAATTTTCTCCTATTTGAGCAACATGAAAGCCTAATAAATAGCTTTTCTATAACAGCATGTCGTTTTGAAAATCCTTGCCACACCCCTCCATAGCAGCTGAAGCAGTTCTGTTCACTGGGGCCCTATTATGACACATTTTCACAGAGTGGAGTCACTTGGCCTCTGGCAACAGGGTCCAGACAAGCATTTATCTGTGGGTCAATTCACAGAAGGCCCGAATGTCAGCTGGTCCCCATCACTGAAACATTCTTCCTTAAGGAACCTCCGTGGACAGAAAATACTGAGAACCAATCTCATTGGTGAGATAGTATCTCACTAGAAAAACCCCATCAACTGCTCAAATTATATTGCACCTGTTTAGTGCACAGGTTTGTAACAAGATCCCGCTGTAGCTGCTTAGCTGCTGGTTTAGTATCTGCTACACCACCCACCTTGCTGTCATCTGCAAATTTCACTAGTTTACTGTATACATTGGTGTCAATATCATTTATGTAAATTAGGAACAATAGTGGTCCTAAACTCGAACGCTGTGGTACCCCACTATGAACGCAGGCCCACTGTGACATTGTGCCTCTTATAACTACTCTCTGCATCATATCTGTTAACCAGTTATCAATCCAGGTCGCTACAATTCCTAAAATACCTGTCGCTTTGAGTTTATGTAGGAGCCTCTTGTAGGGGACAACATCAAAAGCCTTTCGGAAATCACGGTCCCGTCTCTGTGTGGTGTAATCGGACACCACGTCCACGACGGAACCATTCAGTTCCGGACTCATCCTTGTTCTCTGCAGATAGGCGCGTTGCATACGGAACGGCTGGCAATGCTGGTGCTGCCACGGGCAAAAGATCTGCTCATCCTGGGTTTGCCCTGGCTTCGCCTCCATAACCCGCAGCTGGATTGGAGGAAGGGGGAACTCTGTGCATGGTCTGACTGCTGTTTGCACGACTGTCTCTCTCTCCTCTGTCGAGCCGCCCAGGTAGAGAGCCCAGAGCCCAAAGACCTCTCCCGCATCCCTCCGGAGTATCAGGATTTTTTGGACGTGTTCAGTAAGGTGAACGCATTTCAGCGTCCCCCGCATCGTCCCTGCAATTGCGCAATCGACTTGATGGGGGGCGCTGTTCCCCCACGGGGAAAACTCCCCACAGTCTCCCAGCAAGAGGAGGAGACCCTCGAGGCGTACGTCTGTGACGGGCTAAAGCAGGGCATCATCCGTCCTTCTACCTCCCCCGTAGCGTCGGGGTTTTTCTTCTTATCTTAAGAAGAAAGACGGAGGACTCCGCCCCATGGTGGATTACAGGGCCCTTAAAGCTGTGACAGTAAAAAGGAGGGACCCCCTTCCTTTAATCCCCTCGGCCTTAGAACAGCTGCGAGAGGCCATGATCTTTACTAAACTTGACCTCCGAAGTGTATACAACCTAGTGAGGATCAAGGAAGGGGATGAATGGAAAACCTCCTTCATCACCACCCGGGGACAGTTCGAATACCAGGTTATGCCCTACGGGCTAGCAAATAGCCCGTCGATATTCCAGTCATTGATGAATCATGTGTTCCATGACTTCCTTAACCGCTTTGTCGTAGTTTATATTGATGACATCCTGATTTACTCTTCCTCCAAGAAGGTCCATGTCCAGCACGTGAGGCGGGTACTGCAGCAGCTGTGAGAGAATCACCTCTTCGTGAAAGGGGAAAAATGCGAGTTCCACCAGATAGAGGTGAGGTACCTGGGGTACGTCGTCAGACCGGATGAGGTGGCCATGGATTGCAATAAAGTCGCGGCCATCCAGTTGTGGCACCGCCCCCGCTCAGTTAAGGAGCTGCAGCGATTTCTAGGTTTCGCTAACTTTTATCGGAAGTTCATTCATAATTTTAGCCAGGTGCGGCACCGCTCACAGCCCTCACCCGTGGGAAGGTCCACCGCCTCTCCTGGGCCCCAGCGGCAGACGACGCCTTTCAGCGCCTCCAACGAGCATTCTGCACCGCTCCAGTTCTAGCTCAGCCGTGCCCTGAGTCGTCGTTTAAAGTAGAGGTGACGCCTCAGAGGCGGGCGTGGGAGCGGTGCTCATACAGCGGGACCTCAAGACAGGCCGTCGCCACCCGTGTGCGTTTTTCTCCCGGAAGTTAACGGCTGCCGAGAGAAATTATTGCGTAGGGTAACGGGAACTACTGTCCATTAAGTTGGTGCATGAAGAATGGCGCCACTGGTTAGAGGGTGCTCACTTCCCCTTTACGGTTCTGACCGACCACCGAAACTTAGAGTACCTGCAATCCACCAAGTGACTCTCGGCTCGCCAGGGCCGGTGGGTACAATGGTTCGCGCGTTTCGACTTCCGAGTGGCCTACCTTCCGGGGAAAAAGAACCAAAAGGCTCGCACTGTCCAGGCTGTACGACCCCCCCCCCACCCCCCAGAGAGCTGAGCAGGAACACCCCATCCTGGCCCCGACGTGCTTTGTCGCAGCCATCACTTGGGACCTCGACGAGCACGTCCGAAGCAGGAACGAAGCCGGGGCCGTGCCAGCGGGGTGTCCGGATGGTTTGAAGTACGTGCCTCGGCCACTGAGAGCCGAGCTCCTGTGGTGGGTACACGACCAGCCTGGCACCGGTCACCCGGGAGCAGCGGCCACCCAGCGATTGCTTGCCCGGCGGTACTGGTGGCCGGGGTGGCGACAGCAGGCTCAGCAGTATGTAGAGACCTGCCAGGAGTGTGCCTGATGTAAACCTGATACCCAGAGTCCAGCGGGTCTTCTCCAGCCACAGCCTATCCCTAACAGACCCTGGTCGCACCTGGCGATGGACTTCATGACGGACCTCACCGTCGTAGACGGCTTTTCCAAGATGTGTCGGTTGGTGCCTCTTTCCAAGCTCCCTACTGCTCTGGACCTGGCGGAGATCCTCATCTGGGAACTGTTACTGCTATGGCCTCCCCGAGGACATTGTGTGCAACCGGGGACCCCAGTTTGCCTCCCGAGTGTTCCGGGCTTTCTGCTCCAAACTGGGGATCCGCGTAAGCCTCACCTCCACTTACCACCCCAAGTCCAACGGATTGGCCGAGAGGACCAATCAAGAAATCTCGAAGGCCCTGCACTTGCTGTGCCGAAGGAACCCATCGAGTTGGTCCACGCATCTAGTATGGGCGGAATACTCTATCAACTCCCGGGTAAGCCCTGCCACCGGACTAACCCCCTTCCAGGCCGTACTGGGGTACCAACCACCCCTCTTCCCCTGGGACTCCCCGCTGGGAACAGTACCGGTGGTGGAAGAGTGGTACCACGAGAGCAAGCAGACCTGGCGCCGGTTCCGAGATGCCCTCCACGTACAACAGGGGTGTGCCAAGCGGCAGACTGATCGCCGACACCGCCCCGGGGCCCGTTACTGCCCGGGGCAGTGGGTATAGTTGTCCACCCGGAACCATCCAGATGCCAGGGTGCCGGAAGTTAACGGCTAGGTACATTGGACCCTTCCGGGTACTATGCCGAGTTGGACCCGTGGCAGTTCGCCTACAGCTGCCTCCCCAGGGTCCGACCCGGCCACACAAGACCCGGCCCCCCTGCCGGACGATGACCCAGCGACCCGAATCCGTGCGGTGGTGAATTCCTGGTGGCGCCCTGGGGTCAACTCTAGTACTTGGTAGACTGGAGTGGGGCCGACCCCGACGAACGGGCTTGCGTGCCCGCCTCGGTCGTGATGGACCCAGCAATCCGGACGACTTTCCACCAGACGCACCCGGATCGTCTGGCACCTCGGCCGTGGGGACGCCCTCCGAAACGTCGCCGGCCTCCAGGAAGCGGCCATCGGGAGGGGTACTGTCGCGCCCATACGGGCGGAACCCGACAGGTGCCACAATACTCCCGTTAATCGAGTCCAGAATATACGTGCCGCAGTCAGATTAGCCCAGGGCGAAGTATTGCGCTCATGACGATAGCCATCACTGAGCACTCTTTTGTCCTCCGTGATCCCTCATTCCCGTACCCGTTCTGTCTGCCTGGTGTGCCTGCCCTAACCTTTTTCTTTGCCTCCCTAGCCTAGATCCCAGCCCTGACCCATTCTCCTTGCCTGACCCCGTTGTATCCGTCGTTCCCCTCCTCCCGTGTCCCTGTCCTGTGCCCTGCCCTTGGACTGACCACCCCGGATTCGACCTCTGCCTGGACCAACGACCTCTTCTCCCACCTGACCCCCAAAAGACCTCCGCCTCGCCTCTCCCTTCAGGGGAGCAACCCCCTTCCTGGGAACCACAGCCTCCCGGTTCTTCGTCCCACTCTAGCCCTCTCCCTTGTCTCTGACCCCTGCCTAATAAAGGCTGCTCAATCACCCGGATATCTGGGTCCTCGCCTTTCTGTGCTCATAACACTGACGGATTAGCTCCCCTCTCATCTCATAAACTTGGGGTGCCCAACTCCAGTCCTGGGGGGCCGGAGCCCTGTGTAACTTAGTTCTTTCCCTGTTCCACCATAAATTATTTAGCTCAAGAGCTGTGTGGTAATTAGCACAAGGAGAACCAGGTGTGTTAAATGAGGGGAAACCCAGAAATGTACGGGGCTCTCACCCTCCAGGACTGGAGTTGGGCGCCCCTGTCCTATACTATGCTTGGACCCCTGTCCTATACAGCTGATCCTTTTAAATGCTAATAACCAGTCAGACTCATCAGGGCCAGCTGAGCTTTATTAATTAAGTTAACCGTGGAGTCAGGGAGGTAGCATGCATAGGCTTACTTTACAACATTTGCTTATCTCATTTAAAAGTCAGCTAAAGCAAAATCACTTTAGAATATCCACCTAGGTTGTAAACTGTCACGTGGGGCGGGTAAGCAGGCTCGGGAGGCAGGAGTCAGGGCAGAAGACAGGGTTTAATCGGGAAGTCAGGGTCAGATAACAGGACGGGAGCAGGGCAGGGAGGCAAAACCAGCAGACAGGGACACAGGGCAGAACTATGGGAATCGTAGACAAGCACAATGAAAACATCACACGTAACGCTACAATGACGGATCTAGTGAGGACTGATACAGACATTAACTAAATATAAACAGGGAAGACAGGCACGGATTGACAACAGGTGGTTTCGATCAGGATCAGACATGAGGTAACGAGGGGGGCGTGGCACACACGAGGCTCGGAAGGGCGGATCATGACATAAACACTGCAATGTACAACTAGTTCGACAAAGAATTGGATTAAGTGTCCGAAAAATATCAATTGTAATAATTTTAGCAATTTTAAATACAATAAGTATAAAAATAAGGGTGTTCTCTCTCGATATTAGAGAACTTGGTAGACGACATGAAGAACACAGGCGGTAATTGTGAGCTTGGCAGAGCCATCATTACAGAGCAGTGATATGCTACCAGGCATCCAAATCAGCTTGATGAAAATTCACTTTGTCCCACACCGGAACAGGGGGGGTTCTTCCATTAGACCAAACAGCAACATTATTGAGCACATCCCCGAATGTTTAGGAGAATCTGTGACGCATAGGACATCAAAAACAGCGCCCCCCCCCCCTTCCCAATGGGCCAAAGCTCCAAATCATGCAGGATATCGTCACTTCTAACCTCCTCCTGCTTACTGCAAACTGTCGAAAATGTCTTGTTTAAACTATGGTCATGCCAGGAAACATGTGGGTTCCTATCCAACTGTCCTTCATGAGCCCACAGGCACAGCTAAACCTCTTTCTGTAGCTTCTCTAGGATGATAGGCTGGCCTCGAAGCCCACAGACACCCACAGAGGAGGCTTCTTTCCCTGTTCCGATCCTTCACTGGCGACATGCATGTGCAGGAGGCCCACACAGCCTTCTTTACTCAGTGTGTTTTCTTTGCAGTGCAGCAAAAGGCTCCTTCAACCTTGATTATGTAATGTAATGCTAACAATAGAGTTAAGCCGTTCCATTATGGGAACCTTCTGCTCTGTGCTACCTAGGATAGACTCCTGGCTGGATGGATGGATGGGTGGGTTCTCGGGGTATGAAGAGAAACTAAAAGCAACTCATTAGATCACCCACAGGATATTTTAAGGTAGCACTGATGGAGATGAATTCTTCAAAATGTGTTCCTGATCAGCGGTGAACACGGGAGTTTATTCACACGCAGGGTGCGTTAGCAAGCGACCCTGTCGCCGGTGATGGGGGCTGTTTTTAGTTTGGCATGGATGGGAACATCCACGGATGTGGAATTCTCCACCGGCTTTTGGCTGAAAGCTGTTTAATCAGTACAGTGGGAAAGGAGCAGGGTAAATTCTGAGCCAACTTAAGGCAGGTGACCATCCTTCATTCACAGCACTTGGATGAGGCTTCCATATGGACAGGTGAGCTTTGGTCAAAACAGCCAGGTGAAAGATCTTTGATGATGTCCAGCATTGAAATAGAAGAGGATACGAGGCTTGTAGTATTCAAGAATGTCCTCAAATATCATTGCAGGTAAATGATTAAAAGACAAATGTTAAAGCAATTTGTTCTGAGTCTGCAAGCAAACATTCTACTGCTTTATGAAAGATTCATGATGAGCCTACAAGGGAGCTGATATTGATAATAAGTCTCAAGGTATTTTAAGACCACACTCAACTTTTTAATTTTAGTTTAAAATCACGCTCTATATTGCATATATCACAACTTCTATGTGCTGTTTTATTTTAATTACTATATTTTAATCATGTTCTGTCTAGGGTGACCTTGCTCAGGATTAAAAGAAGATGGATTTTTTCAATCAATGTTATCAATATATAAACACCTTTTCTTATGACAAAATGACTCTAGTACATCCACACTTGCATTTTAGAATTATTGTGGTTAGATAAAAATTTAAACAGGATTTCAGTAAAACGACATCACTGTTTAGGCTTTTGGATTTGCTTTTAATTTAGGTTTTTTAAGTTTGACTTGCTTTTAGATTTAATGTTTGTTAAGTTTAATGAATTCTGTGAGCTCTTGCCATTTTATGTGCTGTTTTAATTTTTATAATTTTAATTTGAATTTTGGATCTTTGCTGCATACGTCTGTCAGTTTCACCCAATGACTTTCCCCCTTCTGTATAAAGTGAGTTGGTATCTCCCTGGCAAAATGACCACCTTCCTTACATAAGGCCCTGCATTCATTCGTTTCGTTGGTGTGTGATGAATTAAATGGGTGGAAAGACACTTTTGCCCTAGACAGTTGCCGAATGGTGACAGTGATGCGTTGGTCTTTTCATTATTTTCTTCCTGTGTGTAGAGCATATGTAATATACGTCTGTAATTCAAAGCAAATTCTTGATTTATTCTCCCTTGGACCAGGTTCTTCTCCAGTCCAAATGTTCTCACCAGCTGTTATAACATGCTGTGGGCCACAGCCTGCAGATGTATGTCGTGCATCACAAAACAGGATCTGGATGTCTGGGTTAATCGATGGTGTAGAAATCCCTTACCTACCCATATCTCTTTGAAGTGCCTTTAAATATCCCCCTTCATGATATGACCAGTAGCTTTATTGGTTTATAATATAGCACAATACAGCACAAAACAACATCCACCTTGCAAGGTGCTTCGAGACAACATGTTTGAATAGAAGAGAATAGAATAAAATAGAATAGAATGCCTTTATTGTCATTATACATTTTTACACATACAATGAGATGAAAAGCAGCTCCTTGATCAGTGCTCAAGACATGCACATATACATACAAGAGCAAAGAAATATGCATTAAAAATGCATATTTTTTATGACAACCTGGAGGAAGGTTTTTAAAATTCCAGAGTCTATTTTTTACAGTCTACTGAAAGTTGATTCTGCTGCCTTCTGGACACCAGCTCCCAATTCTTGGATGCAGTCTGGGGGGGTTTCTCCTGCTCAACTGCTAAAGACCAGGCTTGCTGGTGACAGGATGCTACAAGGAAGTTATATTCTCCGTCTGACATATGGGAAAATAGCACTGCTTTTCACTAAGGGAGAATTTCACCATAACTAATATAGACATAAAGTGTGCTGCCATATATTTGGCCTGTAGCACATTATGGTATGTAGATCTGATTTCCTGTATGGCCAGTGAAGGTTTTAGGGAGCTTTCTGATAATAATCAAAAATTCCTCTTCACTGCGCCGAATCATTTATGTAGGCCTAAACAATGAACGTGAAATATGTCCTTTTTAAAAGCTTTTTCTGTAGATGCTTGTCCTCTATCAAAACTGGGATGAAAAGGACAATGTTTCATTTATAAATATCTGAAAGTTGTGCAAGGCATGTGAATGGAAATGCAGTTATAAAGCAAAGGTTTGTAGTTACAGGTAGATGCTACTGTACAGACCTCCTCTCATGACATAAATATAAAAATTACATATATTGTGGCCATTGTCATGATCCGCCTGTCCGAGCCTCATGTGTGCCACACCCCCCTCGTTACCTTGTGTCGATTCCTAATGGTTATCGCCTGATTGTCTTGCGTATTTAGTCCGTGTCCGAGTCAGTCTCCTCAAGGTCAGTCATTGAAGTTACCCTAGCGTTCCTCGATGTTACCTGTTCCTTCTGTGCTTTTCCCCGTGTTCGTCTCAATAAACCCTGCTTCCTGCCCTCATCCCGGACTCCTGTGTCTGTCTGCCTGCCCGTCCACCCACCAAGCGTAAGAGCCATGTTGTACTAAGTCATTCCCTCGTTTTAGTTAAATTGCGGCCACATTTTAATAATTTGTTCTCACAATACATGGTATGTGTAATTTTTATTGTCATGTCATGAGCGGGGCTCTGTACTGTTGTTTTGTATGGATACAATATGAACCTTTTTCCTGAGTGTTTGTTAAATTTTCCAATTACTGCATATTGAAGAGGTACTGTACTATAACAACTGGTCCTGTGGGTAGAATTTTATTTTCCCACAGACAGAAATGCTGGTGGACACAGGGGCAATTTTTCACTGATTTGTAAGGAGACAACCAAAGAAACTTTGACAAGTCAGTTCTTTAACTGTTCCTTTCTATAGAAATAGCATGTCCTTCCTAAAAATCAGATGCACTGCCATATACCCTCCTATTCATCTTCACATGTTGTAGACAGCTGCTTTCAGTGATACGTAATTGCACATCCAAACTGACAGCACAGAAGCCTGGCTAGATGTTTACTGGCCAGGGAAATTAAATGATTCCATCTCAGAATTTTCCAATCTGCCTTTTCCGGAAGGAAATTGGTAAAATTCTAGAGGGAGAAAAGGGGGCACTTAGTAAGGAAGAAGACTTCTCATTTTCTAAGCCAAGAAGAAGAAAATGACAGTGGACAGGAGAGATTCCTGTAATGGAGATTCCTATAACGTCATGGAACTTACCAAGAGTTCATTCATCATACACAGTCTTTAAGGCATTTCGAGCTCCGCCTTTGTTTCATCTATCACACGTTATAAGAAGAAGGGACAGAGATTCACCTAGAGTATACCTTAATCCTTCTAAAAGAAGAGAGAAAATTGTCGCCTCCAATACAGGGCATTGTGAAATTAGATTGAGCACCGTAAGTCTTAATAACATTGCAGTTTGAAATCTGTCGAAGAAACACTTTAAGTCAAGTTGTATAATTATCATTTTCACTCATAAGTTTGAAGGATTCTCTCGTTATCAAGTGTCCTTGGATAATTTAGCCAGCCACCCCATTTTTTTACTATGTAATATTCATTTAAAAATATTTTCATTTCATTTCACTGTCACCATGAAAGTCATATGCAGGTTTCATTCATTCCTTTTTGCCATTTTACTTATAACTGTCAAACTATTTTTGACAATAATCATTATTTACAACTTTATAAATGAGCAGTTTTAAATAATCGTTTTCATCATTAAATAATATGCAGTCAAGTCAAACTGAGAAACAATAAATACTGGGGGAAGATAAATAAGAAGTACAAAGAATTAAAATGAAAAAAAAACAATATAGAGTAATACAAAACAGCAAATACAATGGCCATACAAATAATACAAGAAATCAGTCCATGTAAACAGACTGTGCAAATAACTGGAAGAGTATGGTGCAAATGAGCATTTATCAGCATTTGTGGGGTAGGTAGGAGTTACGAGGTCTGATAGCCTGGGAGAGACATACTGCTGCAGACCCTGCTGGAGGTGAATGGAATGCTTGGGAACCCTTTTCTAGATGGAAGGGTTGTTGGATTGCTTCACAGATGCAAGGGGCCACTTGTGATGGATTGGTCTCTGCCGCTGCAGCGCTTGTTTTCTGATGCATTCCTGCTAACTCAGAACATGAATATCTCCAACCTCTTAAACAAGTGATTGGAATGGATTCGTAATTTAAAGTTATGTAAGCTAATGCTAATTCAACTAGTATTCGATGCTAACATAACATAGCGATTCTCACAGATGCGCTAGTGGATTTTGGCACATAGTATATCATAATGTACACCATGTGAACAGTAAATAAGCCTCTTTTCAGTTTTACATCACTGTCATTCTCCAAACCCGGCAACACCTTTACTGAGTTGAATCTTGCGCAGTCGACCCCCACTGTATTCCATTGTACAGCTTGGGTACTGAGTTGAATCTTGTGCA
>JABFEB020000040.1:29252482-29264498 GCA_019775895.2 Stomatorhinus ivindoensis
AAACGCTCGGTAAGGCACGGGAACATCGGCTCAATACTTCGCGACGTCTTCAGGTTGCGGCAATGCTTATAACCCTGATCCCGATTATCTGGGATGCGATCCACCTGGCGGGGAGCCGCCCTGTGTGGGCATGACACATACTAGGCACACACATGAATACATTCCCTCACTAATATACCTACATACTGGTACACACATATTCTCATGTTATGCATACATATATATGTATATACATGCATACATGTATGAATCTATGTGCATGTGGCATGCATGTGTGCATGTATGTATGCCTCTCATAATACTGTGTGTGTGTGTGTGTGTGTGTGTGCATATTTAGTCATATCTACCCTAACCATAACGTATATATCAACCTGTGACTTCTTGAACCATCAGGAATCCACTGTGCACCAGCTGGGCATTACACCATCTGCAGGTAACCTGGGTTTACTCACTGGCAGCCACAAGCAATGCCAGCAGGGCCTGGCTGGCATGGGGCTATGAAGCTTTCACTGGAAAGGCCTGAATCCCCCGGGAGGAAGAAAGCAGGTGGGGCACGGAAAGGTAAGCAAACTGTGCTGGCTGCTTGATGGGCTACTGCGCTGAAGGGCCTGCTGCTTCCAGACCAACCCCCCTCCTCCCAGTGTTCTCATAATCCAAATTGCCCAAGGGCATTTATCTGCTACACTGGTGCAAAATT
Source organism: Stomatorhinus ivindoensis (assembly GCA_019775895.2). Classification (NCBI taxonomy): domain Eukaryota; kingdom Metazoa; phylum Chordata; class Actinopteri; order Osteoglossiformes; family Mormyridae; genus Stomatorhinus; species Stomatorhinus ivindoensis. Next base: position 29,253,180 of record JABFEB020000040.1, read on the forward strand.
TGAGAAGCTGCCACTGAACTGCAGTGGGTCACTGGGGAAGAGGAATGTACCAGGCTAATAAAGGGGTCGCTGGATCTAAGGCAAATCATTGCCAGTCTTGCGATGACCTGCCAGCACCTCCAGTCTGTGTTAGCCACCAGGTTGGCGAGGAGCCAGAAGTCCCAGCTTGCTGCTCACCTGTTCTTGACCAAGCTCATTGCAGGCGATGACCTTGATGCCTAACTCATAGTATTTGAGCAAACTGCTGAAAGAGAATGACGACCGTACCAGGACTAGGCCTGAATCCTGGCCCCCTAATTCATGGGGGAAACTTTATTCACTGCCCCAAATCACTGCCTCAGAGGATTATATGGTCTTGAAGGTTGATATCTTGACCCCCAGGTGTGGCAGTTAATGTGACTGGGTCCAAGCTGGCTGCCACACTCTACAACAAGTACTAAATAAGGTGGCCAGGGATTGGCATCTGCACTCCATTCCATATGATGTGCAGCAGATCGTGTGCCTGCCAGACACCTCGACTCCTGGTGAAATGGCTGAGGCCCTCAACCTAAACTTTGTCAAAATCTCACTCCTAAAGAGCAAGACAAACAGCCAGGCAGTGCCTCTGACACCATGCTTACAGGACCTGTGGTTGTGATAAGGACCTCAGGGTGACCTTCATGAGGAGCCCTACAAAACCCAACCCAACCCAACTCATATGATGAGTCCTTGCCTACCACCCCTAGCATGTGAACCAGGCTCAAAGCTTAACTGGCTCCTCACCTGCAGGATTCTCATGCAGGGCTGCCATTTAATGGCTGTCCTTGAGTCTAGGACTGCTGCCACCTTTGACTACCCCTCCTGCTTCATTGGAGCTCCTCTGACTGCCTTCCTTTCCCTTAAGCGTGTACACAATGATGTGAGAGTCATCCCTGCTGACACAGAACACATGGCAGGTTCTGTGAGACAGTGCCCTCTCAGAGCGGACATAGTGCCTGACCTACTGGTCCCACTGTTGCTAGGGGGAGACTGGCCAGCGTTTGGTGTAGCTTGTTGTGAGCCTGGCAAGAGAAACCATGACTGACAAACTTGTTCCACACCCACTAAGTGCCTGCCTGCTCCTAGCACCTGGTGCTCCTGGCCCAAAGATTAGATGCAGAGTCCAATTCTGAAGGTGAGGCACCTGCCAGCATTGACAACCCCTATGCGGAATATTGGTGGGGAATGAACACATCCATCAAGTTCTTCTGTGGTGATATCCAGCATGCCAACAAACTGTTCCCTGTCTGCCATTACCCAGACCCTTGGTTCCCCTCCCGATTATCAACATGCAAGATGTCTACCTAAAAGAATGTGCCCCAGTAGCTGTTTATTTGTTCAACTGTGTGGGCATCCCTAAAGGCATCTTCATGGACTAGGGCATGGTGTTTGTTCTCTAGTTGATAAAGGACACCTGAAGATCCACCTCCACCGCCCACATATAAATGGCCTTGTCAGATTCTCAAGTAGATACCCCAATGTGTCTTCCACATCGATGACAAAAAGTTGAATGTTTTGCTGCCCTATGTCCAATTTTCAGTCAATGAGATTCCTCAAGCTATCATGGGGTTAATTCTATTCATCCTCTTTAGTCACCAACCCCTGGAGCTTGGCTGATGTGCCAAAGGAAGCCTGGGAACAGCAGCCTTCACTGTACCACTGAACAGTGGATCACATCTGGGAGATGAAGGAAATTGTTGAGAGTGTCATTCTAATCATCAGGCAGCAATGGAGCAAGCCCAGCAGGCCTAACAATGAGCCTATGATCCACTAGCCTAACCCTGGAAACTGTGTTCTTGTCCTCATCCCAAATAGCTCCTGCAAGTGCCTTCAACTATGATGGAAAAGGTGGGTCCCATAAACTGCAGTTCACAGCCTGGCTGCCACTTAAAAGAGCAGGTTTGCCATGTCATCCTGCTGAAACAATGGATGAAACCACAAGTACCACCACTCAGCCTTCCATGCAGGGTCACCTGATGAGGTTCATGTGGGAGAGGACCTCAACCTATCCCACTTATGGGAACTGCGGCATATCATCATCAGCTACTGACACATGGTTCCCGGCCTCCCCGGTTTCCTGCCTCATCCAACACCACTTCGAGGGTTGTCATGCAGCAAATGCCCTACTACAGTACATCCCTGAGGCATGGTGACCACAGGCATAAGCGGGGAACAGTTAGGTGTGATCAAGGCACCCAAAACCCTGGCACTGTCACCGTTAAAATGGTCCCCGATCTAGATGGTACCCTGCAGTGCTCAGAAGACTACCGCTAGCTGAACAGGGTTGCGCAGTCCAACTACTATGCCTTGTGTGGATTAGCTAGTCAAGCATCTAAGTTTCATTTAATCTCTAGCCTAGACATTATCAAGGGGTATTGGAAGATACCTCTCAGTCTAGCTCCTAAGGTAAAATAGCCTTGAGTATGGCCAGTGGCCACAGGCAGTACCAGGTCCTGCAATATTGTGGCCCATGGAACATCTACCTCCCTCCAGCTGCTCCCCGCAAATACAGAGCAGCCTACCTAGACAACTGCATCATCCATGCCAAGCAGTGGACATATTAGGTAAGTGTGAAAAGTCCCCTATGATGCTAATTATATTTAACAGAATATGGCTTTACCTGATAATGAAAATAGTCACAACATCCATTTGTGTAAATACATATATTATTAAGCATTTATATTCAATTTATGTGGGTAAAACAACCAGCATCGCTGGATATTCACTTAGTGCTGAGTGCACATCCCCAGTGAGATCTGCTTGGTCTTTGTCAGGTTGTATCGTGATAAAAGCCAGACGTGTTTTCTGAGATTTAACATAACAGTAACACCTGGAGACGTGCGCCTGCAACACTAGCAGTGAGTGTTCTCATCTACTCTGACTATAATATTGTCTAAATTTAGCACTGCCTCGTCTCTCCGCTGCAGTCGGGGGTGCTGTTCCTTTTTAAAGGTGCCCTTTAGCTGTAATCATTGCTTTTCTGGGTCTTATTTTTATCACAAATTTTAGGCATTTTGTCTTTAGGAAATAAAGTTTGCTCTATCCTTTATTGGAGAGTGTGTTATTTATCTAGTCCCTTCTATAATTGTGGTACACTCCACTGGCAGGTACAGTATGCAACTTGGCAGCTTCTGTTTGTATAATGATTGGCAATAAGGCTTTACCAGACCAACTGAAGTCTACCAACATTTACCAGTTCTTTTTGCAAATAAAAATCCACTTTGGCTGAGGATTTATTGTAACTCAATTAGCATGGCTAACATCTCAGCGCTACTATATCATTCCCTTGTGGGCCATTGAGCAGGATGTCCATCCATCATAGCAAAATAGCTTATAACAACCTTATTGAATTCACTAGATGGTTAATTAATTTTTCATAATTCTTCAACAAAGGGAGACATCCTGCCTTTACAAGGCTTGGAATGGAGAATCTGTCTTTCAGTGTCTTCACTGTATTGAGGTACCAATGCAAACTGCCATTGGAGAAGCTCAATCAACAAGTGATGACCCTGCAGCGGTGTCAAGTAGTAATTAATAAAGCAATTAACCTCACGTAAACAACTGTCATGTTAATTTATATCAAATTAGTGAAGATGAAAGGGTACTGTATTTAAGCATTTATGATTAAACAATGAGCTGGAATAAATCATGTGAAGATACCAGGGTGTGTTTGGTATGTTAATCGGCACAGTCTCTGAAGAGTGTCACCATGTGCGGAATCCTGCAGTCACACCATGTGCCACATTTAGAAGATCATGTAAAGACTTTTCCTTCTCCGTAAGAGAAAAAAGAACCCTTTAAGATGAATATAAGTGTGAGGAAAGTCTACAGTTATTTAGCTAGTTTTTGTAAGCTCCCCCAACCAGAACTTTAGATCTTCAGTAAAATGAGGACAGGAAACCCTGGTGGCAAAGATAGGGGGTCTTCTGGACTGGTACATCCTAAAAATGATGTTATACCTGCTATGCTTTAAAATGAGTTTGTTTTTACACGGTAAATAAAAGGAATAAAGGAATTCCTTGTGTTATCCAGTTGCAATGGTGAGCATGCAGCAAGCCTTAAAGGACAAGCATAAATTAATTCCTGTAAGAGTAATTCTGTAACAGTGGAGAACAAAGGAACTGATCCTTGGATATTATATGGTCTCTTGGGTGAAGTGCAGAAAGCTTTCACATGCATTCGTGTAAGGAAAAACACACAACCAGGCACTACCTGAGTAGTATATCTGCACTTTTGTATAAATATGTTGATTTTTACACTGCAGAAGCTATAAGTGAAACCAAGTGACATTAACAGTGCTCTAAACGATTACCATAATGGTGGTAACAGTAATGGCAAGGATAGAGAATATCCGCAGAGTGTGAAAAGCGTGAGGTACATTTTAATGGAGATAATAATTAATTCTGGCAAATGAAAGAAAAAGTGCATGTTTGCATAAAGGTGTTCTGGTCCCTGAGCATAAAATATGAAGAATTAAGTCCTTCCATTTAATTTTGAGGAAAACAGAACATGCCAGTCACATTCACCAAAGGAGCTTAGCTGTAGTTGTAGGTGTGAAGCCGTCTGACAATCAATGATATTGAAATGATAAGGGAGGCAGAGCACCAATTTTCTGGAAACACATTATACACAGTTTCATCTTGTCAAGAAGAAAATCTGAATTATTGGTGCAATGTAAATGTCACGCCTATTTTCTGTCCTGCTGGTGAAAAATCAAATCTTTAAAATTTTCTTCACTGCCTTTGAAAGTTCATGCCTAAATCAAATTCTTAATGCTATTATTTTGTCATTTTATGTAACCTTTAATTTATCAGTAAGACAAATAATAATGTTTTCATGCACATCAGGACTTAGGACCCTCTCTGTTTAGAGATTCAATATTACTACCCATTCCTCCATCCATTTTCCATACCCACTGGTCCTATCTGTTATTCGCACAAGTAAAAATGTATTAGTGTCTAAAAATGGGAACTAGTTTTGTGGTCCAGATAACCTCAAAATACCTGCAGTCTGTTTTCTTCTGGTTTCATGGCAGTGATTGCACAGAAGATATTTTCAGTCTTGTGCCTACACGAAAATTACTGTCATTACAGGATTATAATTTTGCAGGATATAATTGTGGTTCTAAAAACAAATTAGACTTCTTTTCAGACACTTGTCTAAAATAGTTTTCTTTGAAATCAAATCAAGTATTCAACACAGCCAAGTATTCAAAACAGACCCCAGGATAGCCATGAAACTAAATTCTATCCAAATTTTGCATTTCCAGCATTTTACTGACACTTTGAATCAAATCGCTCTCAAAACAGAACATAATGAGTGGTTCCATGAGTCCCTAAGGCTATGCCAAAAACAGTACTGCATTTCCTGTAGCCCAAATATCCAATTTTGTGCTGCTTGTAGAGTATAATCCAGATTTGTTTACCTTCTATGCATTTATGGGCTCACTAACCCCATCTTGTGGTTAAAAATTCCTACCATCTTATTTCCTTTACAATGAATTCCAGAGGTCATTCATCACGCTAGGCTTCTACCTCTAGTTTAGCAGGAGCAAATTAAGCACGGCCACCTTTCCTCATTGCCCTCCTGAACCTCCTCGTGTTATTACAGTGCTCTTAATCTCCATGGTTTGTTAGTGTAAATTTAGGTAGAGATCTCAAGACTTAGAGCTATAAATCTTGTAAGCTTTTTGATGCTATAAGGTAACATAACAACCTTTGTTTTGTACCCATAAGCTTCTGAAGGCCTTTGCCGCTATGGCTTTCCTACCGTGAACGAAATGTAAAGCTAGCACAGAGCACAGAATTATGAACTGTTCGGTTACCCTGAACAAGATGGCATTGGTGTAAAAGCATGGAATGTAAGCCAGCTGTAAGGAGATTAACTTTCAAGACATTGCATCATATGTGTACAGTTTGTCGCCTTTGAAGGTCTTCTGTGGCAGGGTTCTATGATTAAATAATGTAATACTCTCTCACATTATTTTATGCTGTTTTGATGAGGATCTGACATTTTTCAGGTGATACTGTGACATTTTAAAATCAGAAGGTCAGTATGGCAAGTTCCAGGGGGAGGGATTTTCTCAGGGAAGAATGATTCATATTTGTTTTAATAGAGTTACTTGGGGTAAGCAAATGTCAGAACCCATTTTGAATTCAAATATAAATGCAAATATAATATGGTATAAAACTTAAGGTTTCGACTTTGTAACAGGACCTGCAGGACACGCATTGTGCTACGTCCACAGATCCATCGGTGAATTGCTTGTTTAAGAGGTCACACAATGCATATGAAATATCCCGCTGTTCTATGCCTATCTATGCATTAGAGTGATAATGCTGAAATCCATTATTAAAACCATAAAGCAGAAGGTCACGAGTATAAGTGGATGAAATGAGGTTTGCCTGCTGCACTCACTTTCAGAGGCCAGGCAGGGCAGGAAAGGCACTTCAGAATTATGCTGCTGTTCCTTTGGATTGAGCAAAACCAGCTGAGGTGGCTCTGGCTCCTCAGAAGGAAGCCTTGTGGACGGCTCCAGTGGGACGTCTGGAAGTGCCCCACTGGCAGGAGGCCTGAGGAAGATCCAGCAAATTCTGGAGGCATAATATCTTCCAGCTGGCTTAAAAACAACTGAGGATGTCCAGAAGATGGTAGAGATGGACAGAGAAGCCTGGTCTGCCTTCCTGGGCATGCTGCCACCATGGCCCTCAGCAAACCTGCTTTGTTTAAAATGCAGCATTGCTGTTAGAAGCTCAAAGTGCAGAGGACACATGTAGAACAAATTGCTCCAGTGAAATATCCGGATTTGTAAATTCTGGATTTAAATATCGGAAGGTAGTTTTACTGGAAATGTCAGGTGAGTAAAAAACAAATTCTTTCAGAGACACATTACGTGAGTTTAATCATCTCAGCCCGTGAAAGGAGACAAGTCTAGGATATTACCTGTGCTCATTTTTGACTGGCATCCTGCCCAAAACAAACAAGCGACGGCAGATGAGTCACCCAGGGCCGCGCAGTGACGGACACACGTGCACGCACAGACAAACACACACCTCCACGCTAACAATAACGTCCATTCTTTTCTCAAAGACAGACATTACGGGTAAAGGCACATCACTCCAGTACCTGGCGTGCTATCAAAACAGCTCCTTCACAAATTTTTGGCATAAAACACCTCAACCGTAGACATATTCGAGGGAAACCGATGAATCCTTTGAATCCTCAAGCTTAGATTCTTTAAGGTTTTGAAGAAAAACGTAATAATTATATTATATCTGCATTTACTCCTGCAGTAGCAGAAAACCTCTACTTTAAAGGTGACAATGTGAAATTCATTCTATGAATAAAAATTGCATTCATCCATTTTCAATCTGCAGTCATCAAGAATAGGGGTAGGATACATTCTAGTGCAAGACAGTCTTATTGCCTAAATGTGGGCAGAACCCTGAATCACCCAGAGATGCTAACCACTAACCCACACAGATGCAGCCTGATGCCCCACACTCAGACTCAGCTCAGACCTTGTCGATGCCAAATGCATATTGAAAATGTTAACATCATGAAAGAAAACCCTCATTTATTATATTCACCTTTATGTTATTTAGCATATATGCACATATATACTATATGTGTGATTATATGCTCACTATATATAGCATATTATTATATGTTCTACATGATTATAAGTTATTAAAAATGAGTCATATTTTCACCGTTTCAGTAAGAAATTCTTTATTTAAAGCTGGGATTAATTAACTAAACATATAACTGTTCTCCATTCACGTTAGCTAATTAGCCACTGACTGAAGATTACCCAGAGAATCCTGCTGTTCAGTCTCTCCATAGAGGAAGTAACTGAGAGTCCAGCAGGTTTTTCGATGCTTGCTGTAAACCTACGAGGATGGCTGCTTCCCAGTTAATGGCTTTCAGCTTTGTCCTGGGATTGTCCCCAGTTTTAAATGCCCTGTCAGTTGGAAGCTACAGGCTGTACGGGAGACTTCTGCAGCAATACAAAGGTAAACGGTCAAAGTAGTTACTCCACAACGTCTTCTCAGGCTGACGGCCGTCTGCGTTGATGCGCTGTCAATGTGATGCGGGGTCACCTTTTTTCAGCTGCCCTCCGTGTGCCGCGTAGAAGGCAGAATGTCCATTCCGCCACTGATTTCTCCTCTTGTTGTTTGTCATTGCCAATTCCCTGTCAGACCCAGCTGTCCACGGTGACCTCGTATCTGCCAAGAAGCTGACATCGGTTAGCGGCTCCCCGCTCCCTGTCATCCTGGCATCTTTTTAGGAGCTTGATGCTTACTGGAGGACTGATGCAATCTCTGCTGTAAAACGGTTTCAACCAAGATCTGATCTGCTGTTGGCTCTGACTCAGTTACTTGAGAGAACTGGGTTTGCAATTAATTCTGAGCCAGTATCTCAGGTCAGTCATTAAACACTGGTGTCAGCTGACCAACAGAGCTGTGAGAAGATTGGTTATTTTCCCTGGAAGACTTCTCTATGGCGATGTAGATGTGCCCTTCAAAGGCTCCAGAGCTTCTTAGCACAGACCCATGGTTCAAATGTTATAATTATGCACCTTCTTCTAACAGAAGACCGTTACCTTGTTCCTATTCCAGCCCAGTAAACATTTCTTGGGTCTTAACGTCCCGGTTAGAGGAAACTCATGTGGCACAGGGCTTTGGAGCTGGGGTAGGATGACAGCACATCAGGCAGCTCCCCAGTGTGTCAGCTGAGTCAACCTTCTCAAGAAGGGAGGGAGAGGGGCTCTTTTTAATAGCTATTCTCAGCATGTGAGAAATTACAGAGCCTTTCAGTTCCTCTTTAAAATCAGGCATTCTTCCATGTGCATGTTCTTCTAATGGAGGATGAAGAGCATCTACAGTACATCTGCAGTACCTCTTTGTTGACAAGCGATTGTTAATATACCCGACATAAAACGGAGATCTGAAACACCCTCATCCCAAAAATAAAGGCAAATACTTCCAAAAACGAAAATAAATAAGGCTTTTGTTGTTTTCTTTGTTCTCCCACATCTGGAGAAGCATGAGGTAGATGCCATGTGCACCTTAATCATGAGCAGGCTCTGGGTCACAGCTCAACACATTAATGCAAAAATGAGCCTACAGTTTTGTAAAGGTTATGAATTAATTTCTCCAGGATTATTTTGTTTCTGCAGCTGTCCAGATTTTTGTCATAATGAAATTAATATTCAGTAATCGTGTTTGGTTAATTAAAATCTTTCCTACGAGTTTGATACTTGCGATGTACTGTAGTTAATCACTTAAATTATCACTATTTGTGTGGCTACATATGGAGCAATTACGTATTTACATGCATGTTAATGTGAAAATGCAAATTGGTGACTTAGATATCTGTTTCTATGGTTTTATAACAGGGTGCCAAGCACTAGTATGCATCTTTAGTGAAGACCTCAAATACATCATCCCAGATCGCTTCACACCAGTTACGTACTATCAGTTAAACATTGTCTCCCAGTGTTAATCCCGGTTTGGTTACAGGTGGCAATTTCTGACTGGGCGTTAGCATCGTCTTTGGGTTTTCTGTTGTGTTGTGCACCCTCGGTTGTTGTGACAGTTATCTAGGAACGTGGACAGCATTAAATGTTCCTCTGAGGTGATTCCGATGGAATCATGGAGACAGGCAAGGAGAGATATTTGCGGAGGACTGCACAGCCTTTGCATGTCTGGGATGGTAGGGGGTAGGAAAGCTAATTTAGCGGGGGCTGGAGATTCGCTGCAGGGTACCAGCAAAGCTGATGGACTTGATAGATTGCCAGGATCGCCCAGAGAGCTGAAGAAGCTCACAGCAGATGATGACATGCAGCCTTCTGCAAAACAAAAGTGGCCGTCTTGAGCGAGGAATGGAAATACAAAGTACTGCACACATTAGTGTCCCAGACACGTGACTAGAGAAAGGGATAATCAGTGCAAGTAGTTACTGTATTCCATAGTCCATAAGGAAAATGAACATGAATAAAAATCCTTTGTTATATAGTTACTGGAAATAACACTTTACTTAAAATAGGCACATTAATACATTGTAGATACCTTCTTAATGCATTATAATGCATTCATAAAATATTATAAACACGGCTATAACTATTTATCATAAGGAATAACATATTATAGCCTTATTTATTATGCATTATGAATGCTCTGTGAAGCTCTCATCTATATGTACTGCCATACATAAATACCTGGATAAGTCAGTACAAAGCATCCTTAATTGTTATACCGAACATTATAAAGCATTATAGTGACTGCTTTAAGTGAAGCGTTACCACAACATGACATATAAGAGGCCTGTATTCTCCATTAATTACATTAAGATGCAGCTTTGCTAATAATGAAGACACACCTTATGTTTCATTTAAATTAGGGTTCCCAATGTATTTTTATTTTAATTAAGGGGCTCATAGCTGAAGAAGTGAGCAGCGGGCTGGATGGTGGAGGTTTTATCAACATGCAGAAGCGCCCTATAGGTCATCCCGCTTAAAGTCATGGCTGTGCCTCATCGGCCAGCACCAGAGTGCATAACGGGACGTCTGTGTTCTGCGTAGCATGGCAACGCGGTCACTAAGTGTCAGGAGCCCGTCGCGCGTTAGCGGAAGGGTGTCGGAGGCTGAGGGAGGAAGGGCTTCTGGGGGGGTGATTATGCGAGTCGGGCGTTGGGGAAACCAGTACTCCGGCAAAAACAGAGATGGGGATCTGTAGGGTAATGAGATAAAAAGCAAGCAAACAGTAAAGCGAAGCAGAGAGGGCATGAAAACGTCCATATTCACAGTCACTAAACCCATCTGCAGTTGGATCCTCTAACCCCTGCAAAAATGCACTTTCTTTGTAATTATCACTATTAAAATACATTTGCAGGGTTCCTTAACTGCCTCTCAGGGACAGATAATGTGATTTGAATTGAATTGTATAGTTTATAGGTTGTGTGTGGTTACTCAACCATTTGTATATTTATAGTTAGATATGTATATAAATGTTAACACGGTTATATATAAATGTCCATAAATGTTTCACTAATACCAGCATGGTGTTCCACTTTATTTATAGATACATTTCAAACTGTCAAACATTGTCATTTTCAGCTGGAATAACAGATGCCTTCTGCGATTTTTGCCAGTAAATTCCACACTGCACATCAGTAAATTTACAGGTGCCAGGGACTTCCTTAATTGGGGTTTTTAAATGAACAGGGCCCGGTTTCTCGATAACGAACACTCTTAGCGCGCTAAGTAGATTCTTAAGATATATCTTACCAAAGTTGTTT
>JABFEB020000040.1:29276931-29292742 GCA_019775895.2 Stomatorhinus ivindoensis
CTGGTCCCTCGGCATACCGGTTCCCTGCGGAAGCGCGCGCCGCAGTGGGAAGGTTCCTTTATAATCAATTGTGGAACAAGGGAAGGAGATGGTTTGGCACAGGGAGGTGAGTGATGTTGTGTATAGTATTGTCTTGTTGTGCATGTTTGATGTACTGTTTGAAGTGTCAGGGATGGTAGGTAGCCAATGGCCAGCTATTCTGCTTTGTCTGGGGGTAAAAATGTCTATTGTAAAATGTAAGTAGAGGATCCTCAAATCTGTTTCCCCCCCTATGTTTTTAGGTTGTCCCAATTAACCTACTGGGAGCAGGTATATAAGGAAAGGGGGCTAGAGTAAGGGAGTTTTTTCTTTTTTTCCCCCCTTCTTTGTGGCCTTTTGATTGACTGGTAACAGCTTGGTGTGAGGCTGGAACCATATTTCAAATAAAGTTACCTCTTCTTTTTGGACAACGACTACTGTGCATTGTTCCTACTTGGTTATCTGCCGGCACACCTAGACGTTTGCATCCCCTGAAGGAAGTGGAGAGAAGGCCTGTTCAACGTCAGCCTTTTTCACACAGACCTAGTAATTCAGTGAAATATTAACCATTAGAGCATTGTGCTTCACTTTTTCCAGTCTTTCCCCGAGATGGTTAAAGATTTCTGGTGATGTGAATGGACCCAATGATTAGGTGCTTCTGCAAATCATGAGTATTAGAAGTATGTTTTCCCTCTGATTACTCCTACATACCTTTGTTGTATATTTAGGGTGTGCACCCCAAATTTGGGATTTATATAAGATGACATACAGTATGTACAGTGTGACTTCTCACTGCAGAAACCTCTCATTTATGTGCTAAGCAGTAACCATAGAGATATATTCTTATCCATACATCTGTTTTATTTTCTACCTACCCGGTCATACATCACCGTGAAAAAAAATCACACCTTTCACAGTGGTGCCGGAAATATGATGTTAGAGGGGATGAATAAGTAAAGCCTGGCTCACTCAAAAATGCACAAAATGCAGCTCAACGTGTGAAGGGGAGGAAGGCGGGAACACTCTGCTCAAACGTCAATAATGCATGAAGTATCACGGTGCAGTGGAGGCATAGCGGAATGCCCCCGACCCGTCTGTCCTGAGACGTTCCCAGATTCCATCTGAATGATGTTTGAAGGCCACACTGTGCAAAATTTCCAATGTCCTGACACACTGCAAGTTTCTCACTGACAAAAAAAAATATGTTTTTACTTGAGAAGGAATATTAAAGCATTTGTTTTAGCTGCCTTAAGGTTGGTTCATACTTCTGCGTCGAATTAACGCTGTAACGCTGTAAGTACTGCCGTGGACCCAAAGCCAACGAGGTTCAGGAAACTTTTAAGAAGAAATTGTTCCCCCCCACTGTGCTTTCAATCACCCCGTCCACTGCGTCTATCCTCCTCCTTGGTGGGCGGCCATCACTTTCTTCTTAATAGTTTCCTGAACCTCCTGCAATTAGCATTTGTCTGACACGTATCAGCCACTGCACCATGCCTCCGAATGCCTCCACAGCCTCCTCTTCCTGTCAGCCTCCCTCTTTCCTTGCTCATTCCTTCACACTTTCTATTTTGCATCTCTCCTCCAAACCTCCTTTTCAACAACCAATGTCTCGTGTCAATCCAACATGTACTATTGATTCGCAGAACGTTTTCTAGTTTGTTCCACATAGTAGTGACTGCAATATAATGTGTCCATTCATTCTTCTTCCCACTACTTACACAGTATTGGGTCATGACTACTACATTTTCTTAAGTCTGTAAATCCACAAACACTGGGAAACCAAATTGCCTTCTACCAACAGCATTGTTTGTCTTAATTTTATTATATTTTCTAAAGCATAGTGTCCCATATAGAAAGTATGATTTTTCCAGTTCCTTGGTAATAGAAGTGTGCTTGTGATTGAACGACTGCTGGTTCAAATCCCCGACCAGCAAGGCACCAGCGATACCCTGAGCAAGTTTCTGCCACCACACACTGCTCCCAAAGTGCTAAAGAATAACAGCCCCTCCTGTGTCACAATGTCACATGTGGGTTAAATGCAGAGGACACATTTCATTATTGTGCACTGTGTGCTGTGGTGTGTCAACAATGACATTTTGTGGTGAAAGGTACTCATGTATTTGGATTAATACATTTTCACTGTTCAGCTGTTTTACAAAAATATTAAATATCTGTCGCAATTAGCACAGCTGTAGTGGTCACCGGGGGGTATTTTCCCCTTGTAGTGTAACACGACGATGGAGAACATTCATTCCCTTTTCAACATGAATAGTTCCACTTGTCGAGAAATTCTTGCCTCGTCAGTTCCAGCAGAACAAACGGGATTAGCGTCTCTCATGGCCTCATTGAGGCTAATTAATGGTAATTAATCCCATTTCAATTCAAGAGGATTATAAGCATTTTATGACAAAAGATTAAGTGGATCCGCAACAGTGCTCAGTTGTGTAGGAAAATGTCCTTCTACAGGGTCTCTGAAAAATCAGAGGGAGATGATAGCGAGATGAAATCATTACGAGTCTGTCTTAGATTGGGCACAGTAAATAAATAAACATTTCTAATCAAGAACTGAAATGAATGAGTCTAATTTGCATTTGTTGTTACAGTCGTGGATATTAATCTGTTCGCATGATTGTACAATTTGTTGTCAAATAAGGTTTTCATACACAGAGTTCCTGAATTAAAAATACACGCATAGTTCATGAATGAAAAATGTTTCTACAGTGAGGACAGAAGGCATCTTTAGCTAATTCATTCTAGCCTCTCTTCAAACTTACTATTAAAAGTACACCAAGGAGAGTGATTCAGCACTCATTTTCTTCCAAGTAAATCCGTAATAAAGCTATTTCAATTTTTTGGTAGGTCAGCTGTTCATTAACACCTGTGTGGCACAGGTTGCATCTCTGAACCCTTTAGAACTGGCCAATCACAAGGTCTGACAAGCTTCAAGCTCACTCCTGTGATAAGGAGAGAATTCATCTGCATCACAAAACACCGTGTCACAGCTACTGTGTAATATTGTAAACAGATCAAAGACGTTACAAAGTGAATTGCAAAAAGGAACCTCCTATGAAAGAAAAATAGAACGTATTCATTCGCACATCAAGTATTCAAGCTGTTCGGTGTCAAAAATCACTATAATTTAATGCATATCAGGGTTCAGTCAGTCATGTTTGTAGTTAGAATGAAGAACGTTTTATAAAAACCTGCTAGGAGTTTGGAATAAACAGCAGTCCTGTGCTGAGACCTTTTATGGAGGAGGTACTAAATTACTGTCAGTCAAGACCTCAAAGGTGATGCACTTAAAATCATTTGGACAAAAGGGGGATGTGCCCAGCCCCCACGTCCCTGACAAAGAGCGTCGTTTGTGATCATGAAAACAAGTGGGCAGATGAAACCAAAAGGATATTTCAGGTTAGGGATGGGTAGGAACGTCATTGAGCAGAGTCTCAGAGTCTACAGTCCAGCACGGCTACCACACATTCACATTCAGCTACAGTGACAGCGCACCATGCTGTGAGGACAACCCCTAGGGTGATTCACGGCGAGGTGGAGATGATCCCTAACGGTGCCCATGGTGACGGGAGCCTCACACTCTGGGGATCATGCCATCACTCAGTCACCAGGATCCCTACAGGCAGCCATGGTGATGACAGCACGACGCTGTGGGCATCCTTGTCATCACTTTGTCGGCGTGATGCAAACCGGTAGCCATGGCGATGACCGCATCACATGGGTAGCCATGGTGATGACCACATCACACTCTTGGGGTTCTGCTAACCCGACAGGGCTTCCTTAGGACTGGAGGAAAAGGGAAATAACCTTAGGAGAAATCATGTCATCCAGCTATTGTCTGCAGCTACTTATCCAGTACAGGGTTGGGACAAAAATCCCATTTCAGACTGATAAATATTTAAGGCTTTGCCATTTACCTTCGGGAAGGACAGCAAGGCCAAATACATACTGGGATTAGTCTAACCCAGTCTAATTCCATAATGAAATCGTGCTGGGAACCTATGGAAACAGCAGTCTTACGCAGTCATTTCAGGACACCATATATTGTTGTCATTATACTTTTTTAATGTCACGGGAAAAAAAATCCCAGAGGGCTGGATGTTCTTGCTAATTCAGCAACAGCACACAGGAAGCCAAGAAGACAGACTGTGTTATCGTTTTGCCTGAAGGGGCACCGTTCAGTCACAGACGGCCCTGTCTGCGGGATGTGGGTGGGGGGGGGAATTCCCTGGCACATGCCCGCCTTCACCTGGCTTTGCTTTTATCACACTCCAGTTATGCTTTAGGTGTTGACTTGCGGTCATCAGTTCAGCTTTCGGGGGGTTGTTAAATTCAAGGTGCTTTCTGCAAGAGTCCATATCAGTTATTCATCTGCAGCACCTCCATTAGCAAACTGACCCAGCTCCCAGCAAATAATATATTCCAATAGTCCATGCAGCTCCCTGCCCTCAAGAGAATTTTTTTTTTAGCTGATTGCTGTTTGAGGTCATATCAAAAATGCATCACTGACACAGATACGCTTCCAGAGATATCCTACAGAAACCCCCAAAAAACTATTCGATGTGGGGTTTAAAAATTTGGCAACACCCTTTGAAAACATTTGTATCCTAGTAGTGAGATTAGTGAGTACTGTTGGTTCGACAATTTGGATGGATTCTTAAGGTCTAGAGGGATGGATCTCGAGATCTGGGCGCCATGTATATATTTATTTGGTATTTTCTTTTAGTTTCTTATTCAGCACATCGAGAAACATGCCAAAGACTGAAGCCCTGGAGCAGAGTCTCAGTACATAGATTTGAAAGTTGAAATTGTGTGGAATCAAAGGAAAGGTTTAACATACCCCCGCCCCCCAAAAAAAAAATTACAATACAAAGAAATCATCTGAACTAAATTCATTATTTATGGTACATATACTAATGTTGCAGAATATTTAAATACTATTGATGCTAATTTAATTTAGGAATGGTAACTTTTCCTGTCTCTCACCCAGAATGTGGCAATAAGTAACAAACTTTGTGGCAGAGCTGGGGATTGGATAGCGGTGGGTCTATGTACATGAATGGTGAAGGCACTGCATGGCGTTTACGCTTTCAGAATAAAAGCTTCCATACTTAGAGCTGTAAAAATCCACCCTTCCCAGGTTGCATTACAAAGCATGCATTTATTATCCCGAAATTATCTGCTTAATGCAGCGCGAGGTTGCTTCTAGATCAGCTCTCTGGAGACCCAGCATGATGCTGAGTTATACAGGGGGCTCGACCGCATGGGACGTGTCTCAGCTGCCAGTCATCTGAGCCTCCAGCGCTTTTCTGTCGCTTCAGATCTGAGGCTGGAATGCAGAGACTTGCTCTCGGTCCAGTGTGACTCACCGAGCTCCTTAAATCACATCTGCTGGCACGAAAACAGTATGAGGAGGAATCACAGGCTCCCCTTAAAAGTGCTTTTAGCATAAAGTGCTTCCCCCCATTCCCTTCCAATGGATGCCACAGTTACTAGTTATTTCTTTTTTGATGAATTTGTGCAGTGTTCTTCAAGCCGTATCACACGCAGTGGTGGAAATCCAGGCCAAGATTTCGTTTCAACCAACCAGCTGCGCATAAAGAGTCACAGGGACAGAGTACGCAACTGGTTGGTTGGAAAAAAAAAACGTAGTCTGGATTTGTGTTTTCCATGCAATAAGACGCGAACACAAACCCAGCATTGATGCTCATTCCTTCTAATATTCTCTGCTAATCATCAACTGCTGAGGAAAAGCAGAAACTTTACCCCCATTAAAACTTCCATCCAGCTACAACCCTGATTTTTGTAAAGGCAAGTTTATGAAACATTTGCAGCCATACGTTAGTGACAGGAGACTCACCAGGGAAGATCATAGAGGCGGAAGGTGTGATGGAAGTGCAAAAGATGGCAAATGATGGCAGAATTTCAAAGAACCCCTTAGGAGCTTGATGACTGATCTGGTCGGATCCAAATTTGTGCTTAAACCTTGAATCATGCTTTGTTTAAAGGGAGGAATATAAACCACTGAGATCACATTATATATGTTTATTTCTCGTTGACACGTGAGAAGAAAAATTGAAATGTCTTTCAGTCAGTCATCATATGTCATGCAGGTGCACTTACATATAAACCCCATAGAAGGTTAAAACAGTGAGAGGACAGGGCATTCATCCAGCAGGATGACAAAGGCAGCATGCAAGAACTATTTATTATAATTATTTGTGCAATGAGATGTGAAACAGTCATTTTCTGTGCATCCTGTCTGTTTAATAGTCGTGCACAGCTCCGTGCTGAAGCAGTTTTGGCCATTTTAAACCCAGGAATTTCCACAGAGCATGGAAGGTTTTATAGAGGTCTGTTAAAGATGGAATATGTGCTTTCAGGTTTAAATGCCCTTATAAATCCCACACTGCCTGTTTGTGTGCATCTCGCCTGCCATCCAGTGGACATAGTGGGAAATGCAACGCTCACTGCTTCTATTCAGTCCAATGAGGTGGATTAAGAACCCAAACAGATCGTTCATTACAGACATGCATTTAATGTGGACTTCTTTCATGTCTATTTATGTACTACTCCTGCTCCAGCAGAAAAAGGGAAATGCCTGGTTATATAAAAGAGCAGACATGCTAAATGCCAGCTGGGCCTGGTTACTCTGACGAAAAGTGGTTCCTTAGGAAATATTATCAGTAAAACATACAGGTGCCAGTCAGAATTGCGGGACCCCTTCTGTAAATACAAAGCATAATGTAGGGGGCTGCTGAAGGATGTGTATTACAAACCCTACATTACAACAGTCACAAGAAGAATTAGCTCAATTGGATGATAGTGAATTAGTTCTATTCCCTGGGGTTTTACTGGAATTGCATGAGATGAGGTACTGTCTGCGTTTCTAAAGCACCTCTGTGGTGACTAGCAGATAGCCTCCCACAGCCTGGACGTGGGACAGCGCCCCCCACAGCCCGGACGCGGGACAGCGCCCCCCACAGCCCGGACGCGGGACAGCACCCCCCACACCCTGGGCACCGGACAGCGCCCCCCACAGCCCGGATGTGGGACAGCACCCCCTACAGCCCGGACGCGGGGCAGCGCCCCCCACAGCCCGGACGTGGGACAGCACCCCCTACAGCCTGGACACGGGACAGCGCCCCCTACAGCCCAGAAACGAGACAGCGCCCCCCACAACCCGGACGTGGGACAGCGCCCCCCCACAGCCCGGACGCGGGACAGCACCCCCTACAGCCCGGACACGGGACAGCACCCCCTACAGCGCAGACATGGGACAGCGCCCCCCACAGCCCGGACGCGGGACAGCGCCCCCCAAAGCCCGGACGTGGGACAGCACCCCCTACAGCCTGGACACGGGACAGCGCCCCCAACAGCCCGGACGCAGGACAGCACCCCCTACAGCCCAGACACGGGACAGCACCCCTCACACCCTGGGCACCGGACAGCACCCCCCACACCCCACTCAATCCCACCCCATTTGCATCCCACCACTGACAATTTTATGAAGTTCCTTGTAGAACATTTATTAAGAAAGAGGTTTTGACAACTGAAAATGTGAACTTTCTTCCCATAATGACCACAGAAAAGTTGGAAATCAGTTGGAATAGATTCAAGAACAAAATATGCAGACACCAACTAAACCATAGTCAAATGCACAGCACAATAAATATTTTCTTTTTAAATCGACAACAATTTCAATTTCTTTCACAACATTGAAACCTGAATGTCCTTTAACTGTAAAGCCTTTGGAAATCAAACTTTAAATGATCAAACTCAATAAATAAATATTAGCTAAGACTGAAGAGAAAAATATTAGGGTTGTCAAGGTAACCCCACCAGCCTCTCGCTGGCCTCCCACAGCTTCTTGGCCACGCCGGGGTCCTTGGCGAAGGGCCGCAGGGCGGCGGGCCGGCAGTCGCTGAAGTAGCAGCCGCTGTGCTGCGTCACGCTGTCCGCCACGGCGCAGTGCACCACCGTCTGAGCGCCCAGCTCGCAGGGCACGAAAAACATGAACATCACCACTTGCATCAGCATCCGGAAGAGGATGGAATAGTGGCAAGTCCAAGCGCTGCACACGTACCCTGGATCAAAAACGAGAGAGAGAGGCAACGGTCTACACCACAAACCATCAGGAGCGGCACTTAGCACGACACAGCCAGAACAGGAGAGCTGCTGCCCACATGAGTGCCTTGTTAATCTGCACTTTCCCAAGAAAACCACTTTGGCAGCTGTTGTAAACAAACATCCACCATGGAGCGGCTGTCCAGCAGCTTTGGCCAAAGCTCTTTTACGCAAATCGCATCGGCCAGCCAGCACCTGACTGGTTCATTCCTAGTGACTCATCGGAGGATACAAGCTAAGACCGACAGCCAAACTGTTTTCTGAGCAGGGGTTGCTTATTCTGACTTGACTGGATGAAATATCAGTCTGAATAAATCCCCCCAGATTTTTTTGGAAGCTTGCTAGCATTTAGCATTTAGCATTCGGGATTTCTTGCCTATTCTCAATAGTCTATTGCTGGAGGGAGTTTTTCACCCAGCTGGCTTGGGAACACCTGGAGATTCCCCAGAATGAGGCTGGACGGTCATGGGCCCGAGAGGAGAAGCCAGCAGATCTCCACGCTGCCACCATGACCTTTGTGGGGAAACCAGCGTGACGTTGAGGATGATGAAGATGAAGAGAGATCTTAACAAACTGTGCTGCCAAGACCATCTCATTTAAACTTTATAATCTAAGTTTGTTTTCGTCCTGTTTATTAGTCAGTAGATATTATACATGTACTTGGCGTTTTATGAGAGACCCCAGGGGGACATTATCTAACGAAAACTCATGGTGAGCAAATTCCACCCAACCATCCATTTTCTGTACCTGCCTGTCCATTAAGTTCTTTAAATTTCTTAAGTAATACATGGAAAGACAAAGTTATATTAGAGTTCAGATTTTTTTCTTGAACTGAAAAACGATCCAATCCATGACTCAATACCATGATACGATCCAAACTGTGAGTTTTGTGATCTGTTGCACCCCTACTGGTGAATATTACAATGCAGTAAGATACTTCTGCTGCGGTGCCACGGATGCCGCTCACCAGGATGCACGGAATAGGCCGTCACGCCTTTGCCCTCCATGAGTCGTGCCAGCTCCTGGGTGAAGTAAATGTTGGCCAGCTTGCTGCGGCAGTACGTGAAGAAGGGCAGCAGGTTGTAGTTGAGGTCCTGGAAGTCCAGCTTTTGATACTTGTAGTTGGAGCAAGTTAGGGTGATGATCCTGCTGGGGGCGCTCTCCTTCAGGCGGCCCAGCAGCAGATTGGTCAGCAGGAAGTGTCCGAGGTGATTCACTCCAAAACACATGCTGAAATTGTCATCTGTCCAGTCAAGGACGCTGGGCATTCCTGGAGGGAAGTGAAGTGGGAGGGGCTTTCTAGCTATGTGCTTAATATTAACATTAAGTGGGAGGGAATGTCGATGCTAATGGATGTGAGCTATCGACGTGGAGGTCCGGGAATCAGCAGTGTTATTGCCTACCTGCACAACGCTGTGACTAAAAAAAAAAAAAAAATCCAGCCAACTTTCTGAGATTATTTCATATTAAGAACAATCACTTTGGATTAATATTTTTATGCAGAAGACCTTAAAAGTGACATGAAGGTGACTGTATTTATCATCCATAACTCTGAATTTAAATTTCTATGGTATAGACCAGCGGCATCTCTAGGGTTAAAATGTTCTTTACCCCCCACCCCCTTAAAATTTAATTATATAAATAAATACATGTACACTAATTACTTTAAGTAATGTGGGACATGTCCATCAGACCCCCCCCCCAGTAAAGGCATAGCTGCTCTTTTCATAAATGCTGCTGCATAGATGTTGCTGATCTACACGATCATAAAGAGCATCAATGGTCTTCAGATATCTGACCTGCATTGTTGATCAAGATGTCGAGCCTCTTCTCCTTCTGTAAGAAAGCCTTGCAGAACTCCCGTATGGCGCTCAGGTTAGCCAGATCCAGGCGCATGTAGAGCACGTTCATGTTATGGCTTCTCATCTTGATCTCCCTGACGGCCTTCGCTGCCCTCTCAGGGTCACGGCACGCTATGATCACCCGCGCCCCTCGCAAGGCCAAAGCCACGGCCGTTTCCTTGCCGATTCCCGAGTTTCCTCCTGAGGGGTGGAGAAGATGAAAGAGATGTAGCATCTAGCAAGGGAGGTGACAGCTGGCCGTCTGGTCTCCCTATCTGTTATTATGCTGTTCTACCCCATCTCCACATCAACAGCATTAAAAAAAACAGCAATCACCATGCCTTTGAGCCAATTGCAAGTGCTGAGCTGTCATTTGCTTTTGCACATTTTATATCAAGCTTTCATGACTGCGGCAAAGATACTTTCTGTTACTTTTAAGTTATGTAATATTGGTCACATTTCTTTGAAAGAAAATTATAATTTCAGACATTTTTAACACAACATAACGTGTGTAACACCACACCACTTAAGAGTAAATTGTTCTTTAAAAGTACATTTTAAAAGAGTAAGACATTGTGCTTTATAAGGGTATGTTCATTATTAGTAAGGTAACAGTGTTTTTTCCCACCAGCTGCCTAATACATACACTGACCTATGACTGACCACATTTGATTTGTGGAAAAAGTCACAAATCAGATTGATCAATTTGAGCCTAGTTTGGTCCTTCTGGGCCACTTTGGATGGTTTGGCCACTAGGATGTGAAGTAGCCCATGTATTGCTATGGCATGTGGCGTGTTTTTAATCCCTTCTGTCTCAGCGCATATCAGTCACTGGCAGACTAACTGAGGACTATACTGTTCACAAATCAGACTGGTCAGAATGAGCCTGCCTGGACCTTTTTATATGGTGAAGTTTTTTTATTATTCGCGTTTGACAATAAAAAGACAAAGTATAATATCGGCAGATATCTGGGTGGGGAATGACGTCTTCCGAATTTACAGATCACGAATAACAAAATGCCACTGTGTTTACTAGTTTCCCTCACCGCACTGTCGAGATTAACTCAAAGGAATCCCGAATCACAAACTGCAAACTATCTTTACCGCGCTGCTTTCATGACAGCTAACTCTGTAGATGCCACCACGCCAGTTTTACCGGGTTTATTAAACATATCAGTACTGTGCTCTTGCAACCTTAAAGACTGGAATCACTGACAAAAAATTTACGACGTTAGGAAGAGAGGTCACGATGGGGAATTTCATGCACCGATTTTTAACGGGTTTACCTGTTATGAGGACAGTCTTTCCGTCCAATCTGCTCAAGTCCATGCATAACCTCCTGACTTTCAACCATTTTAACAATAAAAAGCAAATTAAGGAAGCTGCTATCGTGCACAGGAGATACATCGCTGAACTATTTTATTACATAATCAACTATTTAGCTTTATGCCCCTGTATGGATAGTGTTGCAGAGACAGTGCGCTGTTAATTTCCAGTCCGATTAGCGCATCACAAACGCCATTTTGCGCACGCGCAAACTGCATTACGATAACGGTGTCTGTAATGCGCATGCGCATGCGCCCACAATTGCACATAATGTTGTCACTGCGATGTTGCTGCATGTAGTCTGGAGCTTTCTACCCCATATAAAGATCTCCAGACTCTCCTATACGGTCCTCAGTGCCATCACTTTCTTTTTTTTTGCTGCCTGTGGCCTGAAAACCTGCTAACCCTGTCTCAAACATCGACCCTCCAGTGGGTGAGACTTACAGAATCCCAGCCGAAAAACTGCTGTTTGATTCAAGCTGTTTTAAATTTATTGCTTGCAAATGCTACTTCTCCAGAGATAGGCTCGGGGACCAATTACGTCTTCAGCCACGATACCTTTCCCTTTCATGTTGAACATCTGGAATTAAGTATTGATGGAGGATCATTGATGAGAGCGCTGTTTACCATTGTTGACAGCAGAGGGCGCGCTTTTCCTAATGAAATAATATCAGTGGCCTGGTTCATAGAAATGCTGTTCATGAGCCAGCAAGAGGAACCCTTTAGTCAGAACCAAAAAAAACTATAGGAGACCCCTGTGCACTGAGAAATGCACTGCTGTAGCGCAGTGGCTATTGTGGAGAGATGCTAGTATTGAGTCCTGAGTTGCTTATCAAAACAGTCGCGGTGTTCAGAATCAGAAAACTATTGATTCTGCAGAATATTGCTTATGTGATGACTGCTACAACACACAAAGACACAGAGACACAAGAACAATATAAAATAAGTCTAAATAAATAGAAATCTGTAGAAAGAAAACAATCACAATATGAATAGACTATGCTACATGCATTACATACATTAGCCACCATGTTGTGACCGCTCCTCAGCTCAAACCATAATAAGTTAAACAGGGCCGTTTAATACCCTCCTCCTCCATAGGTGAACTGGTGTGTACATCCCCTGGCAGGGGGTGGGGCGTGTTTTACTTTGAAAACAGACTACAACCACTTAAAACCCCAGTGAAAGAAAGATGCTATAGAAAAATGTCTATTAATACTATTATTATTATTATTATTACCTGGCTTCAGCCTTAGTGTCTCAACCTGTATGATGTTATAAATGATAGTAAATTATTATAACGATTAATGTGAAATTGTAGCCTGTGTGCAGTTTTGCAGGCTTTTCCCTCCCCATTAGTGTTTTATTTGACTGCCCCCTTCTGGATGGGCTCTGTATTCCTGTTTGACCTTTCCAGCGGAGAGAGCCCTGGGGGGGCCTTTTAAACCACTGTGTTCTTTCTCGAACTGTGACATTTATGATGGAGCAATTCAGTGGATGGGGTAATAAAATCATGGGGTAAAATGTCATTGTGGGGGGAGGATGATAATTCCCTCATAGGAGGATTATTTGTTTGGCATATTTTCTGCATTGTGAAATTGCTTCGTGGTCTCAGTGTATTCACTAGGGTTAAACACTTTTGGAATCTGACTCCAGCCCTGCTCAGCATTGAAGAATGGAGATGAACATGCCGTCTTCAACATTGGAGCCTTGTTCTCTGTCTGTCCCAGGGGTGGTGCTGTTCGCACCCAGGGCCTGCAATACCACTGCAGTACCTTTGGGGGCAGGTTTAGAGGTTCATGCCACAGTTGCTCTCCCCCCCAACCTCCATGATGGACAACTGTGGCACAGATTGACAGAGAGGACCCCGCATGGGCTGACCTTCAGCTCCTACTGCTGAGGAAGCTGTCAAAGCAACCTGACCGTTTCCCTCAACTAGTGCTAAAGAGAGCCCACTGCCAGAATACCTTCAGCCATCAGACGGAATGGGAGGTGAACACCCCCCTCACCTTAGGCCCTACTAATAGACATTAAATAGTTTTGTCTTGGCTGTCCAGCACTGAATTATGAGATCCTTGTAATAATAAATCTGTGGCAGGAACATATGGTAATGTTTTATCTCATTACTTCATAACTTTTGTATTCATTAGCCTAATTATTTATTAGGCTAATTATTTCTTACATTAAACAACTGTAGATGTAGGATTTTTTACACCAAATAACCAATGAAGTGTCATGCTTCAGCAACTTGGGGAGGAACCACCCAGAATGGGCGTTGCTCAGGTTCCAAGGACTGCGGGTGTGACACTGCTGCCCCCTGGAGTCTACAGATGGGAGAGGCTTTGCCGAAGAGTTTCCGGTAACACACAGCCTTTGCAGAAGACCTTAAATGTGACATGAAGGTGACATGCGTCATATGCATATTTTTCAACATCCCATACATTTTCTAATTTTTCCAATATTTGCTTTTTGGACCTTTTTTAATTAACATGCCTGTAAACTCCAAATGACTTAATACATCGGCCATTCCTCGCTCCTTTAACTGACGAGTAAATGCTTATCCAAAAAAATGGTCATAAAAAGTTGAGTTTAACGGGTTCCTAGACTTTCTCATCTGTTTAGTTGGCTATAAACAGTAAAACAGGAAAAAATGCTTTTCTTGGCCCCAGCCTTTTAATTTTATGAATGGGAACCACCTGCGCTCTGCAGTCACCCAGAATGCCCTGCAGGAGTTTTCCTCCGAAAGTTTCCATGGCAGTTACCTCTGGTGTCCAGCAGATGGCAGTGCTGTGCTTAGGCCCACCCAGGATTTCCCATTACCGCTCATTTATGTATGTATAGTATAAATGTCTATTTCTTCCTTGCCATTTGTCATGTTGCTTTTACAAATAACATATTTTTATGCAATGTTAGCTGTTTTATCAGTAATATGTTTTCATATTTTGTTTTGCATCTATTTAGTTTAGGCACTGACTGTCTGAAACTGATTTTTTCTCCCAAAAAGATGTTCTGCTGTGACATCAGTCTCGCATCTGGAAGGGGACTATAGGCTGAGCCTCCTGTAGCATTCCAAGCATCCTGGAGTGTGGCCTGATATCCTGTGCTCCCATCTGCTTTGGTATCCCTCAGTAGACATGGGCTTCGCAAATCAGCGACTCGTGTGGGGCAGCCAAGTCATGAAGGGTGTAGACCGGCTTCTTGTTCCTGGAGGGTCTGGCCGCTGTGTCCTCAAGCGGCGTCCACAGCATGGCTAACATCAGGCAAAACATCTGCATTTCTAAAAAATTTTTTTTAAATCTACGTACTATTGAACGACTGGGCTGTCCTTCACTTCGGAAGAATGGCTGTTGTAAAATATTGTTTGTGACGACATTCTGAGTGTGTGAGCACCATGGGAATTGGGGGGTGGGGGGTGTGTTATTTGTCTGTGATCACAGGGCCTAATGAGCTATGACCTCACAACCGACACCATCCTCCAGTGGGGGGCCTAATGATTTACCCCTGAGGCACATAGCTTTGTTGACTGCAATGAGGACACCCCCCCCCCCTTACGATTTACTATTTCTGATAAGCTTGGCCTTTGCTTGTAAAATAATTCATTCCTCAAGACCGTAACAGCTACTAATTGTTAGCTTTAACGTCGTCATGGTGACGCCAGCGGAGGTCTGAGTCTGATGGCATGAGATATGGAGATACGCTGTGGAGGCGTTGCGCAAGAGATGGTTTTCATTGGCTTCACTGGTGCAAAGTCTCTTCCTGCAATAACAGTTATGAACACCTGGACAGATGTCTGATGTGGAATAGTCACAGTAAGGCAGTTGGACACGATACAGAAGGCTGGCATATAGAACACGTAGCGTAATTAATGCAAAAATGAAAAAGGTAGCTTCCCACTTAAGCTTTGGGGGAGGGGGACTTCAAAGGGGCTGTCTCTCTCCGCAAAGGCGTCAAGATATGTGGAACTTGGAAGGTCCCTGCCTTAGGGGTCCTTCTGTAAAAAGGGTGTGATTCAGAAGAGATTCCTGTCCGCTCTGCGTGACGGGGGCACAAAAGCCGGCAGATTAGCCGCGGGGAGGCGAACGCATCCTGACGTGTCAGCCGGGGTCCTGCTTTGGGGGGGAATTTCTGTCCTGCGCCGGATTATCTGCCTGCCCCGTGGTGAGATGGTACGTCTGATGTTTACCCCAGACATATACAGATTCTCATATCTGCATATTTATATCTATAATTTTCAGTGTCACTCACCTTCCTGTGTCCCACCACCCTCCATCGTCTCCCGCCATCTTCATCATCATGGCATCCATCATTCCCCCCCCCCCCCCCCCCCCCATTTGGCTGGACGTGGTGGGGGACGGTAACATTAGCGATCTGAAGGAGACGAGAGCTGGCAGACGCTGGAAAGGGAGAAGTGTCTTTGTGGGGGGGTTGGCTGGCAGAATCACAGCGTCACGCATCTCATGGAGGACAGGCGGCGTCCCGAATGTTGG
>JABFEB020000040.1:29299682-29310151 GCA_019775895.2 Stomatorhinus ivindoensis
ATATATATATATATATATACATATATATACACAAAACACAAGTTCCCCGGATCTTAGATGTGAAATGAAAACCCTATTCAATCCTGTATCTCAGTTCCAAACTGTTATTGGCGGGGAATTTCCATAGAGACTTCATATGATATTTCTGGTCACAGTGGAATTTGTCAATAAAGCATTTGAATTATTTATTTCTTATGGGTTTCAGTTAGATGTGAGTTAAATGGAGCCAGTACAGACTTCTGAAATTATGCTTTAATTGCACATTTGTGGGTAAAGGTACACTGGAATGCTCCTTTCAGATATTCCCTTGAGTCATACATTCATACAGCCCGTACAGTTCAGAGTATAGTTTGGGGGTCCAAGCAAGGGGTCAGGTGTCTGGCTGTTTACTCATAGTGGCTTCGGGAGAAATCGACAGCATTGACCAGGGGCCCAATGGAGACTTCAGCTATCTTTGCTGAGGGCAGAATTCAAAGCAGCATCCTGCCAATCACAGCCACAGAGGCCAAACCCACTGAACCACCCATGACCTCCCCCACTAACCAAAAAAATATATTTGTTGGACCAACGGTCCAATCAGTGTCCCTGTAATGGGAATTTTCTTTTCTTCTCCGTCCAGCGAATAGACAATTCTTGCTGTTCGCTTCAAATTAGCAGGAAAATCTGATGCAGGTGGCAGCTAGAATTAGTCTGAACTGGACGTGAACCTCAAAGTTTCCAAAGTCACCGATGTTTTTTTTTGGTCGCAGACCACATAGACTGCGGAAGGGGTTAGACAGAGGGAAGATTTTTACTGATGCATGTCAGATTTGATGGTGGGCAAGCTGTTTCTTCTTCATTGTAATCTTTACGATACATTTACATTTGCATGACATTTCAGTTCACAGTTCGGTTCAGTCAAAGTACGTTATCTGATGGGCTGCTCAGTGTGATTCCACGCAGGCTGATTACCTGCTGCAGTCGGCGTGTGAACTTCCTGAGACTCTGACCCAAAGCCACATGCATGTTCACTAGTGCATCGTTTTAGAGCAGATTAATGGGGACATAATGCCTTGCAGACAGCGCGCACAGTGGCATGGGGGAATGCTAAATTAGCTGTTTCAAGTGCGAGTTAGCCGAAGTAATAAATACTGCATGTCCTTTTCCTGTGTCAGTAAACGGAATTGTCTTACACTGACCACAACTGTATTGCTGCAAAAGCTGTTATTTCATAGGTAACATACTGGGGATGTGCTTTCGAACCTGTTGGTAAAGTGAATTCATCTCATTTTCTATAGTTTTTTGTCAGATTTCTGTTTGAGAGCAAGTCAAAATGACTTATTAGCTTGTCAGATTAGTTTGCCTATATGTACACCAAGGATCAGCCCAACGGCACATCTAGCTCTGCTCATCAGAACATCTAACAGGTTTTCATCTGCAGGAGTATCCCTAACTTACGTAGACATTCTCTGGCTGATGTGTGGCTCAGTGACTTAGGGGTTTGTGCCTCGGTCCAGAAGTTTGTGGGCTCCAATCCCATGATGGGCAGACTAATCATATCACTGCTAGACCGTTGAGCAAGGCCCTTAACCCCAAATGCTCCCGGGACCCCTGAGCCAGCTCTCTCATCCCGGACTTTCCTCAGCTGAATGCTGGTTTGGCAAGAAGTGTCAGTTAAATATACATACAGTATACTGTATATACAGAACAAGTCTGACGGATGTGGGTCTCAGTGAATGGCATCACCCATTTCGGACCTTGAGCTTCTGGAACTTCCTGTGCAACTTGGAAATAACTGTTGATGACCTGAAGATGTGTTGCTGATGGCAGAGGTGTTCCTCCTCTCACCTTCCAGATCTAAAGTGGGACAGAAATCCCATGCAGAATCTGACCAGCAGGATTCCATCGACCTAAAATATGGATCCAATGTTTATAATGGGTTCTTCCTCAGTTTAAGTGGAGTGTTCCTTCTGAAAGATTGATTCCTTTTGCCAGTTGAAATAATAATACAAAGAGATCTCCTCTAAAATCATCTTTTCAAATCCTTCACGGTCTGTCACCCCATTTGGAAGGACCGTGTCAATACAGTTCCTGTTATAGAAGGTCTGTGTAGAAGCACCCCTCCCCCATTAATAATACAACGCCCCTATTCTGTTGTTTGAGGGGAAGCAGTGACTGAGTGTTCACCACTGCGTTCACATAGGAGAAATGGCTCCCTATTCAGTATGGTCACATACAGCATCAGGGGCAACTGACACATCAAGGCATCTCTTATTGAAATATATAGAGTTTTCTGGTATAGTCAGAAAACAAAGAGATAGACGAAGGTGGGAAGGATGGATAGATTTGAAAATGTGAATTTTAGTGAATTCCTGCCGAAGGGGGGGCCACCCATGGATGGGAGGAGTCCATGGTGTTACGCATCATCAGTCTTGGCCATGGGGAGCAGGTAAATGAAGCATTACATGACCAATCCTTGGACCTCTGGAGCTGTTATGCCAGAATACCAGTGAGACAATCCTGGCCTGCTTGCCCTGTTTCATTTGGATTAATTAGAGCATAACGCCCAAATCGCCAAACTGGCTGTTGGAGGCCGTCCAGATAACTTCACGGGCTAGGGTTGGGAATGGGGACACAAAAGAAGTGATGTCACCACTTGTTTCAGGCGTAAGTGCATTGTTATTCGTGTTTACACATCGGTTAGGCTTTAATTGCACAAATGCCATCGCAAGTGGTGTTGACTCAGCCCGGTGTGAGTGTCTGGAGGATGCCCTCGGGTGAAGTAAAGGCTGAGCTCCGGCTGGGGAGAACTACTGATGCTCAGTGCTGCTCTTACCTGCACCGGGTACCTTCAAGAACAGAAACACACACAATCTCCACCCAGCTATTTGCATTTGTCCTTATGGAAGCCCTGCATGGGATTTTACTGTTTATGTTAAAGAGGCATTCGCTGCCTGCATCTCGGGCTCCTTGCATATCAGGGGACGTCCTCCGCCTCCGCGGTGCACCTCGTCCAATCACGTCTCATCGTTTGAAATTTTCCCAAAGCCAATTGCTTTGTTTTTGTGTTTTGTTCTTGTGAGGATCCAGGCTGCCGATGACTGCTGTCCTGTCTGGGCACCCGACGAGCTGCAGCATGTTTATTTGTAGAAAAGCACAAAAGTTTCATCGCCAGCAGTTTTCTGGTGCTCGCTGACAAGTACAGGGCTTCCTGGAAGGTCAAAATGGTTGTGGGCGATAGCCAACTTACCCCAGTATAGGATCGTCCTGCCAGGTGCCCCCATGTTCTGGCATTCTGTCGCTGCGCTTAAGGGCCCCCCCCCCCCCCCCGGGGCCTTATCCCCAGCGGTGAAGTTGGGTGGGGAGGCAGGCGACTTTCCACTATCCCGGCCACAGAACAAACTCCCGGATGTGGAAGCTGCCTTTACATGCCGGAATGGAAAAGCCACAGAGTTGCCTTTTTATTTTTGACATGTGGTTGGTTCTTAAATGGAAGTCGTCTTTCAGGAAGGCCCACGAGCTCCTCTCTCTCTCAGCAGAGCAGCAACCTCATCCATAACCTCAACCCCTCACCCCCCCCAGACATGGAATGCGAAGCCACATTTATGTTTTTGAAAAGTGGATCGTCCATTGTGGAATTGTTCTAACTGTTTACGTTCCTTCAAGACAAAAAGGGTGACGTTAATGTCTTGCCACAGTCATGCTACCCGTGTTTGTAATGTCTAAATCAGCCTTACAGTCTGTGCTATTGATTAAACCGTAGTGAAATCTCCTGCCAATCACATATTTCAGCGCAATCAGGCTGATTAATTGTACACTTTGAGTCTAAGACTTCAGTGCAAATCCTTTCGTGTGTCTTAAACCAACAATCAACAACATAATATAACTAAGAAAACAACTGTCCACTTTCCTTTGTCTAAAATGACATTTCCAGTAGAGTGAACCAACTTTATTGGAGTCTGTAACAACAACTTTTCTCAGAAGACTCATTCCCAAACAGGCTGCCTGTCTACAGCTGATGGAACGGGTCGTGGCCGTTTAGGACACCTGTCATTTTTAAGTGCGTTACGAACCTTGTCTCTGGAGTGGGACTTTGAAGGAAGAAGTGGTTGTTTGGCAAAGCAGTAGCATTTGTAAGCATCGCTACATACTAATTAGAGACCAGGACACAGGGGATTGGTGACTCATGCTGCTTGAAATGGCTGAAATTCATGCTGATTGGCCAATTGCAGCTGACCTTTACACACCAACTGGGACTGAACCAACAATTATATATATATATGGATATGTATATGACAATGGTTCCCGGAGTCATCGTGGCCAGAGCCTCAAACAGATGCCACAGGAAAATCTCCCCTGGTTTGGTACCGAAAACCTTGAAGGCACAGTCAATGCTGGTGTTTGCTCTTCACCATAAAGAAGACCTTCGGAAGACAGCCAGTAAAGTGCCCTTAAGAGTATGCACACTTGTGTTGTGGATGAAAGACCTTGTTACCCTGGGAAACCATCGCTAATTGTACACAGTGCAATTCGTCACTAAATTTTTTACCAATATGATTAATTTAGAGAGACAAAGTTAAATCAGATGTTGTTTTTAAATGTAGTTATTAGGTTAGAATTACAAATAATATAACTCAGTCTCAATTACCCATAATGCATTTCTTTATTTATAGAAGTTTCTGCTCACATCTTTTCTCCATTTACTGTGGCTGTTGCTCATATTTACAGTAAGGAACAGTGATATTTCATGCATGATTTTTGTTTCTTTTTCTTCTGTGAATAGTGCGCAGGGAGTGTAGTCGTTCTTGAAGACTTGGAATCAATCTTCAGCAGACTTTTGAACTATAATCTTGAGAAAGGTATTTAATCTGATCTGCTTCACCAAAATGCCCATCCATGAAGTGCTAAACTCATAAAGAGAAATGAAAGGAGGACTGAGAAAAGGAATGAAAAATGCGTTCAGATAAATCTGCGGAGTGACAGGAGTCACTGGAAAGTGAGTCGTGTCGCAGATGTCTATTTGCTTTCCTCTCTTGTCTGAGTGCATTATCAGTGCCCTAAACATCTTGAACATGGCTTCTTTCAGAACTGAGTGCATATTGTTTGTGGTAACAGAAAGACAAACCGTCCCTCTTGTTTAGGAATTTGTACTTTTAGGCCTTTTGTCCTCCCAATGAGTTGACGGCTGTTCTGTGGTTTCTCCGCGGATTCCTAACTCTCACAATCATGTGGGTACCAATGCCTCTTCGCAGACGATGACGGGCTGACACTCAAAGTAAACACGCTGAGTTGGTGGGGGGGTAGAGGGGGCATTGAATTCCAGATGAGGACAGACTTAATTAGGGGGCACACAGTGCTGGTGGGGGGACTCCACTGTCTAGGAAAAGACTCATCAGAGTTCTTCTGCGTAATTATTGTAAACTTCCTCCGTAGACCACTTACTAGCCACGCCGAAACATTGCATTCTTCCTGTGTAAATTGTGTTAAGGTGTAGTGTGGAAACAAGTGAATAAACAGAGAACATAAATATTGCAAAGCTGTATGAGAGAGCAACGGCGATGAAAGGCAGGCAGACCAGAGTTAGAATAACTGTAGTAGAGACGCCAGTAGGCCTGTCCAGACCTGCAAACCTGGTGATTATAGTCAGAAGATAGGCCGCGTAACGTTTTGGCGTACAGACATTTTCTACAATAAAATAAGATATGCAATAATACACTAGGGGTCCTTTATAAGGTACACTTCAAATGTCATTTACAGGATTATTTAAAGGGTCTTCTCATGCAGACTGTAAACATACACATGATGTAGGCCTCACTAATTTTATGAACTCTGCTAAGAGAAAGCAAAGGAAATTAAAAACATAATCTATATGTTTTATTTCAACCACACATACCTTCGAAAGTTATAAATTGCTTTGCGTTAATAAACTAGCGACACTCCTTTCACGCTCAGGGATCGATAAAATAAAAATGACATATACTACAGACTGTAAGTAAAAATGTGGGGGCAAAAAATAAATGACAAAGATCATATTTACGCGGTAATAAGACAAGCCTTTGAACGACATTATTTCGCACTGACATATTACCAAGAAAAATCATGTGGATGTCACATGAAATGATTTAAAAGGCGGTATTCAACGACGGTAATTTATTTTTGTCTCATCGCCGTCTGTGTGTTATTCTCACTGACTGCTGTGTTCTGCAGTATGGGCTTTATAGATTTTTTCTAAATTGTGGTGGTTGGTGTGAAGCAAACGAATGATGGTGTTGGATCTGAAGCTTTCGAGGATTGCACTTTCTGACACCGGCGGGAGATCTTTCTTGTTTCTCCGGCGTTTTACTTAACTCCTTTCTTTAGGCATTTCATCCACTAGATGGCGCCCTTCCGAGATTATGACAGTCTTTTTTTTAGGTGTCAGTTTCGATAAGTATGTAAAATGCACACCTGGTTTACGTGAAACAAAGCCAGAACTTTACCAATGTGTGACAAAATGCTGTATACGTGTTTCTTGTAATTTTCAGCTTTTGCAATATTGTATTGTTATGAAAGTTCGATCCACAATTATTGATCTATTATCGCTGCTGTTAAGTTGTGAAAAATGGGAACTGTCATATACCCAGGCGGTACCTCAAGGGGATAACATCATAAGTTAAAGGACAAATTTAACAAGAAAAAAAAATCACTGCACGTGTTATTGAGACCTTATCCAAAACAAATCTAATTTGGAAAACAATAAATTGTAAGAATCGTAGATCGTACAATTAGCATAAAGAAGAGCTTTAAAATGAATACCCCCAAATTCCTCCCAGTAAAACAATATTAAAATAATAATTATAAGCACTCGGTGGAATGACGGCGCAGAATTCACTCCTACATCATTCCATTGACAGATCGGCGTGCTGTGGTAAAGTTTGACTAGAAACCAGTCGCTCCATGCCTGCTTGTGCAGGTTGAAGCCATTGCCTGGGTTTCCTGTCACATGATGCGAAATAGGATCCCTATCTCCCCACTCCACCCCGCTATCTCGGGCGTCCGTGCGACTCACATCTCCGCTGAGGGTTCAGACGCTCACGGCCGGGCGTTTGCGGACACCGCGGCGGCGCGGCTTGACGTTTCAGTCCGTGCGGCTGCCCCAAAGCGAGTCACCTGCGGTCCGTCCCACCCCCCTACGCCCCCCCATCCTGGTCCTGCCTTATCCCGAAAGGACGGCGCACACTCCGCAGACCAAAGCCAACCATGGATCCTTCGCCGATTGTTGCGCTTTTCGTGGCTGCCTTTCTATCCGCGGCGACATCTGATGCCTTTCAGACGGGTGAGTTATTAGGGCAACTTTTTGGATGATGGTCTCGATTGAGTTTGTCAGTGAATTCCCATGAAGGGATGCCTGGGGCACAAAACTGACCTTAAATCAACTTCAGTGAGTTCGGAACTTTTTGCAAAAAAGAAGGAAAGAACAGCAGCTTTGGCAAAGTACGGTTTCATTACGCCAGATCTCTGCTTTTCCCTTACTTTCTCACAAGCGACGTCCGGCGATTCAGCCGACCCACAAGCAAATGTATTGGATGCGAGATGTTTTGTTCCAACTAGAAGTGTGTGTGTGTGTGTGTGTGTGGGGGGGGGGGGGTCTTGTAACCAAATGCATGCGATACAGTGAATGCCCAAATAATCGTTAATCATATTTTAAAAGAACGAATAGCTGTAGTGATCCCAGATTTTTACACGACTCGTCGTTTATTCGTTTCAGTGTCTCATTGGAAGGAGAACTGAGAGTAGAGGTTCTATCAGATGCGTTATTGAAACAGTGTGGCTGGTGTCAGATGTGGATCGCAGTGCATTTAAGACGAAGCGTCGTTTGTCTAGTAAAAGGCGTAAGACTGCGCATCGCAGTCTCGCCTTATAAACCGGGAGACTCGTTAACTACAGTCAAACAAATTACTGGCATCCCTCTCTTATTTGGCGAAGCCACAGCTGTACGGTTTGCAAATGTTAAAGCATCGAGGAGATACAAAGGGCTGCAGCCTGGATTTCATCGCGTTTATTTGCGATGCGGACACCAAATCTGCCATCGCCAGCTTATGTTTTGCCTAGATTTAAGGCACGCGGATGCCCCGTTTCTCAAAGCGCGCGCATGCACGGGGATTTCGTTTCAAATTTTTCTCGGGGAATAAAGAAATTATTCACTTAAATATTCAATAACTACCGCATAACCGTTGTCTTACTGTAATTTGTGTAGTGTTTCATGTTTAAAAAGCAAATCTTTGTGCTTTGCTTTTTAATTTTTTTGTTTCTTAATTATAGCCTAGAATTCAAATTAGAGGTTTTAACCATCTGGGAACTGTAAGTATCGCCATATGTACCTCTGTATTAACAGTATATTTAAAGCTACGGCACTCTTTTTAACGTTTACAGTATAAGTTGACTGTCCAAACCTGTATAAATTGCTAAATATCTGTATGGAAACATCTCAACTTTAGAACATATGTGCTCTTAGATAGGCTAGTATATTTGATGTTTTGTATTGCAGTTGCTGACCCGATTTTTAGAAAGGACTGCATTCAGCATGATGCGAGTAAAGGATAGGACAAGTCTCATTTCGCATTTAATCTGCCAGCAGCGTTTATGACTGTATTTATTCTATAAACAATAATGCCCTGCATTAAACATGCTTGTCCACTCGTGCGTGTTATGTTTTCTTTCTTTTCGTCGCTTTGGTGTTCTTTGTTATTGTCAATGCAGTGTGTTTTGTAAGTCCTGAATTATTGCGGGTTAATTAATAATTCATGAAAATGTAAACGGACTTTTTAAACATTCGCGGGAAATTCAGTTAGAGAATGGACCCCTTTCTGCCAGATCGTACTGACTGAGGCAGAATGAAAGATAAGAGAAACTAAAGTCTAACTAGATGTGCGAAGCCAGGAATTTAATATTGGCGCTGAAAGATAACTATGAGAGATAGCAAGACAACGAGTTGTGTTATCAAGTCATAGTGACACGGCGGACCGGTTTTTCCTATAATAGTCACAATATGACCTCCATAATTTTCAGATAAAAGCTGCTACACGGCACTTTTAGCCAGAGGCGCTTAGATGAGAAAGTCTCCTGTTGACTCTTTTGCAGAGTTAATCTCTGTCGCGTTGCTTGTTCCTTATTCCACCATTAAGGATGCTTCTCAAGACCTGACTATTGTAGAGTCAAGAACTGCAGCTAATTAACCCGGAGTTGTAAGATAGCTGGAGCCCATGACGTGTCTATTCAGGACTGCATGGTCATCATGGTGCTAAGGATAAGTTCTAGAGGCCTACCAAGCGTGAGAAGGAGTGAGAGGTCCAGCCGTTTCGCCCTGACCTTTGCATCGCTGTTCCCCAGACGCACCACAGTCAGGAATTTAAATGGAAATCATCCTACGTCAATCCGATCATCAGCTTTCGTAGCCACTGGATGCACACGGTTGCCGCTTGAAAGCCCCGATTGTGGTGTCGGCTGATTCGTCCAGAAATGAGTGCGAGGGTTTTGAAGGAGGCATTTCTATTCAACCGACCGTCGCCATTCATCACAATGCGTCTTTTGCTCGTAATTCTCCATGAATGGGACCCCCCCTCTCGTGGGTTCTCATTGCACGTTTCAGTGTTGGGGGGGGGGGGGTATCTATCTATCTATCTATATGCCTGTCTTTCAGTCTGTCTGTCTGTATGTGTGGGGAAAATGTCAAAGGGGACTTTATGCTGACGATGGCATGTCGCGTTTTGGACCGTTTCACGCACGATGAGGGACAAGCTGCGGCGAGGTGCCCGGAGCTGAGAAATAAAGCAGGTTCCGTTTGGAGTCACTCTGGCCGAACCCTAACAGACACACCGTCCGTGGGAGGGCAGGATGTGCTTACGCGCAGATCGCCGTATTTCAAGGAACAAAAGGCAGTACCGTCAGGGGAGGACAAAGCACGGCCAGTCACGAAATGTGCCGTAAGTACTTTATAAACAGATATGCCCTGCCAGAAAAACCCATAGGACAGGATGTTGGAATGAGACTGTTTACTTAATTTGCGCGGTGAACTGGGAGATCACGGCGCTCAGACTGATCCCTTTCTACTTTTATGAAAACGGTGCGATTTGTACCAGGATGCGTTAGCGAAAAATCTTAAAGCGAAAGTTTTCTTAGCAGTGTGGGTTACAAAGAAATTCATGCAGGCTTATCTTTAGATTTTCTGTATTTGTTTTTACAAATGCTTGTTTGCACCTCCATTTATATGTCTCAAATAGTTTGTACGGACGAACAGGGTAACCACAGCTGTATTACAGACTCTGAAGCCTGTTTTGATCGGCTGCTGTGAGACTAACGGGACATGAAAGAATTTGTCACAGTTTGTCAGGCTTTTCACCCATGATTTCCATTCCCGGTAGTGTATAAGTGTCAATGTCGATAATTAAGTTCTTTGACCACATGCAGCGTTATCAATTAATGGGTAAGTATTTTTAAAATGGGTATTTCGA
>JABFEB020000040.1:29330243-29341538 GCA_019775895.2 Stomatorhinus ivindoensis
CCCAATGCCCCCAAATTTTCCAGCCCCCCCCCCCCCCCACTCTTAATGGGGTAGAGTAGATTGGGGCCTGTAACAGACGGTTATTTAATTTCTGCACTGATTTATCGTGACGCTGACTTAGGTGCTTTTGCGTTTTTTTCCTCGGGGCGGTGCTTCATTGCCCCCTCCAGGGCGTCCAAGTTTAATGGCCTGTAAACAATGAGCCTGATATATCACTCGCGTGTCTCGGGGGGGAAAATCGCGGCGATGTCTCCCCAGGACAAAGCCCGGGATTGTGCACTGGGTCATCCTGGACTGGCACCTCCCAGTTGGATCTCTACTGGGTTTCTCTCACGGTCCGTTCATAATCTGTTTCCTGTGCGCCTTTGATAACCAACAATTGAAGTGTAGACGAGCTGCAGAATGCTTTATCCTATTGAACAGACAGGTTTTTACAGGCTAATTGTTAGGGACCCGAACAGAAGGCCCTTTGCCTCTGCTCACAAAGGGACCAGATCTCCGCAGCCGGAAAAGCAAAGTCCGCTATAAGTGGCTTCCATCCACACCTCGCTGGCCTTCTGACGCGCTTCCGTTTGCACTGCGAATAAAACACTGCAGACAAAACATATGATGGAATGCCTTGGAAAACTGCTTCTCTGAAAAGTGGAAGGCCAGGTTTTAGAGGCGAGTCGGAGGATGTATACCACGGCTGCCTCAGGAGCCTCAGTAATGTACCTCCTCAAGTCTGTACTCTGCTCCTTCAGTTTATTCAATTGTCGGAATTAAATCTGACAGTCGTTTCATTCCTAAGAACCAATACCAATACCTTCCAATATCTTCTGTGTACAGTAGCACATTTTGGTGCCAAGTTTTATTTTTATTATTATTTTTTTTAAGTTTATGACCTTTTCTGACTTCTGCAATAAAGCTTTTGTGAGCTTGTGAGGAATAATCATCAAAAAACAAATAAATAAATAATGAAAACTCTTTGCCATGAAAATTCCACAAATGAACTCCAGTCTAGGTATATATTGTCTATAGTGCATGATTGATTGGTGGGACTATGAAAATTGATTGCTTTTTCAGAGAAATGACTATGCATACATTCCCATTCAATAAATCAATCCAGATTTATAGACCCCTTTGTTGTGATGGGTTTGACAGTGATTAGCAGTAAATTTTCCAGAAGGAGTTGCAGCATAGGGAAGGAAAAACTCATATGTACTCCTGACTTCTTTATAGGAGATGATGGAGTAGTAACAAATACAGAGATACAGTACCCGTCAAAACTTTGGACACGCCAAACCGCCTAGAAAGGAGAGTGATAGTGTCATGTCACTTGACCTGGCCACCTGACCTAAACACAGTAGAGATGGTTTGGGGGGGAGTCTGATCAGACAGTGAAGGAGAAGCAGCCAATGAGAGCTCAGTATATATGTGGGAGCTCCTTCAGCACAGCTGGCTTAGAGGGGACAGTAGGGGCAGCCAATCCCTGGAGGAATAGGGGTCACGGGCCTTGCTCAATGACTGTGGCTCATTTGTCATAATTGCCACGGTGGCCAGATCAGAGGGTTCCTAAATTCATTTATAATTGAAACTGTTGGATTATGCAAAAAAGTCAGAAACATTTTGTTTCATAAAATTTAGCCTGGAGCTAGTTTGGATTATCTTTATTTTACTGAAGCTAACACCGGTGTTGTTTATATTATATATATTCAGTGTTTTTGCACTGTGATGCTCTGCTTGCTATTATCTGATGATGGGGTTTGAATGGTTTTGATTTAAATATGTTTATTTTAAGCTTCACCCAGCAGCGTTAGCGGAAATTAGCATTAGCTACTTTTAATAATTGCTTTATGTTACTAATCATTGCTTCTCCAGTAGTTTCATATCTGTGAATGTCACGGTAGCTAATTTATGTAGATCCTCTCTAAGTTGAGGTCATTGGATTTGTTGGTTCACCTTGGATCGCTGTTCTTAGTAGTATTGAAATTTGCATTTTGTTTGTTTTAAAAATGGAGCCTGAAGAGTAAGAAGCTGAGAATTAATCAGTCAAGCTTGTGGCGCTTCTGTTTGTGGCCCCTAATAACCAGTGTAGTTATCAAGAGCCTGACAAGTCAGCATATGGATACAAGGGGAACAAGGGTGAGATGAAGGTAGTGTTTTGCTTTTGAAATGTGATCACGATAATTAAATGTGAGCACCGGTGTTCGCTACGCACCCTCAAAGGCCCAGCAGAATATCGAGGGCATGCTTGTAAGGAAGGGGAATTACTTCTCCATAAACTCCTCCCTTTAACATTGGAGTGGGGGGGTGGGGTGATTATTGTCGGCTGTTTTGAAGCACCAATCCAGCTGTAGAAGAAGTGGTACCTGATAGAGAGGGAGGGGGTGTTTGTGGCTCCCCGGGATTATGGAGAACCTGCTGGTCACTTTTACATGCTTTTTCCAAGGAAAGCATTTGCTCAGAACGCATCCAGAACCCCTGGAGCAGCTGGCGTTAAGGGCCTTGCTCAAGGCCGCGAAGACGTCACGATTACGCTGCCAGCCATGGGATTCAAACCTATAACCTTTGTAACCAGACACAATCCCTATGCCAGCAAGCTACACAGTGTGTCATGTGCAAGGAAACAGACCAGTTTGTCTTATACCCTTTAACAGGAGTTGGATACACAGCCAAGAGCTACATCGTGGGGTTTCCATATGCTTCTAAGGCAAGCTTCTCAGTGACAAGGCTTTATAGTGTCGACGGCATTTGGGCTACACCAGCCCCATCTGGTTAAACCGCCGAGGAAACTGTGATCCAGACGTGGTCTGACTGGCTGACACCCCCGCTGCACCAGCCACCGGGCCTGGTCCTATCTATACTGGTTTCCCTCTGACCCCAGAGACCCTTAACTTTAGGCCTGGGGGCAAAATCCTACTGTAGTTTGCAGGCAGGCAGGCAGGCAGGCAGGTAGGAAGGAAGGAAGGAAGGAAGAAAGAAAGAAAGAAAGAAAGAAAGAAAGAAAGAAAGAAAGAATGCCGTAAAGGAGCCCCAATGAGAGAGAAAACGGAACATCAACAGGATCCTTATCTCGTGGAGGCGGTTTAGTATAACAGAGGCGTATGATGCCTCGAGTCGTGTCGTTATGAAAACAACAGAGGGCACATTTCTCAGGGTCGTACAATGTTCGAGTAGCGTGACCTGCCATCGCTGTGGGGGGACACTGTCTCCCATTACACAGGGGTAGCCCCAGTTAGTTATCACAATGTATCTCAGTCCCAACCGGTTGTTCTATCTAAGGGATTACCCAATATAGCCATGGTGTTTAATCACTAACGAGCCATTTTGCAAGCCATAGGCACTTTGCTTAAACATGTCATTCATTCTGTGAAATGTACTCAAATGCAGTCCAGTAGAATCCTTAAAAGACAAGGTCGGAGCTTCTTGCTCCTCTGACTGTTTGGGGAGTTAGACCTCCATTGCTTTGGGCAGGACAGAAGAGTTTGAAAGACCTTCAGTAACGGTAGTGTTCCCCCACCAGGGTGGGGCTCAGACTTGCCCTGTGGTAATTCCCCCAAGGGGGAAGGCGATTTGAGAGGATCTACAACTTGGACACGATTACCTCCACGGCGGCCATGTCTGACACCTGGTCGTACAGGAAACTCTGAGCCTCTGGAGTCATTGGATTCCCTTGGCAAGGGCGCATGAAGAATGAAACAGCGATTTTTAATGAAAACAAAAGCTGCCTAGGGGATGTGCTCGCACTGCCCACACTGGGCGTGTTCACTTTTAAACAGCGGTAAAATTCTTAAATAAAAGACATGCATCAAGCTTAATGCTGCAGCTGTGAGCCTCAAAATCCTGATTGAAAGGCTGCTGTGTTTTCAGGATTTATCAGTTAGTAAGGCTTGATGGCTGGGAACTACATCCTGACCATCATTCAATATCTGTCTGTCTGTCAACTTTAAATAGCAATTTTTCATAAGTAATTAATTATCATTATTTGACATCAAAGGCAGTGAAGTGCCATTCTATAAGTAACCTAATTGTGAATTTCTCATAATTAAATTTATGGGAACAAATTTGCCTTTTGCTTCACATATTGCTGTAGCTTATAGCATGTAGATCGTAAACCAGCCAGTCAGATTTACATGTCTGTTACAGAAGCCCTACAAACAGTGCGCCCCCTGACCCCCCCTAGAGAGAAGAACAGCTATATTTTGGCCATTTTGACAGAGTAGTGAAGATTTGGGCCCCGGTAAGACAGTGTAGGTGCTCCCAGACCACGGGAGCTGAAATATGATTCTTTCTTAATGCACTTCAGCTTAATGCACATAAGCCAAGACGAGTATATTTAGGGTTTGGTGGGAGGTGCTGACAGGTGGGCAGTCAGCTGGGCTGGAGTCTCGGGAACACACCAGAGTTCCCAGTAGCCGCGGTTCCAGGCGTCCTTGACCAGT
Organism: Stomatorhinus ivindoensis; assembly: GCA_019775895.2. Lineage (NCBI taxonomy): Eukaryota > Metazoa > Chordata > Actinopteri > Osteoglossiformes > Mormyridae > Stomatorhinus > Stomatorhinus ivindoensis. The sequence continues at coordinate 29,334,668 of JABFEB020000040.1, forward strand.
CCATATGGATGAGACTGTTTTTGTTTTTTTTTCCCTAGATTCTGTCACTTGCTTGTCTTGCTAACCATTTAATTAGGCCTTTGAAGCAGATTTCCCCTCCCCCCACCTTTTAATTAGGACGTTAGACAGAGTTGGAGAGCCTGCAGCACAGGCATTGATCCCTGCAGACGTGATCGTGTTGTAACATAGCACAGGCAGGCTGCAGACTCCTTTGAAATCTTACCCTGTGAAGGAAGGGGACCCCTTCAGATCATTTGGCCAACCAAAGCTAAACAGAAAGTGCATTATCGTGCGTTAAAGAGCAGTATAATATGGTGATGTCATTATTTTTCTGGAAAACCACAGGTGTTCGCGTCATTGTGTGTTTCTTGCATTGGTGCCCAAGCTCTAACAGATCAGGTGCTCTTCCGGAAGGCTCCATACCTGAAAAATGCTTGGTCAGTAACAGGGGACATCACCAGGGACTCTTCAGAGGGAGAGTTGTTGTCCAGAGACACAGTGAAACCAAGACTGTGTAACTCAATACATTATAAACACTCTCACTTAAACACCAGAGTTACCATGACGAAGGCGAAGCCTAGTTGTCCCAAAGATCCAACTGCTTAAGGAAACAAAGCCGATCCTTTCTTGCGGTACTTTAAATAAAGATTCATTCTTCTTGTAATTATTATTGTTGTTTTTCTGCTTTGTGCATGCAGATCTTCAGGGCATGTTTACAGTACGTGTTGTTTTCAGTACACAAGCTTTTTCTGTGTCGGCTAACAGAGGAAGACGCAGGTGTGAAGCAGAGCCAAGGCGACACGGGGCATCACACCTGCGCCTCGAGCCGGCTAGCGGTCGACCGTGAGACGGTGAGCCTCTCGGTGGCTCCTGCGAGAGCCGTTTCCCGCCACAGTTCTCTGACTTCGCCTGAGCAGGCCCACTGTTTTCAACAGTCGGCTATTTGCTGCAGGGGACAGGGATTGTTTTGAAGGATCTGGAAGACATGAAGACGGGGTTTTTTTTATTAAGTTTGACAAGTCATCATCCAACTCCCCCACCTGGGTGTGGCACGGGCAGGAGGCCAGTTTGGTGTAGATGTGACTTGAAAGGAAAGTGGCGGTATCACTCAGTAGAAGCCTGACCGGATGTCATGGCGGTTTATGCCTGTAATGATCTATCCTTAATAACAGAGAGTGCTGGCCTGCCGCGGGCATGCTCCGCCGCCAGGGGACCGTGCCAAGATCGCTCCGTTTACTGCGCCACTATTTGATAGCAGCCTTCTCTCTCCCTCCCTCCCTCTGTTATTTTGCTCCTTCTCTCTCTGTTCTTTCATTTGTGCCCTTATTCATTTTTTCTTTCATTTTCAGAGGCCTTCGTGTCATAACACTCTTTCATTTAATCGTGTGCCACGGATGTATCAAAACGGGGGGTTGGGGGGGGTGTGCTGAACATGGTATTTCCCTTGGCTCTGTAGCTTACACACACAGCATGGTATTCCAGGGACTGATTTAACTGCCCCCCCCCCCCCAAGAATTTTCAGAATATTTTTACCTTTATGCCAAATAAATAACGTCACCCACACCCCGGGTGAGCACCTTCTCCAACTCCCCACGTGGTACTTTTTTGTTTGATATGGTGGTGCTTCAGACTTACACCATCAGGAGAGGATGCCGCTCGTCCATCTGGACTGGAGTCACATGATGTGAAAGTGCTATCGTTCAACAAAGCGTTTCAGACCCATATTTTGTGAGGCCGTGCCCTACAGCAGCCCCAGCCTTAGACAAACGGAGCTTCAGTGGCTCACTGTATTTACTCAGGGAGGCCCAGAGTATCCAGGGAAGTTCAGAAAGGGGGAAGCAGAACCCAACCTGCCTGCGACGTAGCTATGAGTGTTAGCAACCCGCTAACCCTGTTAGCATGCCGCACGTTGCTTTTCACATTTTACGGTGAAATTCCTGTGGCTTGCCGTCGTTGTTTTTTAATGACGCAAAAATTGGTGTCTGCTTTCGACATTCCCATGTGCGCTGCGGGACGCTTTCCACAGGTAGGGCGCTAATGAGCCAGGTTTCGGTATCACGTTCCACCTGTCATCCCTGTGAAAGTCACGCCGGCAACCACGGTGGGTGTCACTCCTTCCATTAACCACAGCAATGCTGAAGAAACAGCCCGAGGGCACATTGTGTCCACAGAACAGAAGGTACATTTGAAGCAGGCTCTATTCTATTTTTTATATTCAAATTCGTTTAGTAGTGAGAGTAAGAATTAAATTACCATAATGCGATTCTGCCCAGGAGAGGTTGGGGATGTGGCTGAAGCCTCATCGGGGGGGTTTGCTAACGCTTCTCGATTGACCAGAGTTTTGGAACAAAACATGTCTTTATGTTTCCCGCCTACGGAAAACATACCAAATGTACTGAATAGTGAATTTTTTGCACCTATAAACCTGATAGATATAATAAAGAAAATAGACCCATAAATAAAATGAAAAAGTTGAAAGTAGGGCTTTTTAGGTCTGCGTGCTAAACCTCAGCAGCCCTGAGGAGATTTGAACCCAGAATCTCTGGATCACCAGGTCAGTGGGCCAGTTAGCTGTTTGTATGGCGAGTCTCAGATTTTTCTTACAGATTTAATCACTATATACTGCTTCTGGTTGGGGGATGGTTACACTTGTGTGGGTGGGCCCAGCACAGCCTTTTTGGGAATGGCTATCTTCTGACACCCATTTAGGATCCCTGAGGCAATTTGCCGGTCATTCACACCTGCCTGCCCCTGCCAGCAAGGGTGCAATCATAATTGGGGAGCCGCTTTATAGACACGCAGTGGGACACTTTGCAGGGAGGGACAGGGACATGGGTCCCAGGAAATGCGAAATCGGCCCGACGGCGTACATTTTCCAAATTCCAGCGGCCCTCTGTGAGCCACCAGGTCCCCCACTCCCCAAGACCTCTCCTTTTGTCTGGTGACAGTTGACAAAAATTGCAGCTCAGTCCGGAACATTCCATCAACACGCAGATCCCGCTTTCCGGTTTCTGTGGACAAGTCCCAATCTGACACTTCATGTCAGCGTTGAAAGTGGGCTGACGGGGAGCTTTTTAGTTGTGACTCATGCTGCAAAAAGACTTTTTAAAAACGCCAAAAGCATCAGGGGACAGAATGTGACTCGAGAAGATTCCTCCCCGTCGTGAACGGCCTTCCTCTGCATGGTCCTGCCTTTACTCCCGTCTCCCCTCTGGTTCCAACAGTGCCTGGAAGCCTTGGCTGCTTTAAAGACAGCGGGGAGCCCCCAACACTGATGGGGACCAGCGAGACATCCAACAAGCTCACCATCCAGAACTGCATCAGCTTCTGCCGGAAGCAGAAGTACAAGGTGAGTAGAATGACTCAGGGTAACCATGAATCACGGCAAACTTTAGGCCCGATGGCAGTTTCCCTGAATAATGCAGCAGGAAATCAAACAAGTCCAATTCTCAGCAAAACAATCATTCAGCAAATCAGATCTATATCTGTTTATGAAAGCTTTCCCTGTGGCCCATGTAATGCGTACAATCGTAGGTAATATGCAAAACAACCGAAACCAATATGCACGATGTGCTAGTTTCTTCTGAATCAAATTGATTTTCTGTAAGCGTGCTGAGATGACGCATTGTTGGAAGTGAAGATTTATTTTCTGCTTTTGACATTTTGTACAGCCTAAAGTCTTTGCATTGGGAGATAAGTTTTGGAGAACAGCATTGGCTATCAGAGGGCGACATCAAATGGGCTTAGGGCACCTGCTGCTTTTTTCAGAGGAAGCCTCAGCTGCAGCTTTCACACAATTATTCTCATCGCTGGTTTTTAGCTCATATCTCCAGTGTACATACACGCCATTAACTGCGTTTGATGATGAAGAGTCGAGTCTGTGCCCTGCTTGGGCTTGGGTGCCATAAAAATGCCCAAACGGCCACACACACACACACACACACACACAGACCATCCATTCATTTCTACAGGAAAAACCCTAATCCCAAAAATGACAACCTTAACCCCTACCCAGCCCTAACCTTCACCATGAGCATCCAAACAAAATACAAGACTTCTGCCATTTTTATTTTTTAATTGCGTACACAGATTTTTATACATTGTGAGGACATTTGGTTGGCACAATGTAATGTATAAATAACTCCCTTACACACACATGCAAGCACACACTCCAATGCATGATGGCATTATACCTGATTTCAGAGAAAAATATCTTAGAATACTGAAATGGACATATAGACATATGAAGCAAATTAAAGCTAGCAGCAAGCTAAGTGTAGTGCAATGCATTTTTTCATAGCATAGGTTGACCTATTGATCTGCAAGTAATTTTCCAATTACATGGAGACCTGGCTGCATTTAAAGATACCCTCGGGCATCCAGCTCTATGCGCTGTGGCCAAACATGTCCAACTATATTAGGAACTTACAAAATACCAATTTCTCTAAGCAAAATGTATGTCTGATATTTGAAATGTAGAGATACAGCGTAGAAATGCAGTTACAGATGATCAGGAGTATGGAGGTATATCCCTATACCTTCTTCTACCCATAATTTTTCATTAATGTGCATTATAAGGAAATCTCAAATAGTCAGACATTGAGAAACATTTGAAAAACCTGTTTTGGAGACCACGATAATCCCAGTATAGAGAGCCTGTATGTTAGTAAGGGTCACTCGCTCGAAGCTTCACTCACTGGAATGGGCACTGACTTGTAAGAAATGACCCAGTGATGTGTTTGATGCACAGGGAGACTGTCCACGTGGAGACTGATTGTCACCAAAAATTAGCTTGCAGGGATGGAGTCGGGGTACGCCTGCTTCTGCGGCAATGACCTAGACTACCGTCTGCACGAGGAGGCGGCTAGCTCGGAGTGCAACCACGTGTGCTTCGGCGATCACACCCAGCCCTGCGGGGGCGATGGTCGTGTCATCGTCTTTGACAGTGAGTACGGGGCGCACAGGAAGAATGGGGTTTCCGAACCCACCGGGGGTGGGGGTGCTGTCAGTTCACCCAATGGGAAGGGGGTCAAACCAGGCACTATGGGTTTGGGGGTCGGTCCTAACTCTCCCCAACGCCGTGCTAATTCAACGCTTCATTTCACGTGTCGCTAATTAAGCCCTCTCTGGGATCTTAAAGTCAGAGAGCTGAATTAACAACTAGTAATGAACTAATTTAATACTCTTATTGAATTCATAAGCCTTTTCCAAAGCTGTTTGAACTATTCATCATCATTAATATGGTCTTGCTTGTATGTTTTTCCTTATGTCACCACGTGAATCAAAACGATTTCTTTGTCCTTTTCCTACATGCCAAATAAAAGGATTCTGATGCTGCCTTCATGTGCTCCTTGGAAAGTCCTACTTCCCAATTGTAAAGTCAGATTTACAAGTATGCCGTATTCAAATGCTTCGCTGTCAGGGAAAAATGAAAACATGGCAGGTGCAAAATTTTAGCTAATGTGAGCTAATGTGATAGTTGATAACTATGGAGAGAATAGCAAATAGCATTGTTCTATAATAAGTGATGTATACACAGACTGTAGATGTACACAATCAACAGTTAACAATAGTTGTATTGCTAAAAAATTAACAATTACGAACCATCTGCCATGTTGAAAAGTTGAAGGTCATCCCAACTCAAGAACTCAGGTGTTAAAGTCATTTCTGAATTTCCCACTCGAAAGTATGAGTTCATGTGCAAATTCCTAGCTGGCGACTCGTATTTGCTGTAATATATTTACTGTATTTGCTGTAATTCCGATGCATGAAGGCAGCATGACCCACATTCTGGAATGTCTGATGGTAGCACTTGCTCTCCTTGCCTTTACTGAGTATTTTTCCTCCACAGCACGTGTGGGGGCCTGTGGGGGTAACTACACCTCCCCCTCCGCCGTGGTGTATTCCCCAGACTTCCCGGACAACTACAGCACAGGCCGGGCCTGCTACTGGACCATACAGGTGCCGGGCGCCTCGGCCATCCTGTTCAACTTCACCTTCTTCGAAATCATTGACCAAACTGACATGGTGGAGCTGCTGGACGGGCACACGAATCACGTGGTGGCCCGTTTTGATGGACGAAACCCACCACGCTCCGCAATCAACATCACCGCTGACTTTGTCATCCTCTACTTTTACTCGGACAGAACCAATCAAGCCCAAGGTTTTGCTGTCCTGTACCAAGGTAATGTGCTCAGTTTTTTAGTCTAGAACAGACTAGAATAGTGCCTGGAACGGTCTTTCCCAACCCTGTCCTTGGGGACCACAGACAGTCCACAATTTTTTCGTTCCAGGATCTGGGAGAGAGAAAAAAAACGTGGACTTTCTGTGGGTTCCCAAGGAAGATGTTGGAAACACTGATCTAGAAACAAAATTTACAATTTATCTGGGTCTATCCTTCCCAAAATACCCGATTTTACTGAAGCATGTTAAGTTGAATACCTTTGTGCAGTGGTACAGTCAGTAAGTTCTCTCCAGCAAACTTCACAGCGACCTTTGGGTTGAAGTCCTAACCTTCTTCAGCAAACACATTTCCTAGCATGTTTAATCTATGTATGTCTCCCAGTCACTCTTAACCTGCTTCACGGGTCTCGTAACGTGTGTATTTTTCCAATGCTGGCATTTCCCCATTACTCAGGATCAAATCCTATCAAGGGCTTCCCATAGGAGACTTCTACGTCCCCTTATAAGCCTGTTACTGCAGCCTCTAGGCACTGACAGTGTGACAGTCTCATCAAAACTGTACTTCAAGCCTCATTGCACATCTACATGTTTACAATCCATTTATCATTTAACAATACATCTCCATACACATAACCAATGCAAATATATGTCTTCAGTTTATGAAGCAGGGAGATAAAGAATCAGTTTA
>JABFEB020000040.1:29341897-29352641 GCA_019775895.2 Stomatorhinus ivindoensis
GTTTAGTGGACAATTGCACATTTATCAGCCTCAATAAACCTGTGATACTATTGGTTGTAGTAAAATACATATATTATGTATTTGAGGTGCTTTTGTTGCACTGGCTTGGAGGTCTCTGAGGAGACCCTGAAGGACCTGTTCTCTGGGTGTCTACAGGCCGTGCAGTTCAGCTCTGCAGGATGATGATGACTAGAAAGCGGGTGTCACGCCTGGGTTGCCTTTTTAGCTCTGGGTCATATTTCCCGAAGGTCTCGCAAAAACCTGCCCTGAATTTTTTTTACATTATTGGGTAGCAAAAAATCAGAAAGAGTCAGGAGGTAGGCAGGCATCTTACCGCTGCCACTCAGGTCCATGTGCTGCAGTTAATACCAGCAATAGCTGCCTAGTCTGTCTCCCCGTTTGGTCATCGTCTGTCTTCCCTCCCTCATCGCCACATTCATGGCTCCCAAAAGGTCATTGGAAAAACCTCCATCCACCCTGGCCCCCGGTTATCCATGGTCCACACTTAACTTCCTGTTCTATGTTTTCGTGGGAGGGACAAGGCTTCCAGATGACATTTGGCTGATTTGCTTGTTGACCTGCTGTTAGAATATTATATTTAAGTTAAAATGTCTGGAAAATTAGTTGGCTGTGACCATGCATTGGAGAGCCAGTAATGGAAAATGGATAGTAATGGAAAATGGATGGATGGATAGAACGATGGATGGATGGATGGATGGATGGATGGATGGATGGATGGATGGATGAATGGCTAAAAATGCTATCAGTTTTATGCCCGCTTGAATTTTTTATAAGTATTATTTTCATTCAATTTGCAAACTATTAATTCTGCCCCACTGCTCCCTGTTCGACACGCTAATTTTCTGCAATATTAAATCTTATTGAGGCATTTTCACCAACATATGTTCTTGTTGTATGATTCAGTCATAATTCATTCCCATTTCAGTTCACATAGTCCCCAGTTACCGCTGAACTTATTAAACTGAATCCTGTTATGTGTGTGTGTGTGTGTTTTCAGCACTGAAGGACCCAGAGCCCAGGCCTAAGGAGGAAGACCATGCCGTGGAGGGAGAGGCCAGCCTGCCGGCTAACACAGCTGAGCCCTCGCTGGAGAGTGTCACAGGGAAGACCAACGACAGCACTGCTGGCCAGTCTTCCCAGATTCTCTATGTGATAACATCTAGCCCAACCATGCCTGACCACAACATGCCAGGTGAGGGCGCCAGACGCAGGGCTGGGCTCGCACACCTGTGCCCTTCGGCTATATTTGTCCCTCATTTATCAAAAGCTTATTGTTCCTACTTCAGTTTTCATGTCTATTTCTCTCTTTCATTTCCTTTCTCTCTTTATTCTTTTCATTGGTTCACTGCATACCTGTTGACTATGGTGACTAACCTGATCTCATTTCCACTCCCATCTTCACGCAGTGTGGACCATCTACGCTCTGGCTGCCCTTCTGACTCTGACGGTCATAGCCATGATCGCAAAATTACTCCTTCACATCACTGTCAAGTAAGTGCAGTGTTCCCTCCCCGGTGTGGCTGGGGAACAGCTGGCTGTATCTCCCTGAAGCTCACGTTACCAGAAGAAAATAGAAAAAAAACATCTAATCGAGGGACAGTTGAACAGCATTTGACAGTAACCTCACAATGGATTAAACTAAAGCAGAATCGAGGCAGGGTGTATTTTATGACCAATGGGGAAATGAGCCTTTTGGGATCTGATGTTGGGTCAACCATCATCATTCTTAACCAATAGGGAACGTGACTAACAAGAAGTGACCTTCTCCCATCACTGTGGAGAAGCAAGATTCTGAGTTGAGATGGTACGACCTAAAGGTCTTGATCTACTTGTCCTTTTTCCTTCCCTGTTAAGATCTCCAACCATACCTTCCATCAGCAGCTCTGAGGCCTGCAGCCAGAATGAGCCCTGGATCATCTTCTACCGGCCATCCACCATATCTTTCTTCAAGAAGAAGTTGAAGAATCACCACGGTGACCTCAGTCCCCTGGTGGGGAACTAGGGAGGGTGCAAACCGACCTGCAGTCTACCCCCAACCTGGGCGTCTGCGGGTCTCTGGACCGAGTCTTTTGGGAGCTGCTGTGGAGAACATATAAAAAAATAATAAATTAACCACACAAGGTGACTAAAGACAGGAACCGACGAGCTGGCAGGGGCTGAGGTGACCAGACTTGGCCGAGCGAAGAGGTCAGAGAAGACAACACATGACCACTAGGACTGCTGGACCTTGGCGCCATCGCGCTGGACCCCAGCCAGTAATCAGTTGCTAGCTAAGCACAGGTAGTCTTGGCAAGGACATGGTTTCCCCCCGTCAGACAAATCCCACCCTCATCCAGAAATGCTGACCTTTCAGGGCCTCATCCATACCCTGGAGGCGGTTCTGGTTGTGGTTTGTTTGAAAGGCTCTTATTCAAATGCCCTGGTTGGACAGCTGGGAATTGACAGGAGGAAAAAAAAAGCAATATCATACATGGTGGAACCACTTTAATAGGAAAGTCCCTAAGGGGGGACCGCCATGATGGGAAGGTCACAAAGGGGAACCGCCAGGATGGGAAGGTCACAAAGGGGAACCAACATGATGGGAAGGTCACAAAAGGGGACCGTCATGATGGGAAGGTCACAAAGGGGAACCGCCATGATGGGAAGGTCACAAAGGGGAACCGCCATGATGGGAATGTCAGTCTTCTCCGTGTAGGTTACGTCTCATTACATGTCCTGCGTGCTCTTTTCCCTGGGTGATATTTCTGTTTGGTTTGGGGTTCCTGTGGAAGGAGGAAAAGGGCCAATACAAACATTCATCCAAACTGGGGGAAAAAACCAAAAAAAGAGACATTTGCGGGTAAAAGTATGAGTCCATTGGGGCAGTTACCTCATTTAGGTGATTCTGAAATCTGTTCAGACTTCCTTGGGACAGTTTGTTTCCTCTGGGTTTCAAGTGCCTTACAAACTGAGCTACCAGTCTGGATATTTCTTTATTGGGAGTTATTGTCATTGATGCCCTTAATTTATTTAAATTTTATCTGTGTAACAGTGCGAATGCTTTGCAAAAGCATGTAAATATCAGACGAGACCAACATTATTGACACTCAAAGCACCATTTATCCTTGCTCTTATGCCAGACAGACTTAGGTATGTAATATACTGAAACAATGCTTTTTTTTATAAAAGATGCAGTCCTGGTACATGTGACAGTATGCAGATTAGCTTCCTGGACTCATAAATTGGGCAGTGGTGCTCGCCTGATATTTGGGTACCTGATCCGATCGCTTAACGGCTGGGAGGTTCTCTAAGGAGATAGCCGTTGTACCCTTAGGAAAGATTACTTCAGCAAATGTTTGGCCATATAAATAAATAAGCACATCTACCAAGCAAACATGGTTATTTATTTAATGGTAATGCAATAAGACTGTTGTGCACCAGACTCTGGTGCTTGAAAATACATGCATTCCAAAATGACTTACCATTCTGAGATCTACTGCTGACATCTTTAACAGACTAAAGGAGCTTACTGTTCAGAAATAACTAGCCGTACCTCTAAATGTTGCAGCCCATTATGTCTAACGACAACCTGATTTTCCTGATTTCACTGAACACCAGACACACACCTCCCTGAATTGTTCCCGAATTTCAGGGACGAGCTCAGAAGCCTTCACGCTGAAAGCGTTAAAGTTAAAAACCGTGCAGATAAGAGACGTTTGTTAAACAGTGCAGATGGCGATTGTTTTTTTTTTTTTAATATATGCTTGTAAGTATGGGTATTTAAAACACTGTTTTTCATGGTCCGTGGCGTCATGCATCCACAATACATTCATGCATACATAATCAGAAGTCAGAAATGTCTGAAGCTCTAATTTATTGCTCAGTGTGGGAGGTAACCGCTTCAGGATGCAGTAGAACAAACAGGTCTCACTTATCAGGTGAAAACATTTGTACTGAGTGTCTTCGCCTGTAATAAAGGCTTTAGACCAAAATATAGACGCACTTAATTTGACCTCACAAAATCTGATTGCTGTACGACTTGCGTACTGATAGGATCGGAAAATCCTGTATGGGTTGGAGATAATACTGCGGGAAATTTGTTTTTGTTCAGAGTCTGCCTGAGCTCTTAGCTTTCATAGCAATATACAAAATATTCCTGGTTCGTTACTTTTAATCCAGATGATTCCTTTCTATCTACGAGTCTGTGTGATTGAGATACTGTTTTATTATCAGAGTTGTAATTACGTCAATTATTTCAAGACTGAAAATGTTGTGATTCTAGACATAAATAGAATGACTGTTTTGGATTTTCAAGCAAGACAGATGGAACGCCGCTCATTCGTAATAAATATTCATTTTTTTAAAATGAGATTTTAAAAAGTTTCAAATTCAGGAAAAAGATCAAGGTATAGATTAAGGGGAAAATACATAGTAAAATATTGTTTTCGTAAAATTGTATATAAAATAGAATTTTTTAATTTATGCAGTAAATTATTATTTTGGATGTGAATGGGATATAATCTATCTTTTATATAAGTGAAGTACATTTGTAGTTTTATTTAAAGTGCTCTAAATGTAAAATAAACACGCATGTTTCTTAAGTCTATTTTCTGCTGTTTCCTTTCCTTGGGCTTTCGTCTGAAGAACAGGCAGGTGAAGAGTGCTGACGCCGGAAAGAAAATTGTTTTATGTATTATAGCATCATAAATGTATTTTTACATTACAGGCACGTGCACACAAGACCAACGATAATAAACTAATGCTACACAAGTTATAATGATCATTTTAAAAGCTCATCCGCGTCGTTCTCATTTTTTAGTTTCATCTATCTTTTGACTGATTTATTTACATGAAAATTACTTCAGTTGTGTAAAGCCTTATTCCTAAGATTTTGTTAAAGTAGATCCTGGTATTTCCTCAAGAGCGTCACAAAAACAACTAAAACGTGCTTTCTATAAAATAATAAGTGCTTCTTCAGCTGTAACATGCAACCCGGGATTATTCCAAAAAAAATTTTTTTCATTACTTGCACGCATAAACATGTTATTAAGATTCGTTTGTCTATGTTCCAGATAGTTTTGTTCTGGGGATTAATGACTGAACCGTCAATAGTGAATCTGAGCCTTGGGCCCTTCGCCTAACAAAATCTGAAGCAAGACAGCGATGGTCAAAGATCAGTTTAAGATCAGTCGGCATGTGCGTAAATCAAAACCGGCGAATGGATCCAACCCAATAATCAAATTTCCCGTGAATGGGTGGAGACCTAACCCCCTCCCCATCGAATGTTCAAACCAGTTACGCCCTTGTCAGTAGTAAAATTTTGTAATTCTTCTTTTTAGAATTAATAACAATGTGACGCGGTCCTTGCGCGCCACCTAGTGGTGCTTACTAGTATGTTGCTAAACACTATATAGCCGAGAGAGAGAGAGAGAGAGAGAGACTTTGTTGACGTATGGAGACTAAAACTTAAGAAAACATCTCCTTCAATAAATACGTGATAACATTTAAATTGGACATCAATCGATTTTCTTAAAAGTCATTTTGAGTCACTTGCACTGATGAACAGTCAGAGTTCTCTCTGCTCCCGTTCCCTAGTTCGAAGTCCTGTAATTATCTAACCCGATATTTTCAGACATGAAAGCTCATATAAAGAAGAGAACACACTTAAAAGTCTATTCATGCTAAACAGTGGGGAGAGTCGATACCTCTTTCACTAAAGGTAGATATGCCGAGCAGCCCGAAGCTGCTGTCTGGACACGCCCCTCTCTTATCCCCTGGCTTTGATTCTGTCCCGCTGCTCTTTTTGTCATGTCCACTGGGGCGTACTATTATTTTATCAGTTTGTAACTTGAGTCAGGGAGACCTTCCTCTTTTACCCTCTGTTACACAAAAAGATCGGGGAGACTTTTGTGTCCCCTGCGCCGCCGAGGCAAACAGGTAGCGCAGGTTCCCATCACACACCATAGAGCCGGGCAGCTCAGGGCCCGTGCAAGGTTATCTGTCTCAGACTGGATCACTTTGTGATTACCTCGACAATGATGACAATGTCCCTGGTTTCTGGTGACACCCAAGAAATGCACCTCCCCCCAATCAATGAACAAGATGAAAAACAATACCCGACACTTTCAGCATTCAGGGAAGGTATACATTCTCAGGGCTGTGAACATGCGTTAATTCTTATACTTTCTGTAGCGTAAGTCATTTGGGCACTTGTTTTAGTTCATTATAGAGAAAAGCGAGGGAAGCGGCAAGATGAGTTACACGCACATATGTCGCACGTGTGTAGTGAAACGTATTATACAGAAACAATGTTATTAGTACACATTTGCTGTAACAGCAAATTATTTCTACCAAATATGTATTTAATTATTAGCGTAAAAATATTGATAAATACTATAATAATACCAGTCGTCCAGTTTATAACATGAGCGTAAAACCATAAGAACGCATAGGAAGCTGGTCCGGTCTCCTTAATATTAAATAATCTGGCGCTGACTCTCTGAAATGTGTGCAATGCTTTCTAAACACATCTTTTCACTTAAAACGGTGCACCAATCTAAGAGGCCAGATGTATTTTTAATCGGTGCCTGTGTTAGCTGTGTTTTACATGAAAAGCTTATCTGATATCCATATAACTGCATGTAGATGCTACAGAAATTACTCAGACTATTTGCAAATACGGTGTGCTTTTCATAAAGTTAATTGCGTGCGTTGGTAAACAGACGTACGCATTTGGGTACGGATACTACGGAGACACGTTTATGAATCAACCCACGTAAATAATCAGCGCAGGTATCCGCTCTGACATCCGGTATACTTGTACGATTCCCGGAAGTGGCGCTGTCTCCAAGATGGCGGCGCCCTGTAAGCCGTGCGTTCGTGCGGTTTTGCTGGATGCCTTTGCGTTTGCTCGCGGCGTATTGAGCAGTCGTGTTGCTGTTCGCACTTATGCCTCCGACTCCCGTGACGGTGAGGGTATGGCCCACTTCGGTTTCCAGACGGTCCCCGAGGAAGAGAAAGCGGAGAAAGGTGGCTAAACCCGTACATCTGGCTAAGCTGTAAGGGGGTCACTGGTCTCCAACTTATTGGCGTTTTAGGAGAAATGATCTCGGTGGTTTGGAGGGTCAGTAGCTGATGACAAATCGTAACTGGAGTCTTGTAATGGTTTGCTGGAAGAATGTGACATTAAAGTGGATTCTTTATGTTGCTCTTCCCATGTTGACCTTGGATGCATCTTATTTACGTATCAGATCCAAATTATTTTCCACAATTGTTGCATGTGTAATTGTATTTGTTTCGCTACGTTGGCAAGCAGGATGTGAATAAAATACCGGTGTAGTCCTCCAGACATTTTCGTATTCTTTCTGTCCAAATATTTTAAACGTTTGAGGCATGAAAGTGACAGGACTGGTACGCAAACTGGTGTGCATTGGAGAATCTGGAGTTTGAATTCCTGGACCTGCGTTGAAATCAGTCATTGTTTTTCTTTAGGGTTTTTGCATAGTCGGTATATCTAAAGTGTATACAAACAAATTTGAAGATACAGTGGTACCTCAGTTCTCGAACTCAGTACTTGATTTTCTTAAAAGTGGAACCAACCAGTTGGAAAAAAGTAACTAGAACTCGATCTGAATCTCAGAAGTCAAACCGTGAACGCCGACCTCGGATTGAACGCGCGTGGAAATGAGTCTCGCGGCACATCCCGCTGCAGAAACAAAGGGTAACGCTTCAGTCTCAGCCTCGCATACGCTGTGTATTCCTGAGTGTGTTACACTAGGTGAATACATATATTTATACAGTAAAAATACATTTAGACAATGATAGACAGTAACTAATTATTATATAATAAAATACATTTTAGAATAAAGGTTTCTTATTAATTTAATATTAATAATAAACCATTAATACATTTAATTATAATAATAATATCATGCCGAGCGGGGATGGAACAGAGACAAAGGCACAGACATCAGGGTATTGGGGAATATGGGGTTTAATTACAGGTAAGGCAGGCAAAATGCAGACGGACAGTACAATGACCGGACTGGGGAAACAAACTGAAACGCGGACTAAATACAGAGAGCTAATGAAAACAACCAGAAACAGCTGATCACACTGGGATTCCACACGGGGCGTGGCGCACAGAAGGAGCGGACGATCGGAGCAGGACACATTGTTTTTTTTTACTTTACACATTGGATACATTTATTTTCTTACTTTACAAATTACTGTTTTGATAAATGTGCTTAGATGTGTTTAGTACAGTATATGCTCTTCTTGTTTTATCATTTTGTGTTTAAATGCTAAAAAAAAAAAAACATATTTAGGTGCAATTTTTTGGGGCCGGGAACCAATTAATTGGTTTTTTATTATTTCTAATGGGGAAAATTTGATCACAACTCGAACTTTTTAGGATTCGATCCAGTTCTGAACAGATTAAATGGAAGTTCTGAGGTACCACTGAACTGTTTTAGTTTCATTAAAAACAAACACAACAAATCCTGAACATTTACATCCTCCTGGTTTATGGAAGCGGTATCAAGTGGTTTGTTTTCATAATTTAAGTGATTCAACTATTGAACTTGTTCCATATTTAACCTGAAGGTGTCTCATTTTGACTTGAATGTGCCTTCCAACCCTCACTGTCTTCCAGTGTACAAAGTATTTGAGAGCGTAGCACAGAAGTATGACATCATGAACGATGCCATGAGCTTGGGCGTGCACCGTTTGTGGAAGGACGCCCTACTGCGCATCATGAACCCTTTGCCGGGCTGTCGTCTCCTGGATGTCGCTGGAGGGACAGGTGCTTGCTCGTCCACAGCCAGCCAGACCTAAGATGCCGCACAACAGAACATCTTTCCACTCTGATTAGATTTATGATCAGTCGTGGTTAAACTTTCATTCTGCCTTTTAAATGTCAACAATGCGGAGTGCTGTGAATGCCTTCTCTGCGTTTATGGGCTCTGTTTAGCTCCAGCTCTGCAGTAAACACACCGGACTGTGTGTGTGTCACTCTTCTTCTGACCCTGAGCAATGTGCTCCGGCGGATCCCCGTGCCTTCGCAGGAGACATCTCCTTCCGCTTCCTGGAATATGTTCGCACCCAGGAGGAGCGGCTCCTACGCCGGGCCATGCGTATGCGTCAGACCCCCACCTGGCAGGAGATCGTAGCCAGCTACGCGTCAGAGCAGGCTACCGTTCTTGGGGGGTCCAAGGCGGTGGTGTGTGACATCAACAAGGAGATGTTGAAGGTGGGGAGGCAGAGAGCCAAAGACCTCTGCTGCGGGACAGGTACGAGCCCCCGCCCCCCCCCTCCCTAGCCCTTTACAGGAGGGAAGCGGTTCCTCGTGTGCTTTGATGAGCTAGATATGTTGGTGGTTAAGGGTTTGTGGTCTGAGTCTCATGTGCCTAGTGTGAGCTACATCTCTCTGGCAGGGCTCTCCTGGGTCGTGGGAGATGCAGAAGAGCTGCCTTTTGAAGACGACCAGTTTGACATCTACAGCATCGCTTTTGGGATCCGGAACGTCACTCACGTCGCCAAGGTAGCCCAGCGGCACACCGAAGCTGCTTGTTTTCCCTGCAGGAGGCTTCCCATCCGCCGACTTCGCACTCAGACGGCCTTTGCTAATATCTATATACAATATGCAAAAACTGCATTTTCCATGACCTCCTGCAAGGTTGAGAACCCCTAGTGTAGAATACCGTCTGTTTGTCTACCAACCACTTATCCAGCACAGGGTCTGAAGAGCTGGAAGGACATGTAAGGACAAGGAAAATGGGACATCGGCTTGTCATTTTTCCACCAGAGTTCTCCTGCAATTGCTATAATTTTGGCTACACATCTATATGGCTGGTGATTTGAATCATCTTCTTACCCTGGTTAAGTGCGGAAGAGGGATTATTCCTAAGAAGGCTGTGGAGAGTTTGCCATAATAGCAAAGTAACTACTTTATTACAGTGTTTTGGAGGAAGCATTTTAGTGTGTGCAGTGAGGATAATCGCCAGATGTAAGGGGAAAAAGATGCAAAAGATATGTCTTTTCAGGACCTGAGAATGTCACCCGGGAACCAGGGGCAGATGGCAGCGCATAGTGTGGCAAAAGTGTTCCTGAAGTGACTGTGGTAGTGATCTCATCAGGGCAGTGCGGTTCTGTGTGATAAGCACAGTGCAGATGAAAGGGGATGGGATTCTATTTGGCGGCAGTGGGGCGTGAGCCTCAGCACGGACCCCTGGTGTTGTGATTATCACCCTGCCCTTCTTCCTTTGAGTTTCACCCGCTGTCTAGACGTTACCTTTTCATTTGTCAGCTTTGGATTTTTATCTGGAGATAAACTTAAGATTTCATTATAACCAGCACGTTATCTGGCAATCTTGTGATAACGTTGGGGCGATGTTTGCAGACCTCCCACATTGGCAGTGGCTCTGCTAGGCAGGTGCTACCTGAAGTCCTGCCTGGGTGTGTTTGCGTGGGACAGGCTCTGCAGGAAGCCCAGTGTATCCTGAAGCTGACGGCTATTTCCTGTATTCCTGTGTGTGTGTTTTTGTGGGACAGGCTCTGCAGGAAGCCAACTGTATTCTGAAGCTGACGGCCGCTTCCTGTATTCCTGTGTGTGTGTTTGTGTGGGGCAGGCTCTGCAGGAAGCCCACTGTATCCTGAAGCTGACGGCCATTTCCTGTATTCCTGTGTGTGTGTTTTTGTGGGACAGGCTCTGCAGGAAGCCAACTGTATTCTGAAGCTGACGGCC
>JABFEB020000040.1:29352884-29367139 GCA_019775895.2 Stomatorhinus ivindoensis
CGTGTGTGTGTGTGTGTGTGTGTGTGTGTGTGGGGCAGGCCCTGAAGGAAGCCCACTGTATTCTATTCTGAAGCTGGCGGCCGCTTCCTGTATTCCTGTGTGTGTGTGGTGGGGGGGGGGGGGGCAGGCTCTGCAGGAAGGCCACTGCATCCTGAAGCTGGTGGCCGCTTCCTGTATTCCTGAGTGTGTGTTTTTGTGGGACAGGCTCTGCAGGAAGCCCACCGTGTCCTGAAGCCCGGCGGCCGCTTCCTGTGCCTCGAGTTCAGCCATGTCTCGAACCCTGTGCTATCCAGGTAAGAAAGAACCAAGAACTGAGTTTTAAAATTTGAGTGCCATTCACATATACCTTCTCCAGCAGAGTTGTATACTATATAGTTCAATTTTAATCCCAGACCAGAGCTGTGTAAGGGTGAGAGGGCTCTGCTGGTGACCGGGACCATGAGACAATTTATTTAAAGCCCTAATTAATCCTACATAAAGGAAAAATTAAAGGGCTTTAGTGTGATCACTTACTGATATTGGAGTCATCACTTCAGCATAGGAATCATGCATGTTAATAATAAACTCGCTATACACTTAGGGATTATTTAAAGAACTGTACATAAAAATGTTGTGTGATTGTCTCTGTAAGGACATCCCATGGCGTTATTTTGAGTAAACATTCTAACATGTTGATACATTATAATTACCTCTTGTAGTCACGTCTGTGTGCCCCCCCAGCTCCATGGGCACCACTGTGAGTAGCTGCCCTTCGCTGCCAAGCCTGCTCTCACCTATGTAGATGGCAGATAGCTGTACCTTAGGTATCACTGGCCTGGACACCAAATTCGAATTCTGATATTAACTTATTAGTTAGATAATTGTCATTACAATGATATACAGCCCAGCCCAAACTACTCCACACGTCTAACAAAAAAAACCACAACTAAGTGTTTGACAATATGCTTGTTTGATTGACGGATCCGTGGAAGGTATCCGATATACACCAAACCTAGAGTTCATAGTCACATGATAAGTAAACACAACAATAACTTACCCATTTCCTGCAGACTGTATCAATGCTCCAGTTATCTGGTTAGCGGGTCTGGTTCTGTCCCTGATATTTGTTTTAAGGGCATCCAGCATCGCTTTTATTTAGCTCTCTTTTCCACTTCCTGTATTCATTTTCATTTGAAAAGTATCATTCTGCTATTCCCTATTCACTCCGCTTCGCTTCGTAAACTTCTGCTTTCCGCTCTGACGACTCCTGACGTCACATACAGTAAAATCCAGTTATAACAGACTTCCAGGGACCTGGCAAAACAGTCTGTTATATCCAGACTTGCTGTATGCCCAGAATATAACTACAGGACACCATTTACTCATGCCACACCTCAGCAGACACACTTGTAGTATAGATTATTATACTGTACATGTAGTAATCCACCTTTACCTCAGCAGATGCGTGACTATTAATAATCCCGACTATGTATCTGCGCTGGATATCACCGGCACGCCTCACGCCTTGTAGGCGGAACTGCATGTCTGTTATAACCGAACAGAACTACAGCTAAAAGAGGCCGTGGGAACCAAATTGTTTGTCTGTTATAAGCGAAATTCCGTTATAATCAAGTTCACTATAACGGGATTTAACTGTACTTCCAATTCTTGCCCAGCAGTCTTTTGGGGGCGGAAAATATGAGCTCCAGCCCGGATATATTGGCTGTGATTTTTTTGTGTGAATGCAACGCCCAAGCCAGAATTTAGGCTCAGCCCAGGTGTGAAAGGGCTGTGTGAGGCAAGAAGAGCCAGATGGGGCAGGCAAAAAGAATAATTCCCACAGGGATCGATAAAATCTCATCATTTAGTTACTGGTAGAATACATTTATAAGCCTAAGTATATCAGTATAATTGTTTTGGCTGACTGCTCTATATTATTCTGTACTGAGGTACTTACTGTATAGAATCATTCATTAATAATGAGTCGTTTCGAAGTTAACCCAAAAAGGTAAACTCAGAATTACCCTAGTATGCTCTAAAAGACCTTGGGTATATTCCAGAGAATACGCCTGGATACCCATAATCCTCTGCTGCTTTCTTACAGGATCTACGACGCCTATAGCTTCCAGCTTATCCCCGTGATTGGGGAGGTTATCGCTGGGGACTGGAACGCCTACCAGTACCTGGTGGAGAGTATTCGGCGCTTCCCTGACCAGGTGAGCACAGGAATTAGTATCCATGGCTTAGTGGGTGGAGCTGTCAGGGTTGCGGGTTTTGAGTAGAACCTCGGTCCGAAGAGGGGAGTGTGTATGTTCACTATGGGGAAGCTCAGGGACCTGCGCATGTAGACTGGCCTCCCATTGGAGCTGTATGGAGAAGGATGGACAGTACGTGTGCTGAGGTTACAGTACAGGGGTCAAGGTGACTGATCAGTGGAGAAATGGGTCTTTTTTTGTGTGATGTAGCATTGGAGAGCCTACTGTGTAGTTTCTTTGTCCATTGTGCATGATGACAATAGAGTTGAGTTTGCACATCACAACGGCGTCAGTGGCTCTCCTGGGGCGAGGTCCGGCCATTGCACTGCACCCCTGCTGATCCTAATGCTTTTCTTAATTATGCATTATGCAACTGCATCTGGTCACATGGGTGGGGTGGGGGGGGACCATATTCAGGCTCTGGGCTTATTTAATCTTCACTCCCACCGGAATTTTCCAATTGGGATGAACACAATGTCTATAACACTTGATTAAACTGTGAGCCATTTAAAGTTCAAAATGGCATTAGAAGTAAGAGAAATGTGTAACCATTTCTTGGGACAGCCAGTGGAGTGGTGGTTAAAGAGCTGTATTTCTGGATGAACGGCTGTAAGCTCGGCAAGACATAGCTATAAATGGGTTCTGGACCAGATTCCAAAGGCTGTGTGTGCGTGCACCCAGCACCCATGCCCCAGAAGGCCCACTTGCTCTCGCTCATTCACGCGAGGCCCCGCATGTGCGTCTATCCCGCAGGAGACATTCAGTCACATGATGGAGGAGGCGGGCTTCTTCAGCGTCCGCTTCACCAACCTCACGGCTGGCGTAGTGGCTGTCCACTCAGGCTTCAAGCTCTGAAGACCTGCCGCTGGACGCGATTGGATTGGACAGCGAGGAGGAGATGCACACTGGTGACTCGCTGTCATCAGGCCCACGTCTCCATCCCTCCCATCGTGTCTGAGGGCCTGCTTGGGGTAGTCTAGATTGGGTCTTCTAGGATGAACTGGAGAATTTCCTATTTACTCTGAGAACCAGAAGACTTTTATTCTTCATCATCCTAATCCATGCTCCAAAGTCTGCCCTTGCTAGATCTGGTCTGGCCCCTTTGAGATCCTGGACCTCTGGTCCCAGAAGGGGCTCATACAGTGTTTGTTGATCATTGTGGGATTCACGCAGATCCTATGAATTAGTGCAAAACATTTCTCCCTCTTCTACCTTCTGGTAATGGTGGGAATGCCCTCTTTCTGTAATCATACAAGTCCATATAAAAGTACCACAAATAAAATTTTACAATCACAGTAATTATACATGATTTAAGTACCAGCACGGCGTGAGACATCATTTTTGGCATGTTACTTTATCTTCAATGAGGATAAAAATCCATGTGGAAGGAAACTGAATTTGTAATGTTTGGGGGGAAAAAAATAAGTTGAGTATAAGGACATTGCAGTCTGTGTGGTTTGTGGTTAGGTATTAAATTATGTCACACATGCCTCTGCCAGGTTGCCATTAGACATTTTGACCTATTGTGGTGTAAGTGCGAGACTTGCAACCACAAGGTCAGTTTAAATTTAGACTGGTGTCGCGAAAGAAGACAGTTCAACAGGACAGTTTACTTGAATAAAACTGTATATTTTTACAGGTCTTTGTACACTTTGTTACAAAATTGTATTGTACTAAAATTTAAAATCAGTTTTTGGTCAGAGAATAAATCTTTGTGTGCAATTACCATGTATTTACAATGCCTCATGTTAGTGATTTCTCAAAAAAAAAAAAAAAGAAACCCTCAAATGTTCACACTCTGAACATAAGACATGGCTTAAAGATAAATATATTAGTAAATAAATATTCAGAGAACATATTTCCATAAATGAAATGGGCTGCTATACAGATACAGAAATATACACAGATCGATTTCTAGCCTTTTAAACATGAAATGGTAATGACCGAGAAAATAATTATATTTAAAAATATTACATTTTTGTACACCGTGTTTATACAATCCTTTTAAGTGCTACAAAAAATATAAAATTAAACAGTGACTCAAGTACCCCAAAAATGTTAGATTTGCAGTATAGATCTCTATGCAAAGGCAAGATTAGAGTTGTGTTCATGAATTACAGCATATGGTTAAATTTCATAGATAAATAGTTACTTAAAAAAAAAAAAAAAAAACTTGTAGCCTCTTACCAGTATGAATACATTTCATAGAAACAGTATATAAGTCTGTAAAACAAACAAGGCATATTGACAACGTTGAGAGATTTGTAATATTCCATGAAAATGGTCAGTGAAACGGCTACTGTCAGATGAGCTGCTCCTGAAATCACTCCCAAAATTTCTTCACTTTGGCCTTTTCTCAGACGCAGAGCTTAACCGTCGCTTTCTAAAAATGGCCCACATTACGACAAGTGCTTCACGTGTATGATGCAGTCAGGGAGATGGCGGGGAACTGGCCACCATGCCCATGTATGTCCATGAGTGGAGGTATTACTGGGGGGTGGGGGGGACAGACTACAGATTAGTCACGCTTTGCCAGTGACAAGCTGGACAATTAAACCCAACGAAGAGGAGGACAAAAATAAAAAAAACTTCATTTTAGCTTCACTTCAAGCAATAACTACTATCGACCCCTACAGTGCTGAAATCATTAGTTCACAAGAGCAGTCGTCTTTAAAAGCTAGTTGCTACCATGGCAGCAGTAGCCCTGAGCGATTTAGGGGGGGGGAATAGGCCAGATGGACACCACACGTCGAGCATAAGGGGGTGGGGGCCCGCCGCCATCTTAAAGGAGAGATACCACGAGGTGGCTGGTGCTAGACAGTGGTGGTTGTTTTTAAATGGGGGAGTGACACGGGTGGTGGGTATTTCGCGATCTTGGCTGATAATCCTATGTTTTGGTGCGTCTCCAAGTTACTCGTTTTAAATATGCGTTTACTGAAGACTATGCCATCTTTTGTTGCACGTACGGCAGAACACAGGCATACAAGTCTTAAACAGGAAGGGAAATCCTGTATGACTGAACTCGGGAGCCACCCAGGTTGGGGAGTGTATAGAGTATACAGTCTTAACCGGCAGACTATGATGGTCCCGACTAACCAGAGATAGGCTTTACGCAGCTGACATATCCGTCTTTGTTAGACACCCATCTGTATGAGGCTGGTTACAAAAACAAGCAAAAAAAAAAACCAGCCCAAAGCTGTATAGCAACTTAAACTTGCTGGTCCCCCCACAAGGACACAAGAGAACATAACAGAAATGCCAAAGGTATTATGGGAATGGGAGGTCAAACTCAGGGATTGGTAATGGAGGACTGCAGCTCAATCTGTGATGAAGATATTGATCCCCCCCCCGTGTTGCCTTAGTGTGGTTTTACTTGCATTTACGGCTACAGGACTTAATTCATACTTAAACTGGCCCAAAGAGGTAAACAAGGATTTTGAAGAAAAAAAAATAATTGCTTCACAGTTATTATGGAGACATTTGGGCGGTGAGGCTTGTTCATAGTGAGGAGCGATGGAGGTACGTCTGTCTGGGTATGACCTCTGGGGGGGTGAGCTCCTGCTCCGCTCCCTCACCTGGCGCTCCCCCGTTCTCCAGCATCTCGTGACGGGTGGCCACGCGGCTGTGGAAGAGAGCCCTGGTCTCCTCCACGCATGAGACCGTTTGATCTCGGCGCTGGCCAGTGGGAAAGAACAGCTCGCTAGGCTCCTCCCACTCCACAGTCCGACCTCCCCCGTCTACCTCCCCAAGCCCTAGATGCTTAGCTGGCAGCAGCGCGGCCTGCGGACCGGCACCCAGCCCCAGCTCGCAGTCCCTGTCCTCGGGGATGATGGATATGTGCTGGCTGGGGTCACCGCGGTTCTGCAGCAGCCGGCTCTCCGCATCAGCCTGGCCGTACTGGACGTTCAGCGCACAGTCCTCTGCATACAGGCTGCCGTTATTCCTATGGACATTTGTCTCCTTGTAAAAGCAACAGGGAAGTCCTTCATAGGCACCCTGCTCCCCAGGGCAAGCGTGCTCAGAGCCGGGGGAGTACAAGTTTGCAGGGGCGGGGCTTTGGGACTCCGCCCCCCGGCCACATTTCCCCATCACCGGGAAGCCAGTCCGACAGAGCTCCTGACTCCTGCCCTCCAAGTCCGCCGGCGGGACGTCAAAGCAACAGGAACAAGCCGGCCCCGGCTCCACCCCTTCGTCTAGCACCAATCCCCTAATCCGGAGATCTGGTCCTGCGCCCTCTAGTGCCCCTGCTGAGGTAGTGGTATTGGTTTCCCTGGGTTCTAGTGAGGAGCGGCTGCTGTAGTTGGGCTCCAAGCTGCAGCTGGACAGCTGGTCCCCAGACCCAAAGGAGACACCACTGGGAGGCTGCAGGCACTCCTGCCCAAAGGCGCCCGACGAATCATCCACAGGTGCGGGGGTTGGCCCCGGCTCCCCCGCCACCGGCCGGCAGGGGCTCCTGCTGCGGTAGATGTAGGGGTCGTAGTCGCTGCTCAGGGAGCTGCGGAAGGTAGAGCAGCTGCCGTACACGCCCTGGTTGCTGACCTCGGTGCAGTCCAGCATGGAATCGCTAGAGGAGCAGTGACACTGGCCCGAACTGTTACTGCTGCTGTCGCTGCCGGGGCAGTCGGCCAGGTAGCCGCTGCACACCGAGCGGTGGCCGTGGTAGCAGCTGAATCCGGAGGAGCTCCCAGTCTCTCCCAGGCAGGAGGTGGAGGCGGGGGCCATGTGGACGACGGCCGGATACAGCAGGCCCTGCTGGAAGGCCCGACCGTGGCCCTTCTGGAGCCCGCCGGCAGGCTGACCCTCGGCCTGGGGGAAGGTCAAGCCCTGGAAGTAGTAGTGCTGGTACATGGTCTCGTACTGGGAGAAGCAGGCGGCTCGGGAGAAGCCGCGGCTGTGGAACTTGGGCCTCTTGAAGGTGTGGGGCTGGTGGTACATGGGGGCGCGGTGGTCCAGCCCGCAGCGGTGCGCGTTCAGCGGGTGCTCCAGGTGCACAGGCGGGTAACCGCGGAGAAACGCAGACGACTGCGGCGTGTAAAGCGCTGGATCCGCCCGCTGGTCCACAGTCAGCACCGTGATGGGATTGCCGTGGGGATCCATGCTGGTGCGGGTCGGATACGCCGTCACCTGTCCGGCACGGTGCACGCGCCCGGGGTAATGTACCGGCAGGACGACCCGCTGCTGTCGGCTGTGGACTGGGTTTCCTGGATCCATACATACTGGCCCAGGGTTCCCCTTCTTTTGCTCTGTGAAGGAGGGAGGGTCACACCACACTGTCACCTCGTAGCTTAACGGCACACGAGGGGCATGAGTACGTTCCTAGCAAGACCTTCCCACGCGCCGCACCGTGACACTGCAGATCTTACCGATGATGTTGTGTCGGCAGTGTGGGCAGGTGTGGTGCTGTAAGAGCCAGGGGTCAACGCACTTCTTATGGAAACGGTGGGTGCAGGGAATCACCCTCAGCTCCTGTGGGGCCAGACAGACAAACACAGTGTCACGCGATGCCCAGACTGAGGGGCCCCAGCAGATACGGGCACCTCCAAGTGTCCCCTCTGGAACTGGCTGACATGGCAATTCAGTCTGACCCATATTTTGCCAGATTCCACGGGACAGCTCTGCTCTCTGAGGCCGCTCCGGAAACATTTCTAGGAAACATTTCTACTGGTTACCAAATTTTCGGTCGTGGGCCACGTGGGAGGTAGAGCCCGTGGGTGAGGACAGAATACCGCCACCTCCTGCCTGGCTCACCAGAGCTGACTGTAATAAGAGTTAAAAATCAAACGTCCTGACAGGTGATGAAAGCAGTGCATGAGAAGGCGAGTTTGCAGACACTGCGAGTCAGCAGCTTGCAGGACACTGCAATCAGGAGAAAATTAAATATCCCCCACACTGCCAGAGTGTAAGGGGATTCAATTCTGGCCCCAGCTGTGTGTGCGTGTCTGCGATGGACTGGCATGCTCCAGGTCCATCACGGCCCTCTGCTGGACCATGTCATTATGATGGAAGATGGATGATCTAACTGGAAAAATAGGAAGTTCTTGCTGTAGTCTGGTGGTTCCGAAGCCCTGATCTGTGGTCCGGCGCTGCTACACGATAAGTAAGCTATGACAAAAACGGAAACTTAGTAAATCCGTCCTAACAATCAAACTGCTGCCAGAATCCCTGGTCCATTTGTAACAGTGTGACATTACTACAGGCTGTGGACCGGTCCACAGTCATCAACAGGTTGGTAACTCCTACTGCAAGATACTCCATCCATCCATCCATCTGTCCAAATGGTCAGAGTCACAGGGACCAGCAGCAGAGGGCACTAGGCCGGGTTACACCCTGGGTGTCCAAACCAAGCGATTAAACAGGATCTTTGTGGCCTTTCAGAATAGTGGAGTTTATATAGCCATACCAACACACTGCTCAGTCTAAATGTTTACTGCTGTCTGCATCGACTGCTCCTCTGCCCCACCCTCTTAAAAAATGTTAGACATAGATAAAGCAGTTTGGTGACTAACTGGAATCCTGACAAATCTCTGGCAGAACACTTTGTTCTGTAGTGTGGCTTGGATTATGTGTCAGGAACACTGTATATAGGAAATGGTTTAAGGGTCCCCATCTGTGGAAAATGCAATTTCAGAAAGGAGCCTCAAGAGGGCGCCAGAGACATGGCAATTATTCCCCATTCCATGTAAGAATATTATGTAACACCTATTTAAATTTTTTTGTTTTTAAATAACATGCTTGAGAAAACTGAGTTCAGCCGAGTTCAGTTTTAAATTATTTATACAACTGGGATTTCTGAGAAGTAGCTTATGATATGTACCTCGCTATAACAATAGATACGGAAGTTCCCCAAAATCCGTTTCCCCATTAGAGTAGATATGCCTCAGCGAGCTTAAAATTACCTGGGCTCAAACTTATGAACCCTGTTCCGTACTGAGGGGGGAATCGCTCCCGATTAAGTGAAACTCGATCGGATGCATTCCTGTGAGTTTTCCTCGGGATTGCAGTTGCTAAGAGACCGCTGGGTTCCCAGCCAAAGCTATCCTCCCCCCCCCGCTCGCTTTCTGGTATGACTCATCCGATCTGCCCGTGTTTTTTTTGCGAGGGCTTTGTGTTTCTCGCTCACTAAAAATCCCTTTGATGCTATTCAACCCTCCTTTACACCAGCATTTCCTCTTTGCCGACCAGACCTTTAAATGTCTTTTCAATGGCAACACATGAAAGAAAAAAAAACACATATATGCCCCCAAACCGTAGCTGTGCTTCCATTCAGTGACATTTTAACACAACGACAGCACTGCTAACTGCTCTACTGCATGTTACCATCTACAAGTGCTCTGCAGCGGAGGATCCCTAAACCAGCACGTTAAATATCCTGACCACTGCTGATCAAAGTGTCCGTGAAACGTGGTGCCCCGAGGGCGTCGGCCTTTGATGTCACGGGTGGCAGTAGGTGATAAATCGGGCAGCCAGCAGCGCACGGCGGGCCATCGACACGGAGGCTGGCGTGACGGGGCAAAGCTGAAAGAGTCAGACCTTCCGTACCTCGCCGTCGATATACTTCTCCAGACAGATGGCGCAGTCGGAGGTGGAGCTACTGCTCAGCGAATCAGAAGCTCCGCAGCTGCTCTCGCGAGCCCCTTTGCTCTTGGCCTTGAACTTGCGCGTCTCCATCTTCTCCAGTGCTTGGATGGCCATCCTGTTCATGGAACTCTGTGGGAGGTCCGGGATGGGGGGAGGGGGGGGTAAGTCGGACCCCAATGGTCACACCACAGATAGCCGTGACCCAGTCGTCGTTCACAGACGCTTATTAGGGTCGATGCTCGAAATCTTGAAGATCTCACCTGGCTTCTCCGCTGCTTCAGCTTGATTTTGATGAGGAGCACCAAGCAGACCAGAGACACCACCACGAAAAAGGCAAGGAAGATTCCCATGTCGAAATATTCTGTAGGCTGCTGTTGACCATCAACAGTATGTTAGACATCACACAGGAAAGACACAAGAGCTCATTTAACTACTAGCCATTTGCTACTGTCCAAGACTGTCCAGAGTTATCATATAGTGATGCCCATAGACCATCCTTATTATACTCACCGGACTAAATTATTAAAGGTTATTATCTGTGTTAATGTAGAACATTTTTCGGGGGAACATTTTATTTAAACATATGTTGCATATTTCGGCTAGAGACTATGTCTGCGGTGATGTATTGGATTGTATTTGTGCTGAAAGCTAGTGGAAACTATTTTGTAGGCAGAGCTGTCAATGACTTGAAGCAAAGCACTCTGGGAAAAAATTCTGCATGAATGACCTGTCCCAGTGTAATCACAGAGCATATTACCTTGTATGAAATGCCCAACATAGGGTATTAAGATACAGTGTCTATCTGAGCAGGGTTAACCTGAAACTAGACACAAATACTCAGTGCAACATTGCAGTCACCATGGTGGTCTTACCCTGGGTGGCCTGTGTTGGATTCTCGCCCGTGCCATCTTCTGCTTGTTCACAATGTTCATCAGCTTCACAGCATCTGTGCCCTTAACATACACCACGGGCCTTTTCAGAGGGTCCTCAGCCACTTGGTTCAGCTGGGAGGGGGGGAGAGACAAGGCAACACGTTGAAACCCCAACCACAAAGTCCCCCGTAAATTCCGACTGAGCGAACTGCGCTTAATACTGGAGGCTGATTAAACAGTGCGGACCCCATGGCAAGTCACGTGAAAAACAAACCCAGAGACCTAGAAAGTACAGTCGCTTTTCCTGGGGGGGGGAAGGAGTCTCAAAGGGGATTAAAGGAATTGAGTGTTCTGAATTTGGACAAAGTCAACCTCCCCCTGGTCTGCTGGGTGCCTTTTGAGTCTGCTGCTGGAGTCTGTAATTTGAAGAACCCACGGGAAATTCCAAAGCAATTCATACATTCTCCTTCTTTTTTTATCGCCACAGTTCCAACCGGAACACGCTCCTTTTTTCCCCCCTCAACACGGAGCGCTGGGACTCCGCCGGGTCCGTCGCCTGAGCCGGAGGCTTTGTTTCCGTCAGGCTTACGAGCCACACAGTGGAAGCGGAGCTCTTTGAGGAAGCTGCCGCTGGCCCTGTTGCGTAGATGTGTGCTTTTTCACATCGCTTACAAAGGAGAGCGGCGGTGGGGATCTGCGACCGTGAGAGGTGCGTGTTTATGTCTACCAGAGGAAGTTCACACTTACTTGAAAATCACCTCTCGAATTTTATTCCAACTCACTCTCTTTACTTAAGTTAGTGCAGTTCTGAATCTTAATGTTGCTTCCTACAAATTCTAAGCAACGTGACTATTTTCAGTTTGAGGGATGGTCATATTGTGGTTTTTCCTTCCATGTGGTCAATGAAATTGATTTTTGTCCTTGTACACACAAAACAGCTACATGAATATGGGACGGTTACTCTTGGTAAATGACCAAAAACAGCAAACAAATGCACAAAAATGTTGGTCGATAGTTTTTGAAGCAAGTCAGTGGACAGTTACTGTACTATTAAGACCTCAATGAAGTTGTCATGGACATTTAGTGACTGTAGTGAGAAGATCGTGGTTATTCCAATGACTGGACCAAAGTCAAACGCACCTTGGGAACAGATCAAGTTTATCCACAAGGCCTACAGGACCACATCTGTGAAACGTAGATACTGTTCTAGAGGCCACTGTTTGCCAGGCCGTGCCTATAAGCTAGTGGGACACCACACTCCATTGGGGACTTTGCTTCATGATGGAACAGATTTGGAAGGCTGAACTACATCGGGCCGTGTCATTTTTCAATGTTCTGTCAACGTTCATTTAGAAACGCCACACACCGTGAGATGCCATCTGTCCGACCGTGATTATTCGGGGATAAGCGCCGCAGACATTTAAAAAAAAAAAAATGTGTCAGTCACCTGGCTGCAAGACAGCAGGTTTGTTTAGAATAAAAGCACTGCACTTTGGCAGCGGGGTACAAACCTGGTCGATGGCGTCCGGGTTCTCGGAGACGTCGAAGATGACTGCTGTGGCCCCTCTTTGTACGGCTCGCTTAGCCTTCAAAGAGAGAGAGGACACTGTAAAAAGCCACCAACAAAAACTTACAGGCAGTTAAAGTCACGCAGCCCCAACAACACCAACATGTCTGCAGCAAAACAAATCATGCAGATCAGTCTTTAAGTGCTGGACCATTTAAAAGATGCTGCAACATACAAATAATCAGTGTCCTCACTGATAATACAACAGCTAGTGTATAATCATCTTAAATTTCATATAGAGGGGTTTTTGGTTATAATACCCACACAATAAGTTACAAAAAGAGCAAGGGCTTCAGAATTTCAAAAATGAACAAAAGAGCTTGCGTAATCTGTACTGTTCTCAACCAATAAAGCTTGCAATTTCCATTCATGTCCACTAGAGGTCGCTCTCATATCAAACGAGCCAGTGATGAAAAAAATGCAAGCAATTTGCAATAATATAGGCCTACTTACTTAGTAAACTGAAGTCTTCTGCCTGAGGAAAGTTTCTTAATTCTTTGGTCTTAAGACAAGCCGGCCTACTCTGAGGATATCATTTGCTTTCAAGATTCAAGTCATTGCCATTCAAATTTTTATTCAAGGGAAACCGTTGAGAGTGCCGGCCTGGGGAAAAAGCTCAAGAGGAGAAAAAGTACTATAGGGCAGGATGGCTTCTGTGTTAAAGTACAGATGACAAAAATCCGAGATTCAACTTTGAACTACTGATAATGAAAACAGCAGAACCCGCAGAATACAAAAATATTTGAGAAGGAATTCCCAAGCTTTACAGAGACCCTTATCTTTATTTCAAATTTCTCAGCGCCCCAGTGCTACTCTAACCAGTGTGCAGTGCTCCAGCATCCTTGGGGAATTGGTTTTCATTAAGATACTGCTGAGATACTGCCGCTTCAGCTCCAATGCTGAAACTTATTTTGGTGCTGCAAAAAAAAAATAAATAAATAAAATAAAAAAATAAATAAAAAAAAACAAGCAATGAATTAAGCCAGGTTTGCAGGGCTATTAAGTGAAAGTGAGAAAACAGGTTCTATACAGCATGCAGAATCTTTGATTACCTCGTATATGGCCTGCCCCGTGGGAATTTAACGGACTCTGTAGTGCAAAGATGACTGCCTTCAAACTCTGTTTAACCTTCATATAGACGCCAATGTGTGTACACTGTGTGTGGCTGCAGCAAAGCAAGTGTTCGGGCTCATCTTGGGCAATAGGAGTTCATGTGAATGTCACACCCTCCTCTTACAGAGATGAACTGCAGGATGGGGATGTGGATAAGGCTAGATGGCAAGATCCCATTTCCATACGGTGCAAAACTAAGAGGAGATCACTAACAGCCCAGGAAAACTGCTTCTCGCCATAGCAGTCTATAGTCTGCCGGCCAGCATCCGTCCTCCCTCACCTCAGCGCCGGTCAAAAAGGAAGTCTGAGGTCTGAAAACAGTGCGCAGAAGCCAGATTTGTATTATTACAGGGTGCAGATAGGAAGTAATTTGTGTGCAGGAGCAGGTCCTTACTGGGACACTATGGGCAGGTTTAAGTAAACTTCCTGTAGCTCAATTTCCAGCTCAATTCCACATGAGGAGCAGAAGTCCACCCCCCCCCCATCCAGGGGCTTCCGAAAGTGACACTGCAGGGCTATTCTGTCACACAGCAACGTCATCGTGTCCTGTAGCTTTGTCCGTATCGACAAAGTGATTCGTCATTTCTCTTTCATTGCCTATTTAGCACCACCTGGCTGGGTACTGAATTAGAAAGGCCTTGTCAGATGTCAGAAGAACACGGTGCCTCACATGAAAGGGACTCATGGGCAACGCTGTTAGAACTTCATTCCTGTTCTACTTTCATCTGAAACAGCAAGCGGCTGACAATCCTACCAACGCAGCCTGCAGATGCGGGATATTGCAATATTTAGTCTGAAACCGTATCCTCACTCACATTTTAGTTAAGCTACAGTTTATATAGTATACTAGACTACATAAAAGGGTTTGTGATGGGGGGGGGGGGGGGGGGG